>CM054815.1:8665606-9236659 GCA_028984105.1 Lavandula angustifolia | reverse complement strand
GTAATACATTCAAGGTAGTAGTGTGATAACTTTTTTTTTGTTAGCTTCTAGCTAAATACAAAACAATCACTACCTTTGTATATTATTTCAATATGTCATCCATTGCAACGGATATCCTTAAAACTTAGTAAGTTCCTTCTAGACTTACTAGAGTAAAGGGCAAACTCAATTGTAGATTTCGTATCATTTGATAGAATGACACATGCTCTTCTAGAGCCATCAATAATTTCGATGCACTAGATTTGAAAAACTCGCAAATTAGGATGCATATACTCGTATCGAGCTTTAGGGAGGACAATCAATTATATCTTTAAGCAATCCCACTGGGATGCTTCATTTCTATTGTCTCTCTCATGCCCTCTTATTGACAGATAAACATCGATATCAAGAGTGCATTAATGTCAACAAGACATAAATAATGTTTTTCATTCAAGAATAACATATATCATCAAAAATGCGAGTTGCTCTTTAAGAGCATTTAATATTCTTCTGGAATATAAATGATGCTACTTCAGGAGCAAAAGTTAAATAGTATATAAAATACTATATTTAAGGCATTTCCACTAACATGTGATGATAATGTTAATATCACAATATGGTCATTCTTCAGGAATGTAATTGTGCTACTATAAAATTAGTAAATTGCAAATTTTGAGATCTACCGAATCTCACATCTATTCGAAAAGAAATTAAGCCACAATAGGATATTGAAAATGCAGTTGTCAAGCATAGAGGAATTTTTGCTATCACTCCATTTAATTAGGTAATACTTTAAATTATAGCATACCTTTAAATATATATTGTTCTTTAGGAACATGTAATATTCTTCAAGATTATTAGTTTTGCTACTTCAGGAGCAACAATTAAAGTATTGTTGTTGTGATATATGATTTCAAAATGACAAGTTTTAGTTGTTCCAATAACATGTAGAGTTAATTGTGCTACTTCAAGAGCAACAATTAGAATTATGAACATATAGCATTTGTCAAAATCAAGAGTTTGAATTGTTCTTCAAGAACATGTAGCATTCTTCATGAATACAAATTTGTGCTACTTCAGGAGCAACAATTTTAGTCTATATTAAACTACTTTAGGCGAAAGACTAATATTTTCGAGAAACTCAATTGCTCTTCAGGAGCATATATTATTCTTTGGGAATATCAATTGTGCCACTTCGGGAGCAACAACAATAACAATTCAAGAAACAAGATTCGCCCATATATTGTATGAATTGTTCAGTACGTAATAATCTTCATAAATATTAATTGTGTGCTACTTCAGGAGCAACAAAATAAGATTGCATTTATATATATAAATATAAATATTATACAGTATGCAGAAGAAGAAAAAAACTGAGGTATATAGTAAATACATAGATAATATTAATAACTCTTTAATAGTCTATAATATTCTTCAGGAATATTAAGTTGTGCTACTTCTGGAGCCAATTAAATCATTTGAATAAATAAATTCAATTGCTCTTTAAGAGCTTATGATATTTTTCAGGAATATGGATTGTGCTACTTCAGGAGCAACAATCTAGATTCAACATAAATAAATAAATAAAAGCGTATGTAAAATAAATATTTTTCAAGAGCATGTAATATTCTTCAGGAGCAACAAAATAATCATTTCAAAAATAAGAAAATTTGAATTGCTTTTTAAGAGCATATAATATTCTTCAGAAATATTATTTGTGCTACTTCGGGAGCAACAATATTAACTATAACAATAAAGATCGAGAAAGTTGTATGCGTTAAAAATAGGATAATAGCACACACCAATTAATACAATACTTGCTTCAATTAATCAAACATTAGAACTATAAAAGGCATGGTCATGCGTTGAAGGGGGATTTGAATTAATTTCTCAATTTAATATACTATTGCTAAAACATTAATTCACGTCAACAAGTCATTTACATTAAATTAATGGCACATAAACAAATGACGTCTTGTATATGCAACCAACCAAATAATGTTACCGGATTTCTTTCGTGACCACTTCTGAGAAACTTTTGCTAAACAACATAGACGTACCTTCATGTTGATTTACCGGACTCATTCTTGAATTAACATGGAAGAGAGTGTGAGAAAGTTTTCGGATCTTAAAAAATTGAGATTATCGTGCTGATAACGTATTATCAACTAAATAGAAAAAAAGAATAATAGAGAGAATGAGAAAATATATATTTATTATTATGAGGGTGGAGACCTCTATTTATAGAGTACAAAATGTGCTTATGAACTTTTAGGATTTATATGATGATCATAATATATGGTAAGTATATATATAAAATATATTTACAACAGTTTTCCATTTGTAATTCATGATTAACACTAATTAATAAATAATCTATTTTATTCCCCTAAAAAGAAAAATAACAAAAGAAACCAAAAAAAGAATTGAAATAGCAATAGCCAATAAACAATATTGTATTCTTCATTTCCCTAAAAAAATTGTCTTTTCCAGAAAAAGGAGCAAACCAGCTACATTGCTGCAAGGCTCACACCATAAGATAGAGATGAGAGAGAGTGATTCATGTCCCCATGGGATGGCATAGCGGTGAAGGTGGGTGGTCCGGGATCGATAGGTCATGGGTTCAATTTCCACTGGACACGTTATGTGTGAGTCTGTCACCCTGTCACATTAAGGGTGGTTTAACTCTTCTGTGTGGTTTGCAGGCTATTGCACAGGAGCGATGTTTACCCTGTGCGAACCAAAAGTAGCGGCTGCGGGTTCCTCGTAAAAAAAAAAAAAAAAAAAGAGAGAGTGATTCATAACTATCCAAACGCAGGCATACTTGCATGTATATCGGTATTTGGGCTTGTGAATTGCGTGACATGGTGAGATTATATAATTTCATTTCCCTCTCAACAAAAATCGTTCTCTCTCATCATAAACCATCAAGAATTTGTAGGGGTTTCTCCCATCGCATCCTCACAGATTCTAGGTTGGATTGAGCTTCCAATTCTTTCAAATTTGTATGTCTAGTTTATAAAAGTAAAGCCAATACGGTACTCAATTCTCTGTAGAAAGTGCTATCTGATTCAATTTTTCGCCTTTCTTTGATCGTCTGTTATGTTTTGATATTTTGAGCCGCCGTTCTGAAAAAGAATGTGATGATTTTGGGCAAGCATATTAGATTTTGGATGAGAGTGTCTGTTCTGAAGTAAGAAGTTTGGTTGAGTTTACAGTTAGGCACAAGATTGAATCTTTTTTGACACGCAAATGCATACACAAACTTGTATATTTTGATCCTTAATGTTCTTGAAATTCTTGAATTTCTAGTTCATCTCTTTGAGGGGTGTGTGTGTTCATCTCTTCATGTTTGTTTTCTAGTGCTTGAAGTAATTTCATTTGAGGTTAATTTTCATAGATTATTTTAAAAACTTATCTGTTTTCACTAAATTAGTGACAGCCTTTCTTTACTTGTAAATATATGTGCAGCACCCTTGCTTTTAACTAGTGTTGCTTACATGGCCTTGGTTAGGTGACATTGATTGAATTTATTTAATTTTACTCCATCTTTTCTGACTTTAGTGGCCAAAGGGTCCTCAGTAGTCAGCACAAGCTCATAAAGTATTGGCCCCATTATGATGTGAATTTGTAAAGCTTGTCTGACATAGTTTTATGTCCCAATTTAATATGATCTTTTGGTTTTCAAAGTTCATAAAGTCGGTTTTCTAATTGCTTTGTCTTGACCGGTCTGCATAATCCTTTGCACTGTATTCTCTCTCTCTCTCTCTCTCGAACTCTTTAATCTATCCCTTCCTTAGGACTGGTAACTGCTGTTTGCTTCCTTAGTGTGGTGCTTTTTTTTTTTTTTTCCTTCCTCATAATCTATCCCTTCCTTAGGACTGGTAACTGCTGTTTGCATTTCCTGCTGTTTTCTTGTTTTATTGCATATTTCCGGAGATGTATTACATGGTTGCAATTTCCTAGTGTTATATCTTTTTCTTAACTGAATAATGATGTAGTTTTAGTGTTCCTTCTTGTTTTTCTTGATATGTTTGACATAATCACAGCTGAATCCTGAGTTTCGCTTTGATATGAACTCAGTTACTATGATTTCTTTAGCTCACACTTAATTTAAAAAAAAAACAGAAAAAATATTCATCTGATATACTAATATTCAGTTAACGCTGCATATATGCAGATTTTAGAAAGATCCTGACACCATGAAAGAGGAAGAGGGAAAACCCAATCAACCAGATAAAAACTCTAGGACGGTGTCCACAGCACTTATGCTAGTTGTGCTGTGTGGGATATCATTCAGTCTTGGCATCATCTTCTGTTCACAAAAGTACAGCTATGGAATGTTAGATATTGGTAATGTGATTCCATCTTCGAAAGCGGTAGCTATAGTGCCTCTCCAAATCAAAGCTGTTACATTTCTTGAATGTGACTCAAGTTTTCAGGATTACACACCATGCACTGATCCAAAGGTGATCCATGTTCTACTCATCTCTTGGTTGTGGTGATTCTTTGTTTTGTATGGTATTTGCTGAGTAAATTATGGAAATGACATTATTGTAATGTTATAGAGGTGGAAGAGATACATTCGCCGTCGGTTTTCTTTCTTGGAGCGTCATTGCCCTCCGGTGTTTGAGAGGAAGGAGTGTCTAGTTCCGCCACCGGATGGATATACGTCTCCAATTAGGTGGCCAAAGAGCAGGGATGAGTGTTGGTACAAGTAAGCAAGTATTTACTGCAAAAGAGTTATGATTTTTAAGCGATTATTTTCAGGAATCTTGACTCTTTGGATTGCCTTAGGAATGTTCCATATGATTGGATTAATAAGCAAAAATCAAATCAGCATTGGCTGAAGAAAGAAGGGGAGAAGTTTCTATTCCCCGGAGGCGGTACTATGTTCCCAAAAGGTGTTGGTCAGTATGTTGATTTGATGCAAGACTTGATTCCAGCAATGAAAGATGGGACTATCCGGACTGCCATTGATACTGGATGCGGGGTGAGTCCAATAATTCCCCTTACTAGTCGTGCTCTGGGCCGAGATTGATTAGTAAAATGGCATGAAGAAACTTTATTATCTTCTCCTTTATGAGTGCAGTTGTCTTCTTCTAGGACTAACCATAATAGGAGGAACTTGAAACAATACAGCTGCTAAATATTGCTTTTTGCCTTGATTTTTTGAACATGTTAGCATTTTCAACTTTTTGCATCTTGATTTGTTTAGGTGGCTAGTTGGGGAGGCGATTTACTAGACCGCGGGATTTTGACAGTCTCTCTTGCTCCAAGGGATAACCATGAGGCTCAAGTTCAATTTGCATTAGAGCGTGGAATCCCGGCCATATTGGGGATCATCTCAACCCAGCGGCTTCCTTTTCCTTCAAACTCATTCGACATGGCACATTGCTCGAGATGCCTCATTCCGTGGACTGAATACGGTACTTTCCATTCCAGAAAAACGCAATCTCTTTTTTGGACTTTTGGGCAATGAAGTTTGTAGAACATGACAACCTTACATATGCTTAGAGTCTCTAGCTTCTGCATGGCTGATTCTTCGTAAAATTGCATACCTAACATATCTTCTACTGATAGCGCTGTGAATTACTATCATAAGCTGCCCTCTGTTATATAAAACACTAAAACTTGACTGCTCTACTGATGAATGTTAATGCTACTGCATTTCTTTTTTACTTCTGCAGTGCAATCCTCTTTCTGGTCTAACCGTTTACAGTAATCACCATCAGGTGGAGTATACCTCCTAGAGATACACCGTATTCTTCGGACCGGGGGTTTCTGGGTACTCTCCGGCCCACCGATCAACTACAAGAGACGATCGAAGGGATGGAATTCAACCATTGATGAGCAGAGATCAAATTTTGATAAACTGCAAGAGCTGCTAACCTCAATGTGTTTCAAACTATACAACCAAAAAGGCGACATTGCTGTTTGGCAGAAGCTATCTGACACTAGCTGCTACGCGAAGCTTCCGGGCCCCAATAACTACCCACTGAAGTGTGACGATGGCACAGAACCCGATTCAGCCTGGTACACCCCAATGAGGCCTTGTGTTGTAGCACCTGACCAGAAACCGACCAGAAATACAAGAAGATAGATTTGAGCACTTTAGCCAAATGGCCAGAACGGCTGCACGCTTATCCGGAGCGCGTCGGAGATCTTCGTGGTGGAAGTAGCTCTTCTTTCAAGCGCGATGGAAGCAAATGGGAGACGCGGGTGAAGCACTACAAGAAGCTGCTCCCTGCATTAGGAACCAACAAGATAAGGAATGTGATGGATATGAACACTGTGTTTGGAGGCTTTGCTGCAGCATTGATTCATGATCCCCTTTGGGTTATGAACGTCGTTTCCTCCTACTCGAGGAATACGCTGCCGGTGGTGTACGACCGAGGCCTCATCGGAACCTATCACGACTGGTAAACCTGCAATTTAAAATGTGTCCATTCTTGAACAGTTTTTCCTCTTTACTGTCTGATTGTAAGGAAAATGTTTGGTTATGTTTCATCTTCTTAGGTGTGAGGCTTTCTCCACTTATCCGAGAACATACGACCTTCTTCATCTATATGGACTATTCACTGATGAAAGCCACAGGTAAACTCTACATGCTTAGCTCAATTCAAGCTTCTAATGAATACTATTGGTAATTAGGTAGCATTAGGGCGGATCCGGACTTTAGAATTGGGGAGTACGGGATAGCAAGTTTGCAGTCTTCGAACGGGGGAATTTGTAAATTTTCAAATATATAAAGAGAATCCGGGTAAAAAACATAATTGACGGGGGAGGGGTGGCCCAACTGCACCTCCTTGGAGGGGCGTGTGGGGGCCACGGCCCCTTGGGTAACTACACCGTATATTATCTACATTTGTCAAAAATCTGCTCCCAACATTGAAGTTTCCATCTAAAGTTGTAGATTTTGCCTCAGTTCTGAAATTGCAAACTTGCACTTATGATACTATATATTTCTCTCCCCAATTCTAAATCATGGATCCGCCTATGACTAGAATCAATATTTGTCCCTTGCTTGAACTAGTGTATATATTTTTTTTAATGACTAGCAAAACTCGGAGCATGTGCGCTATTGTTTGAATTAGTGCATTCTTGTATTCTAAATCATGGATCCACCCATGTATCTGCTTATAACTAGATTCAATATTTGTTTTGAACAAGTGCATTCGTTTTTTATAACGAGAGAAACTTGGAACCACTACCCAAAATGTGCTCTTGGTTGAACTAGTGCATTGTGTGCAGGTGTGAGATGAAGTATGTCCTACTGGAGATGGATCGTATTCTCCGACCAAATGGGTACGCGGTAATCCGGGAGTCGACGTATTTTCTTGATGCTATAGCTACTTTAGCTAAGGGGATGAGATGGAGTTGCCGGAAGGAAGACAACGAACGAGGCGACCTAAATGAGAAGATCTTGATTTGCCAAAAGAAACTCTGGTACTCCTCCAGCGGAAGTTCTAGGTAATGTGTATGTAGAGATTGTATTTGGTAAAATCTCATGCGTACACCTCAATGTAGCAGCCATACTAGAGAACGAACTAATTACTAATATCTATATCTATCACACCTCATTTTTGTCCTATAAATTTGTGGAGTTCAAATCTTCTATTTGAAGAAAGATGGTAAATTGATGGAGTGACGAACTTATAGTCGAACGAAAGATCATGTGATCAAATCTCTCACTTTGAATTTTCATATATCCTCTTTAGAACATTAATTATATATTGAAAAGACTAATCAAAACTAAAGTTAATATTTGGAGATATACATAGGTGAAATTTGGAATTTTTAAGTGTGAATTTGCAATTTTGAAGGGAGGAGGCCAAATAACAAATTCAAAAAATATAGAACATATAGGATTTACCCAGGCCATCATATATAATGTACACTAATATTATTTATTACTCCATTTATCCCACTAGTCTTGTCTCATTTGAACGCGGTATTTTAGAAGAGTTGTTAATTATGTGTAGAAATGATGTACTATCCCTAATTTTCCTATATTAATTGAAAAAGATTCATTGAGCTATTAGACTTGAATATTAGGAGAGAACTTAAGAAGTGACTTCAATTCGAACTAGAATATGAAACTTTCGTAATTGAACCTATAACCCATTTTCAAAAAAAAATAAAAATTACGTACATATAGTTGAATTGCATTAATAAGTATATATATATATATATGTATATATATATATATATATATATAGGGTAGGGTTCTCATGAGAACCAAATCCTATATGAGAACTAAGAACCATTATGCACCACCGATCTTATAAGAATGAATGGTCATATCTAGAGATTCATTATGATATTTTTAATTTTCTTTAATTATGTAAGGGTGATTGTGTAAAAATCAAATATTTTCTATATTATTACACACTTAAATTAGGAAAGATGGGTAGTAACTTCAATCAAACATTAATCAAAATTAATGCATTATACTAATTAAAGATTTTAATTAGATTTCATTATTAAAATAATACGGAGGGAATTACTATTTTTTTTACTTTAATTATTATTAAAAAGGTAATAATTATGATTAAAAAAATGCTCCTTTTTTAATGCATAACTTTGTTAATTTAAATGCATTAAGATTAACTTACAATTTAATGCATTTCAACAATATTTCATATGCATCATAATATTACACATAGGCATCATATGCATCATAATATTTCATATGCATCATAATATTACACATATGCATCATATGCATTATAATATTTCATATGCATCATAATATTATACATATGCATCATAATATTTCCTATGCATAATAATACTACACATCGGCATCATAATATTACAGTAACATATTTTATGTATTTGTGTATTCTAATTGATGAATCAATAAATAGGAAATAATGCATATAGCTATTATAATTATGCATCAAAATATACCAAAATAATGCATAAACATATTGTAATTATTTCATAAATTTATACTAAATTATACTTCATTTAATTCGAATTAATCAATTAGTTCAATACAATTTGAAATAAGTTTTGAAATTGAAATTAAAGAAAATTAAATATGCATTGTAAATAAATAATAAATGATTAGTTAAATAAGATCACATAAATTATGCGTCGGTCGGTCCTAATAAATGATTAGTTTTGGTAATTAGTTAAATATGAAAATTAAAATTAATAAATGATCATAACAAAAAAGGTAAGATTTCAATATGTAAAGGATACGTTACTTAATTTAACAATGTAAATTACATTGTTAACCTTTTAAGATATTTTACATTAAATATCATGAATTAAATGATAGCTTAATAATAACCATAGATTGAAATAAATCTACGGTTTATATTAGTTCCTAGTTCTCATATAGCGTTTGGTTCTCATTTGATCCTTCCCCTATATATATATATATATATAGGGGTGGGTTCTATAAGGAACACATCATTAACGAAGGAACTAAGAACACATCTCGTCCTTTCATTTAAATGTTGTGTGGTCCAGATTGAAGAAGATGCTTTTAACTTTAAATCCCTTATTTGACTTCATTAAGGGTATATAGGTCATTTGATTTCTTTTTTCTTATTCTATTCAATTTTTTCATTTTAATAATTTGTAGGGTGAATCATATAAATCATTTAATTTTAATTGAAGAGATAGAAAATGACTTTCTGTTCTTTTTCTTCATCTCCCCGTTCCTCCGAAGAAGCTCTCATTCCATACCGAATTATTTAAGCACTTAATTCGTAATCTTTATGCACTTAATTCGTAATCTTTATGCACTTTATTAGTATTTTTTTATGCACTTAATTCGTAATTTTTATGCACTTAATTCGTAATCTTTATGCAGTTAATTCGTAATTTTTATGCACTTTATTCATATTTTTTATGCAATTAATTCGACAAACCTAAATCTTAGACTGCAATCTACTTCTAATAAGCTAAATAACAATCAACTGCAGATTACAATATCCAGTAAAATCAAATCTCCCAGAAAAATCAATTCCAGAATTGAATCAATGAACACCTAAGTAGCAGTAAATCAAATCTCCCAGAAAAATCAATTCCAGAATTGAATCAATAAACACTAAACACCTAAGTAACAGTAAAAATCAAATCTCCAAGAACACCCAAAATTCTTTATAATCAAATCTCCATAAACATGTAAATCTATCATCAATGCCTTTAATTTCTGAAATTTGTGAAATTTCTCCTCAGCCATAAGCATAGAAAAAAAAATTAAAAATTACGAGAACAAATGGCAGAGAATGAATAGAAATTTCAAAAAAAAATCTCCTCCCTACCATATGCCTTTAATTTTCGCATAATCAATCGAGGGAGGAACGGAGTATGGCGGCGGCGTGTTGTCGTCTTTGTCGGTTGAGGGGCGGCGCGACACCATATTGCTGTCGATCGAGGGGCGCATATTTGATTTTCAATTATCTGCTCCCGAATTTGTCGCAGGTGCCGTCTCTGGACGAGAAGAAAGGCAAAATAGAGGGAGAACCGTGTATCGCGGCGGCTTTGTCGTCGATTCAAGGGCGGGACGCGGTGTTGGTGTTGATTGAGGGGCAGCAGCGCAGATCTGATTTAACTACGTGAGAGAGAAGTGAGATAAAAGAGAGAGAGAGAATGGAGCGTGAGATAAGAGAGAGAGAGAATGGAGTGAGAGATATTTGTGGTGAGAGATTCTAAATTTAATTTTTCACTTTATTGTCCTTATGTTACTATAAATATTATTAATCTATATTATACAAGATTAGATCTTAGCCTTTGATTATACAAAATAAATGGATGGATTTTGTTTCTAGTTCCTTCATTAAGGAGGTGTTCCTTAAAGATCCATCTCCTATCTATATATATATGGGATTTCTAAAATCTATGAATGTGTATTTGATAGTGAATAATTAATAGATACATGAATGTTGAGCATGCTATTAATATGGGTAATTAATCATATATTTTCCTCATGCTTATTGTCTTGAAAGAATGTTAAGGCAAAGGATAGGATAAGTTGATGAGAAGTAATATATATTTATCGCATAATTAAATTGTACTACACCATATGTCATGAGAGTAAAATGGGATTGCATTAGTAAACTATTTCCACTTCTTTAAATGGACTTCCACGTATTCATGGGGAACCATAAAGTGTAGTCCACAGTTTTGGTGGCCTTCTTGTTTTGAGCATATCACTTGTTTATAAGTTGGTATCAATTTCCCTTCTTTCCTCTCTCGGTTACGCATATGCGCCTTGCAGAGAAGTCGTCACTCCTTTTCTTCTCCTCTGCCTATTTCCTTCCTTTTTAAAAGAAACATGGAATATGCTATATGTTGTTGGAATATACTATTTCCACTAAAAGTCCAATGCTTGCTATGAACTTTGTTCATTTTATTGATGCAAAGTTAATTTCAAATGGATTAAAAGTGAGCAGACATGAAGTCACCATGTTTAATAGGGCAGCTGGTACTTTTAGTGTGAGGACAGGTCGTTCGATCACAAATATAAAGAAAGGCAACAATGTTCAAGTTGTGAAATTGGTCGAGAAATCTTGTACTTATCAGAAATGACAAATATTTGGATTTTCTTGCTTACGTGTTATTGCAACTTGTCAAAGTTGTAGTTTGGATTTCAACACTTTAGTTCATAATTGGTATACTAGTTATACATATCAAATGACATGAGCACCCATATTTAATCAACTTCCTGATCAAGCTTATTGGCCTCCACCAAGTGAACTGATACTTGGGCCTTCTAATTCTATGAGAAGGGCATCTAAAGGTCGTCCTAAATCTACGCGTTTGCACAATGAGATGGATATAAAGAAAGGTCGTGGAACTATGAGGTGCAGCACCTGAAAGCAAGAAGGCCATAACAAACAAAAATGTCCCAATAAAAGAACTACCTAGGTATAATATTTTATACGTTTTTGTATTTCTTTATTGATGCTAGCTTATTTTATTAAGTTTATAGTCCATATGCTATATGTTGTTGGAATTTGATATCTAATTCATTAGTTGTTATTTTGTGTATTGTTATTCATCAATTATGCTATTAGTAGTCATCTAGATTTTGTTTGATGTGATTTATTCTAAGGATGGATTCTTAATCTGTTTTATGTCAATTAGGTGAAGCACCAATAGAGCTTTTAGTTGACTCTTGTATACAACCAAAACAAGATGATTTATTTGCTGCGAGTAGGTTCTACCGATTCAGCTCAATAGCTAATCTTTCAATTCAACTAGCTAATCATGTCATACCTTTGTTGCTATCCAAATCATTCATTCATTACATCCTCATTTTTATTGAGAATCACGTATGATGGTGATTTATTAACTTCTTTCAGTTGGATGTATGGTTTATTTGTAATTTTGTAATTTGATCACGAATGTCTGAAATTAATATAGAGACAAATTTCAATATGATGTAAATTGGTATAAAGAATTTAGTCAATGTTTGGTAAAGAAAATTTGGATATGACAATGGTAATATATATGATAATAATATCATTGACAATGAGTATGTATAATTCTTTACATCCAACCTTTATTGCTTGTCATCCAATTCATTTTTATATCATAATTTTTCAATTGTGTCTCCTTTTGGTTTTGTGGTTGTTTTTGCAAGTGTCTATTACTTACTATGGATACAAGTTGCTTTGCAGGACATCATCCAATTTGGAGTGAGAATCATGATCGTCAAAAGTTCGAATGCGAGAGAGGATGATTAGGTTATGCATTTTTTTTTCACTGGATTATATTTTCAATTAGGATGGGATATATTTATCTTCTGTAAAGTTAAATGTTTATGAGCAGATATATATTTATCATCTTTTTAAGTTAAAATTTTTTATTTAATTTATGCCGATTCTAGACGTGAATATTTAATCACCTAATATTATTTTCTATTTAACGAGAGTAGCCAATTAAATATTTCAATATTATAATTGTATCATACTATTAATTATAAAAAGAGAAACGTACTTATCTTCTCAAGAAATATATGATAATAGAAAATAATTTTTTAGTTTCTTTAAATGATTTTATTAACCATGTTGCAACTGACTGTACATGAAGATGTTATTTTGATAATTACTTTTGGAAAGATATTATTCTGATAATTATTTTTTCAGCGACGCTTTTGTGTGTCGATGTACATACATCCGGGGCGCACGGATCCGATTTTGACTCAAAATGGGGTCTAACCAACATTTAAAAAAAGAAAAAGAAAACTTAACTGTCTCTCTCATTTTCGCCGTTTCTTCTCTCCGCCTCCACTCAGTTTCTGCCTCTCTCTCTTTCTCTCGCCTCTCCACCTCCTCCCTTCGCTTCCGCTCTCTCCGCCTCCTCTCTCTGCCTCCGCTCTCTACGCCTTCGTTGTTTGCCTCTGCTCTCCCCACCTCCGTTCTCCGAATTTTTCAAATATTCAACCGCGAGAAATCGTAGCCGGGGTATTGTTTCGCCATATCGGTGCGTTTCTCTCTCTCTCTCTCTCTTAGATACCACACATGTAGATATTCGCAGAGTGTGTGTATTGCATTGAAGTTAATTTGGTCAATTGAATCAAAATCGTTGCTGAAATTTGGGTGGATATTGTTTGTGCATGACGGTGGTGGTAGAATTGTGCTTGTGCGTTATAAAATGGTTCACCAAACGGATTTCTTGTTAGTTTACAAGATTCTTTCACATATTTTCAACGTATTTCGTACATGTAGATTGTAGCTTCTTTTAATTGGTCTGTTTTTATATCCATACTTCCATGAAATGACACTTTTGTTCAGAATAATTAACGCTCTGAATTATTTCCATACTTCCATGAAATTGAGTCGTATGTATGTACATCCGTCCCACTAAATTATCTGCGTTATTTTTTTTATATAACGCTATTTTGACAAAAAAAAAAAAAAAACTCCAAATAGTATACCAGTGAAATCCCAAATCTGTTATAATAAAGAATTCCCAAACACAATTTTACCTAATTTTATTTCAACCAATAAAATTGAATCCTAATATCCTCTCTCTTTCTCTCTCTCTCTCTCTCTCTCTCTCTCTCTCTCTCTATATATATATATATATATATATATATATATCTATAGTATCCTAATCATTGGCGTATCATCACCGCAATCGAAAAATATCATATTAATCAAATAAAGGAGGGGTTTTAGAGAGAGAAATAGTGGCATCTCTGGGTTTCCTCGCCGTAGGTAATGCCCTTTTCCCCACAGGTATGTTGATTTTCTATCTCTGTAATTTTCGTTTTTCCTTTAATCTTAAATTCTTCAAAGTATGTTTCGATGTGTTATACGTATTGTCTATCCTGCGGTTGATTTGTACGTTACGTGGGAAAATATGATTTGGTTTTTGATTGTTTTAGAATGATGTTCTGGTATCTCGGATTGTTGGCTTATCTTCGTATATGTTTCTGTTCCGTTTGAATGAGGATTTTGGTACTAGGTTGAAACATCCGCAGTTATTTAAATTCATTGTTCCTTGATTTGCCTGTCATGTTTTGGGATTTCGGATTAGGACTAGTGTTTTTCCTAAATGTTCGATTTTAGATCAATTGTATCTAGCTTTACCAATGGTTTGTGGTTTTGACGAGAGAGAAAAGAAGAAAGATATATCTAAGCCGAAGCATATCCTTCTATATTTAATACTATATGTTATAGGAATTTTTAGGTCACTCGGAGGAACATGAAGTTGCGCCTTGATTTGATACATGATTGTCGGTGAGGAATTAGGAGTTGGAAATCCCAAATAGTTTTTCTTATATGTGCTTGATCTGAAACCTTTAGGTATTTTGACGACCAGAATTGTAGTACTTCATCTAGGTGCTAGCTTGTTGGGTTCTAGTAAATAGGTTAGGGAGTTGCAGAGGCAACAAATTCTTGTTACTCTTTATGGAGAGGTTAGAAGTATGACCGTGTTTGAGGATTTGGCATTAGAAAGTAATGTAGAATTTATGAAGCCTGTTGTTGAAACATAGTCCTTTCTGTTTTTGTTTTATGTATCTTTCTGCTTAATTTCATTTTCATGAATGTTTAAGAATTAACTTGCCCTGTTCTTATTTTCACTGCATCTATCTTTCTTTAACCTTTTCCTCATTCTGGCAGGGTCTTTTAAATTACAAGGCAAAGGAATTACTATTATTTAGGACATGGAGCACATTTTCTCCTGGTCAGATTGCTACCAGCTCCGGGTTTCTCCATTTCAGGAATTTCTTGACTGGCAGTTTGTCATCCGTGGAGATTATCTTCCTGCCTCTTTTGTGGATTGCACTTAGTGCACTTTCTCATGTGAATTGCATGCAGTAGTATATAGGGGACTTGTTGTGCTGTTGATTCAGTTACACTATTAGTCTTCTTGTGCAATTCTGGTTTTTTGTGCATTGCCTCTACAATGTCCATTTGATATCCTTATGGAAAAGACTTTGAGGTATTTTCTACTACCTTCTTTTATCACTGATTCCCAATTTGTTGTGCTCTTGTGATATTTCTCCATTATAATCTTTCTTCTTTCTCTTTGTCTAGGATTGAATACTGCAGTTCTTAGAAGGGTTCTCTGGCTATTAAGTATTAGATAGCCTTTTGAACTATTATGAAGATGTTCTGCTGTTTTCTGGACCATTTCCCATCTCGGGAAATTTGATTTTGCCTTGCTACACAAATAAGGCTATGAACTCCGTCAATAGTGACATTCGTGTACTGAATTGATACTGGAGAAGTCATACTCTACTATTTTCAGTTATTTAGCTTATTCAGAAAGTGCTTTATGGCTGGCGGAAACAAAATAATGGAAAGGTAAGGTTGCTGTAATCTTGTATTTATGTAATATTTCCAGTATCTTATGTTTAATCCAATTATCATTATGGTTGATGTAGATACAAGATCATTAAGGAAGTTGGTAGTGGTGCATTTGGAAGTGTTTGGAGAGCTCTAAGCAAGGAGTCTGGTGAAGTGGTAAGAGTTAAGAGTCCTGTTTTCTTAGATAGTTATACTATTTGAAAGATTAAACTTCCTTCTTACACTGTTGAAATCAATATCCTTGAGTTTTAAATTGTTATTGTACCTAATCAATTTGCATTGGCAGGTTGCAATAAAAAAGATAAATAAGAGATATGATTCATGGGAAGAATGCATGAATCTGCGAGAAGTCAAGGTACAAGAATCTCCTTTCTGTTTTTTTGGTATAACCTTTTTATGCAAAATAAATGATGTTTATGCTCTTGGCAGTCACTGAGGAAAATGAACCATCCGAACATAGTCAAGCTGAAGGAAGTCATTAGGGAAAATGATGTGTTGTAATTTGTCTTTGAGTACATGGTATGCATTTCTTTGCTAGCATTTGTCTGATTTTGTAGAACCTTCAATAGCGAATATCAGTATTTTTTTTTGGACTTACAGGAATTTGATCTATATCAGCTTATGAAGGACAGAGTAAATTTTTTCTCTGAAGTAGAAGTGAGAAATTGGTGTTTCCAAGTGTTTCAAGGTCTTGCATACATACACCAAAGGGGATTCTTCCATCGCGACCTCAAACCAGGTTCCTACTGTTTCTCTTTTGTACGGTTTAAGTGATGATCCTAGATATGCTATCCATTATCTGCATGTGATTTGTTTTCCTATATTGAGTCATATGGTGATATTTATGATTGTGCATTTGTGCTTGCATTCTTGGTTTAATGATTTTGTGAAGTCCCAATCCTTAGCTCAGGTCTTTGTTGTGTCCCATCCTGAATTACATGATAGATTGTTTTTATGATGATCTTCTGAGGATATAATTCCTTTGCTTTACACATGCTTTGAGAGATCAAGAATGATCTGTTTTATCCATATATATAGTAGTTACATGTGTAATTTATCCTAATCTTGGTTGCAAACCCTGATTTCTATGTCAGGTGGATAAATATATGTTCCCATTCCATAACTTTAAATGTAACTACCGTAGTCAGTAATATGTTTTCGCATGCTCTCTATCGTTCTGTTGTTCATATCTTGTCAGAAGGTCTTATACATTTACTTTCTTGATGCTTAACAGAGAACTTGCTAGTGTCAAAGGATATCATAAAAATTGCTGATTTTGGTCTTGCTCGTGAAATTAATTCCCTGCCTCCATTCACTGAATATGTCTCTACTCGCTGGTTAGTAGTATTCCTTTGTGTTTTCCATATAGTGTCCTTTTTTGGGGGTATTCAGCAATTTGCTTTGCAGGTACCGAGCCCCTGAAGTCCTGCTCCAGTCACCAGTATACGGTCCTCCAGTTGGTGAGTAGATGTGTAAAGTGTGCTGCTCTTTAAATTTCTTCCATGTATTAATTTCCTTAAGCTGATTATAATTTCTTCCTCAGACATGTGGGCGATGGGTGCCATAATGGCCGAGTTACTCACACTCCGTCCTCTGTTTCCGGGTTCAAGGTATAACTATCTTTACTCGATATGATTGATTGTAGTGAATTGAATATGATTGAAGCTGATACTAACCTGAAATTCTTACCTTCATAATCAAACTGTCTTAGTTAATAATTGCTCTAATCTTTTAATACTCTAGTCTTGTTGCAGTGCTAATATTCCAACCTTGCTGTCAAATATGCAAAAAATAATGTTTACTTCATTATCATGGTTCCACATGGTTCTTTTTGACAAAAAATTGAAATTCTTAATGTGCTTTTCATGTTGGTGCAGTGAGGCTGGTGAGATTTACAAGATATGTTGCGTAATCGGCAGCCCAACAGATACTGAATGGGCTGATGGGCTTGAACTTGCTAGGATAATCAATTACCAGTTTCCTCAAGTGAGTGTCTTTCTTTGAAGAAACAGTGCCAATGTTGTATTACCTGTTCATTAAAAGCATTATTTTTTCAATGTGGGTGACTTATTTTCGAATCATGGTTCAACAGTTCTTTATATTCTAAACTACTAGAATTTGTATGTTAGGAAAAGAAGTGAACCTTGAACATGTGGTACTAACTATGAATTTACTTGGACCTTGAGATGGTTCTGTTTGATAACTATCAGTGTCTTTCTATTTGTAATATGATGACTCGCAGGTTCTACCTCTTTCCAAACTTGTGGATAATATATAAGGATTTGCAGGTTGCTGGAGTTGATCTGTCCATGCTGATGCCAGGTGTTAGTTGCGATGCAATTAATCTTATTTCTGTAAGTATATCAGAACCCTAGGTTTATACCTCCCTTAAAATATTTTTTTAAAGATTTATATTCATATATTACATTCCTAAAGTATACCTTTGCTGTTATAACTTTTTCGTGTTTGTGCCAAATATAGTCCCTATGTTCGTGGAATCCTCGCAAGAGGCCGACAGTCATTGAGACTCTTCAACATCCGTTTTTCCAGAGCTGCTTTTACATTCCACCGTCATTGCGTTGGAAAGCTGCTCCAGTGAAAACACCCCCAGGTTAGTCTCTATTATTTTTGTGCTGTATGTGTTTGGCAAATGTATGCATAGGGAACAGATGCTAAGATTCCTTGTTCTTGCAGTTGAAAGCAGGGTGTTCTTGGAACAAGATGGTAGAAGATATCCAGAAAGATGGACAAACCCAAAGCCCATGAATAGAGTCAGTTTCACCAAATCGAAGGCATCTTTAAGCTCAAGTATAACTCTTTCTATTTCTGTGTGATACCTTATCTTCTGCCATCTAGATTACGGAATTTCTTTTATATCAAAATAAGGAACACGGAATTTACGTTTCCGTTTTGCTTGCTATCTTGATTGTAAAGATGCATATGGTTCTAACTTAATTGTGTCTTACTCCTAGGTGTGCAAAGAAAGTTGGACATGAACAACAAGCAGGTTTGTTGAAATTGAACTTTTATCTTTGGCTAATTCAATGAAATTTCTCAATAGCAAGACAATTAACTTTATTTAATTTGATTATCGTTTCATCCTATATGTGGTTCAGGATATCACTAAAAATGATAAAGATCAGCCGAACAATGTGAAGCAGCATCATCAGCAGCAGCCCAAGTATCGGCCACCTGGAATGAATCGCCCGCGTGAGTATCTATATATGATTCTAAACACTTTAATTGATCGTAATATGTAGCTCTTGTTGGATGTGGAAATATATTATGTGATAATTAAAAATCTGTTGATTTCTACAGCTGGTTTTTCTGGTAAGACGCGTGGAGTGTCTGATGTGACGGAGAAGTTCACAAACATGAAAGTTAGCTCTACTAGAGAAGTAGCAAAGCCTCAAGTGATGAAGTGGGGAGGATGGCATGGGCAGTCTGATATCTTTGCCAGACCGTCGCAGGAATTTCTCCCAGGAAGATGGTATAACAAGAAGGTGGCCGGATAATCCATGCAGTCGGACAAGATACAAGAGTCTTTGTGTTGGTGTTGAGATTACTACTAAGTTGATGAATAATGCGTTTTGGATTCATTTATTATCATGGAACCTCAAATGTTGAATTTTCCTGTCATACTTTGGTTTGGGAATAATGAAATCTTGTTATAATTTTGGCATAGACTGAAAACTCACCTGCTACATTATATAAAGGTTTGTAGTTTGAAACTTTGTAAGGTTAGATTATACTTCAGAATGGATGAGTATTGTGTTGAAATTTTGACACTGCAGCATGAAGGCCATATCCTTCATCTATTAGTATGCGTGCATGTTTTAGCACAAGATACTTCACAAACAAATATTTGATACATAGTGTCAAGTTTTTTCAACTGGAGAAGAACTTGTACAGATGTACCAACTTAGCCACTTAGGTTTGGTAGAATGATGAAACTTAGAAATTCTATTTTTATACAATATTGCAATTCAATCCTATCACAAATAAAAGAAGAAGCATGCAAGTTTAGGACCTTGAGATTTGGACTAATTTCTGTTTCACCGACTTATGTTGACTGAAGGACCATTATACCCCACATCTAAAAGGATAAAATCTAGAGCCCAAACTTGTTTTACATGCTACCATCAAATTAAACAAAGCTGTGAATCTTCCAATCCATTTTTAAGGACCACTATATAGTTTATCAACCAATAGTGTCATGTATATGTTGTGGTGGACCAAATCTTAACTGCATGACTCGCCACAACACATACTTAATGAATCATGTAGTGATTAAAACAATGACGAAAATTAGATTTTTTAGTCCCCAAACTACGGCCTTTTGGTCAATTTGATCCTCTATTTATTCTTTTTAGTTATTTGGTCCCCAAACTATGTAATTTTGGCCAATTTGGTCATTCCGTTAAATTTTCGGTTAGTCAACCGTTAGTCAAATTTTTTTAAGAAAAAAAAGGCATTTTCAAGATAATTTTAACGAGAACCAAAACATCCAACTTATCAAACGTTGAGGATCAATTTGGCCAAAATCTTTTGTTACTTAAAAATTTTTAATTTGCCAAAAATCAAAGTATATTTTAATAATTTAATTTTTTAGAGCCAAATACAACAATTATAATACTTTTTCTCCAACTAATAGTTAAACTTGAAAATTAAAATACAAATATTATATTAATGAAAATAATAGGATACTTTTTCTCCAAATACAACACAAGTATTTTAATTTTGTTTCTTACCCTTAACGGCAAAAAAAATATAACAAAATTAACCATAATTTTCACCGTGGATAATTCCACTTTTCACCGTAGCACCCCTTCTCCCCTTCTCCTCCGCTCGCCGCCGTCGCTACTGGTCGCCGACGCTCGCCCGTCTCCGCTTCCCGCCTTCTTGTCCGCGCCTCTTGCCGCCTCTCATCCCCTTTCTCGTTTTGCTCGTCGCCGCTCAAACGAGCAATTGCTCGTTTGCGCCGGTGGCTGCCACCGGCGTGCAGTCGGTGCCCTATCCATCCGGTCGTTCACGTCCGTCTCTCTGTGAACCGTAGGTACTATTAATTACTTTATCTATTAAGATTTCTGTTGTCATCTTAGTTTTATGCGTTTTTCCTTTCTTGAGTTATTTTGAGTATAGTGTGTTGGAGAGCTTGATATGGAGTCTTGTAATTACTCTGATTCTGAGTGTCCCATTTGTGTTCTTAGTGCTTTTGTTGCTCAAACACTACACAAAGCAGATAGTTTACATTTCGCTTCATTTCTTTGTGATAGTCCCAATTTTCGTGAATGTGTATTGGTTTGTTGCCTGCACAGTGAGCTCCACATGTAGTGATGCCTTCCCTTTGGCTTACCGGATTTTTGTCCTCATTTTTGTTTTCTTGATCATTGGGGTGATAGTGTGGATATTTGTAGTGAACCGGCATATAATTGAGCTGACTATGAAAGTTATTGGCGAATCTTCTACTGCACTGTGTAATCAAGGAGCTTCCAAATTCATATTTTTGAGATGATGCGAAAAACACGTAGTAGTAGAAACTATACTGGGAGTGATTCCATTTTGAGCGGGATGTTGCATGATGGAGCCATGGACAAATATTTTGGGTAATCATTATTTAATTATGTTGAAAATATTTTTTTGTTATGTAGTGTACTTTCTTGTGGTTAATTAGAGAACCTTTATCGTAGCATACTTTGGAAGGAGATCGGGGAAAGTAAGAGAAACTCTTTTAGCATATTAAACACTTTGTATTTCAATCAAAGTTCAAAAAAGCGTAAATGGGTTCCGAGACGTTTTCCTTACGAGTCACGAGGCGTAAGCCTCGAGGCGGACCGAGACGTAAAATCGAGGCGTAAATTCTATTTTTTCCCCTAATAGACATATAACACCACAAATACACATAAACACATAAAATCAAGTTTCTTCTAAGTTCAAACCAACAAAAAAACCAATTCACATCAACACAAAGAGTTATAAGTTCTTAAATCTCAACATCATAAATTAAACATCATCAATCTTCATCATCATTAAAACATTAAATTAGCAATATACTATAATACAAAAAAGTTTAAATTATTAGTTAGTTTAAATTATTAATTAGATTTAAAGTACCTCTATTTGCACTTCCAACACTTAACGAAATTGCAAATAATTACTTAATGCTCATAATTAATTCCAGAATAGCAGGAGAAATCTCATAATTAATTCCACAATACTCAATTTCACAATACTCATAATTAATTGAGAGAAACTCGATTACAATATCACAACCACATGTTATAAGAGTAAAAAAAAAGAGAATGCAAGTATTGTATCCAGCTGAGAGAAACTCGATTACAATCTCCCGTGAAGTCGCAGCGGCGTGTAATCAACTCACCATAACTAGAAAATCAACTCACCTGACGTGAAGTCGCTGCGGCGGCCGTTTCAGCGGCACCGGCGGCGGTGGTTTCTGGGCGGCAGCGGAGGTTTCACGGTAAATTGTTTTGATTTGGAAGAAAATTGGGTTTTAGTCGATTAGGGTTGAATCGATTTTGATAAATTTTGAAAAATAAACTAATGTGTTGTATGAAATTTGGGCCAATTTGAATTATTTGGTTGAAATTAAAGAATGGGTCAAAGAAAATAGGTCCCAATTTATGGTTCGAACGCCTCAGCCGTCGACTCGAGGCGTACGCCTCGAGGCGCGCCTCGACGGACTGAGGCGGCCTGGCGAAGCGAATTCAACGAGGCGTACGCCTCAGATCTTTTTTCCGGCGCCTCGCTCCGAGGCGGGCCTCGAGGCTTACGCCTCGAGCGCTTTTTAATTCCATGATTTCAATCTTTACTCGGGTGAAAGCTCTCAAATGAAGAACAATGTATTGAAATGGATAAAAATGATGAATTTCTAAGCAAACAGTACGTCATAGTGCCTATTGTGAAGTGGTATGTGCACTATCCATTTCTATTTTGGTTAGTCTTGTAATAATATCTACTATGAACAGGAACTTCTTTAATCTTTTATCTCCTTAATCATGAATTAGGGGTTACTGGTGCTTGCTAGTTCTATGCAACTTTAATGAAGAACTTGCAAGGGAATCACAGTGTATGATACTATTAGATTATCTGAAGATTGCTTCAAATCCAATACAACCAATAATAAAGAAGTAAGTTCAAATATTAAGTTATTTCAGAAGAGTGTTTTGGTACCACTAACAAAAGTGAAGATGCCTGGCAGGCCAAGAAGAAAAAGAACACTTGAGGAGGTCGAGAAGGGTTATAAGACGATGGGAGATGGAATGATGAAAATGAGTAGAGCTGGTTAGAGAAAGAGCAAGTGTGAAAAATGTCATACACATGGACACAATGTAAGGAAGTGTCCAATGATGAGTCAGTCAACTAAGCATGATGAATCACTCAACCAAGACCAGCCACATACTTTCGAAGAAACTTTGCTCAAAGATAAGGGAAAAGAACCCATAGAAGTTGAGGGCAAGGTATCATTTTGCACTTGTTCAATTTTATGTACTGTTACATTCAATCATGGAGCCCTCATTCGAGTGATCAATTTTTTCTTATTTTCAGCTGTATGAGCAAACAATAGATATACATGAGGGAGTAACTGGGCCATCTCCTCAAGTAATAGAAGAAGTTAAATTTGTTTTTGTATGTAAATGATACTTACATGTGTCTTTGACGTCTATTGTAGGAAGAGGTCCCTGAAAAAACTAAGAAGAAAAGGAGAGTAGTACGATGCGGTTGGTGTCGAAAAGGTCACAATAGGGCAAGTTGTACAAAAGCAGGCGCCGTCTTAAATAGACATATAAGTAAGGAGGCCACACTGCGGAAATTGGATTAGGATGAATAGCCTATTCATGAGGTTAGTTTCCTGTATTTCCTGAACGTGAACAACTTTTCTTTCTTGTGTTTGCTGCTACAACTCTAGGATGTTCTAATATTAGTTTGTGCTAGCAATCCGTGGAATTATGTGGAATATTAGTGTTGTGCATTTGGTATCTTTGTTGTTTTTCTTCTCTTTCTTCTGATTGAAAGGAAAAACCTCTTGTTATTGCAGCTCCCTTATCAGAGAAGTTTCATGGAACATTGACAGTATTTTGAGCTGTTGGGGGTGTAATTTCTATTGATGTATCTATTGTTGTTCTTTTGGTAACTCAACTTTAGAATGTGTAAATCTGTTAGCTAATGATGTTGGTGGATGATGATGGAAATCTGGCTTCATTTGTGTAGTTTACTGATCTCTAGAACATGTTTTGATGGATTATGAATATTTTGGTATGGTATATGGGAAAGCAGATTTTGAATCGTAATTTAGATGGTTTTAAGCCTTGATTTTTTGTTTTTAATTCTTACTTTTCATAGTAATATGTTTGATAAATTGTGTCACTAGGCTATAAAATATGATCCCAAAAAATATATATATATTTTTATTGGCAAACACTAACAACTTTTGTTAAAATGAACTTTAAGCAAATTTATGCATCAATAGCTAGAAATTGCTTATAAAACCTATTCCAAACAATTTTATTATAACAAAGACTTATTACTTAAAAAAAATATTATATTAATGGAAGTATTTTAAAATTCGTTATGTAGGAAAACTAATAGTTAATCATGAAAAACAAAATTAAAATACTTATGTTGTATTTGGAGAAAAAGTATCATATGATTTTCATTAATATAGTATTTTAATTTTAATTTTCATGATTAAGTATTAGTTGGGGAAAAAGTATTATAATTGTTGTATTTGGCTCTTAAAAAATAAAATTACTAAAATATCCTTTGATTTTTGACATTATAATTTTTTAAGTAACAAAAGATTATGGCCAAATTGATCCTCAATGTTCGATAAGTTGGATATTTTGGTCATCGTTAAAATTATCCCGAAAATGCCCTTTTATTTTATTTTTCCTAAAAAATTTTGACTAACGGTTGAGTAACTGGAAATTTAACAGAAGAACCAAATTGACCAAAATTCCATAGTTTGGAGACCAAATAGCTAAAAAAAAATAAATAGGGGACCAAATTGGCCAAAATGTCATAGCTTGGGGACTAAAAAATCCAATTTGCCAAACAATGAGATAGAAGATCTCTAGCAACTAACAATCCCGCACCAAAGTTTTTCACATTACTTTCAAAGGGGCCCACACACAAAGAAGGAGTGGGCCACCATGGCACGTGGAGCCCAACTACTCTCTGTTTTTTTTTTGCTTGTAGAAGAGGCATAAGACTAAGTGGGTGTTTGGAACAGCTTATTGAAAGCTGCTTTCAGCTTTAAGCTGGTGTGAGGGTGTTTGGGACTCCCAGCTTAAAGCTGAAATTCTCTAAAATTGAGCTGAAAATAGAGAAGCAGTTGAAGCTGCTCAACCCCAGCTTCTAGCTTTCAGCTTATTGCTTATATTTTTTTCGGACTAAATTACCCTTAATAATTTTATCTAATTCCAGAAATATCCCTAATCCTAGTACTTGTGAGAATTTATTTTTGTCACAATCCAACCGCATCTCTTCTCTTCTCTCTCTCTCAATTCTTTACAAATACAATCTTCTTCCCGTAATTGTATGCTATATTTATTATGATATAATTTTATAATATATATAATATTTAGATTAATTTAGTATTTTATAGTATTTGATTGAAATTATAAAGCAAAAAATAAATATTGAATAACAATAATTTTTGAATTTTATTAGTTATTATAAATAATAATTATTTAGTAAAACTAAGGGCAAAACAAACATTTTTAAAAAAAATTAACAATAAGCTATTTCTATCAGCAACATTCTCAAACATTATTTTCACACTTTCAGCAGTTTTTAACACTTATTTCCAAACACTAAATGATTTTCAAATAAGCTGCTTTCAGCAGCTTTCAACACTTATCAATAAGCTTCAGCTACTCCAAACACCCCTTAAGATTATTGCAGAGAAAAAGAACCCGGCCGGGTTGAGTTGTGTATTTCATCAAATAAAATAAAAAAACAAATACGTGAGAGGAGAGAGATAATAACGTGACCATGGTGAGAATTCATCGCAAAAGCAACCTTGTGGTCATATGTAGCTTGTCCAATGAGGTATTGCCACTTGGCATCACCCCATTGACTCTTGATATTTATTTTATCTAAATAGAAAAATAAGTATATCTTATAAAAATAAATAAAAATTATAGTAAAATTCATAATTTTTCATTCTTTATAAATAGAGCCAAATATTGCTATACTTATTCATATCTTAAAAATTCTTCATTTTCTTTCATTATATTATTTACTACAAATCTCAATCTCTCTTTTAATTATATAATAACAACTTCTTCAATTCCCAAAATTTTTCTTACTCTCAAGATTACTATCCCAATTACGAAAATTTCCAAAATTCCAATGAATTCGCATCACTGATGTTTGATTTGAATTCACAATTTTCACAAAATCCCACCCAAAAGACCCCTCGGTTGGGAGATGATTCAGTCTTCTCACAATCAGTTGAGACATAACTCAGTAGCCCTGTACTCTGAATATTTACTAAAGATTTGAAGATCCCAAAACCCTATCTTGGCTGATGAACCATTCAGTTGTAACCTGTTTTGTTTTGTCTCTGAGGTTTCAGACTCAGTAGACACTCTTCATCTGGTTCAGGCACTCAGTAGATTACCTGCCTCGAGTACCGAAGAGAGGAAGACTCGCAATATCTTGGACTCGGTAGGGAGCAAAGATATGCGAAAGGAGTCGATGGAACCGAACTCGGCAGGAGTAGTTCATCGAACTCGAGTTGATCTTCGGAGAGCCGACTCGAGCGGGAGCATGCTATCGAATAGAGATCGACTCAAGAACGGCCGGGACGATCTTCCGACCGTGGGGATTCTCTAAAGTCAAATCAGCAGAGTCAATACGAGGAAGAGAAGTCAGCTTCAGATCTCCTTGGAGTCTGTTCTGTCTCACCTACTTTCTTGAACCTCGACCAGTGACAAGCAGTCAACTGTCCATATTCTGATCAAAGACGCAAGTCAACAACTTTCCAGAAATTGAGGGAAAGGACACTGCAACCATACTTTGAAAGAGCCGTTAGCTACCCAAAAGAGAGGGACACAAGGATTGTCGTCTCCAACGGATCTATCCTTGCCTTTAGTCTATAAATAGAGGGATACAATTCAAATTGAAGCTCACCTACGACCAACACGACACAGACAAGAATACATGAGCATTCACGAGCAACAAAAATGTCCTAAGTCTTCCGCAAGAAGTTCGAAGAAGTAATCTCCGGCGAAAGATGACATACCTGCTCATAGGGAACCAAGCTGAACCCGAAATATAAAGCATCTAGCATCCAAGCGACTGAACACGAACCCAAGTCTATACTTAGCCGTTCGTCGCTCTAGAAGCCACTTTCTCGTTCCCTATCCCTCTAACCTAAGCTCAGCTGATCATATCTATAGCTTAGACGAAGGAGTTCATATCTGAACTGATCCTTATTGTAAAGGACTCCTTCATAGTTGGAGAGTTTTTCAAACACTTATTTTGATACCTTGTAAACTGAGACTTCCTCAGTATAAATCTCAAGACCAGTGTTTGTCCAGCGTACAAACCAACTGAGACTATCTCAGTATAATACATAGCCTCCTGATCATTCGGGACAGTGGACGTAGGATTGTTGGATCCGAACCACTTTAAAAATGCCTGTGTTCTATGTTCGTTTTTCTGTTTTTAACTGTTGCATTGATTACTGTGCATACTGAAAATATCTTTCAAATCATTCAACTGAGTTTCAACAAGTTTAATCGACTGCACTAGCTACTGAAACTGTTTTGTTAAAAACATTTTCTAAACTCAACTGAATTTGGGCCTACACATTTCCGCACTACTGAACTTTATCTGAACGGTACTGAATTCTGACTCTAGTCAGCTATCAGGCCTCAGATGTTGGGATGATGATTCAGATGAAGAAACTGAAGACAAGTCTACTGAATCTCAGCCAGCAGCAGAAGTAGCTGAACAGATTGACTCTACTGAACAGAGTCAATCCCAGGTAACTCAGGTCGATGAAGAAACCCAAGTGGTAACTGAGACCTCTACTGAGAATAATAATTCAGGGGGAACAAATGAAGTTCCTGAGCTAAATGCCCCTGAACCTGGTAACTCAGTAGACCCTACTCTTGTAACTGAATTGCTTCAATATCAGAATAGTACGACTGAAATGCCTAATTCACCTACTATATGTGTTGAACAAATTTCAGATGAAGAGTTGAAACATCGTAGATCGTGGCTGGACGCTCACACTTCTGATTTGATTATTGGAGATCCTTCAGCAAGCGTAAAGACAAGATCCAGATTCTGTCAGGGAGAAAGCGCTTTATATTCCTGCTTCTTGTCTGCTAAAGAACCTCAGTCTGTTGAGGATGAACTCAAAGACGCCGATTAGATCATAGCCATGCAGGAGGAGCTGAATCAGTTCACGAGAAACGAAGTTTGGGAGCTTGTTTACAGACCCCGACATCAACATGTGATTGGAACTAAATGGGTCTTCAAGAACAAGCGAGATGAAAACAACGTTATAGTAAGGAACAAAGCAAGACTTGTGGCAAAAGGCTACTGTCAAGCTGAAGGAATAGACTTCGACGAAACTTTCGTTCGAGTTGCAAGACTGGAGGCAATCAGACTATTCCTAGCCTACGCAACACATCAGAGATTCAAAGTTTATCAAATAGATGTTAAGTCTGCATTCCCGAACGACGTACTGAAAGAAGAAGTCTATATAGAACAGCCTCCCGGCTTTCAGCAGGGACATCAGGTCTACAGACTCAGAAAGGCTTTGTATGGGTTAAAACAAGCACCCAGGGCTTGGTACGATACCCTGTCTGAGTTTCTTCTTCAGAAAGGTTTTCAGAAAGGCACAATAGACTGCACACTATTCAACATTCGACTGGAAGATGGCATCTTACTTGTGCAGATCTACGTAGATGGCATAATCTTCGGATCGAAAAACTTCATCATGTGTCAGCAGTTTGAGAAAAATAATGAAGGACAAATTCGAGATGTCAATGATGGGAGAAATGAACTATTTCCTTGGTTTCCAAGTCAAACAATCTAAAAAGGGAACGTTCATCAATCAAGGCAAATACACTCGAGACCTCATCAAGAAATTCGGTTGCACATCCGACAAACCAATCAAGATCCCGATGAACATGAACATGAAAATCGATCTTGATAAAGAGGGAGTATCAGTAGACCATATTGAATTTCGTGCTATTATTGGTTCTTTATTATACTTAACAGCTATCGACCTGACATAACTTATGTTGTAGTGTCTGCGCTCGATTTCAGGCGAATCCTAAGCAGAGTCACATGGACTCTGCAAAGAAGATTCTCCGCTATCTTAGAGGAACACCTGACATGGGTTTATGGTATCCAGCTGATGATAATATTGAACTAACTGGTTATTCTGATGCTGACTATGCAGGATGTAGAATTGACCGAAAGTCAACTTCTGGAATGTGTCAATTCCTTGGCAGTAAGCTGATTTCGTGGTTCTCAAAGAAACAACATTCAGTAGCAACATCAACTACTGAAGCTGAATATATGGTTGCCGGAAGTTGCTGCGCCTAAATCCTTTGGCTGAGACAGCAGCTACGCGACTATGATGTTATTCAGAATGAAGTGCCGATCTTCTGCGACAGTTGCAGTGCAATTGCAATCACTCAGAATCCTGTACTTCATACAAGATGCAAGCACGTGGACTTCAGACACCACTTCATTCGTGATCATGTCGAAAAGAAGGATATCAGGATGGAAAAGATCCACACTGACCACCAAAGGGCAGATATACTGACCAAGCCTTTAGCTGAAGCCAGATTCAGAGAACTTTCAGTAGAGCTAGGTCTGCTGGACCCTACTGACTCCAGTCAGTAAGTGGATTCAGGAGAGGAGCATTCAGCAAGGGGGAATGTTCACTCTTAGTACTGAGTAAATTCAGTACGTAGAGACTCAGCAACCATCTACACGAGGTATCAGCTGACTACGATGTTCATCTGACAGGTTTGCGTATCTCTACTCAGTAGCCAATGAAATACTCTGTGCATTTATGACTTAGATTCAGCTTCGTATCCAATGCCTTAGAAAATGTCATTTAATATAATGGTTTACATTAAATACACGACATTCTATGTAAAGTATACTGAACTCTGCGGCGCATTAATGCATGTCGTATCAAGTTACTTCTTTGGCTATTTACAACTGTATTTTGACTTAGGCGGCTAAAATGATCATTACCTATTTTATAACATTGAATCCTTGCCGTTCATCTCAAAAGCTATTTCAAACTGAACCGTGGATTATTAACTGTTCATCTTCTTTAACATATATAAACACGATCAAAGTTTAGAAACCGCCATTTTTATTTTGCACATTTCCGAACCCTAGTTTTTCTGAGAAAAGCCTTGCTTCCTTGAAAAACTCATTCTCAAATCTCTCAGAAAAATCTTTCGTAAACTTTTCATGATCATTCAGTATCATATATGTTAATTTCAATATTTTTTTCCGTTCGATACTGATCTCTTGTGTTTGCCGATTACTGAATATGGCAGGAAAAGAGGTTCTTGTTCCGAAGGATATGCAAGAGATCCTTGAGAACCGCGTCTGGTGCGAGCCTATGATGGAATTCGACGCCTGTGAGCTTGATTACATGGAGGACATCTTCGACGCTCTCAGAGCGACTGGTCTAGAGGGTTTTCTGTTAAAGAAGCCATCCTACTTCCTCCCGCGCCAGATTGCTGAGCTTTATCTGAACTCGGAATCAGTAGAGGGCGATATCCGATGCAGATTCGTTGTCCATTCAGTTGGCGATCCCTCCCGTACAGTTCCTGAGATTAAGACGATGTTGATCAAAGAAGCTCTTCAGAGAAGCTTCCGTCTTCCCATTGAGGGATTCAACACTGTGGCCTACAAAGACGGTCTGATGGATGACTACTTAGAAGAATTCTGCGGGAAGCCAACCACATTCAGAGCAGCATTCCCGAAGAATGCCATGCTTCCTCAGTATAGAGCGTTGGCCTACATAGTGACTCAGTTGCTGACGAGTCAGGCCGGGTCCTTTGATCAAGTGTCTAGGCCGAAGATTCAGTTGATGATGGCCATTCATGATCGTGCTAAGATCAATTGGACCGAATTCTTCCTGAGAGAATTCATGACACAGTCCGCAAAATTCGATAAGTCCACCCTATGCCTAGCTTTGAAGGGAAAACTATTATACGGGCTGAAGCTATCAGTAATGATAGAGGACTTCTGCGGATCAGACAGTATCACATACGGTGACAAGCAGTACTTCAATCCGAAGAAGGTCCGTTTCTAGAGCAGGGCAGCGGCCCTTCAGCAGATCGGATCAGGGCCTGCTGATCCCAAGACAGGAGCTGAGAAGACCTCCACTCCCATGAAGAAGAGGTCCCCTCCTAAGTCTACTCCAAAGACTCCGACCAAGAGGCTGAAGAAAGTCAGTGAGGTCGTACCAGAAGTAGTGCCAGAGGTAGTGGTTACTGAACCACCTCTGCAGCTGAGGGACGAGTCAAAGTCCTCAGAAAAGACTCCGTCAGTGGAGAAGAACGTCTCCACTGAACGAGGCGAGACAGTGGACCAAGGGGTCCAAGCTGAACCAATCCAAACCTCTCAGAGCCCCTTGGATGTCCCTCCACTGACCAGCATTCCTTCTGTTGAGAAGCAGCCGTCTCCTATAGAAGTTGAAGATTCGGAGACTGCTTCTGAGTCAGAATCGATCGGGATAGATGCTTCAGCTCTACAATCAAGAGCCTCCCGAGAGATAGCTGAAAGGATCCCGGAGATAGCCAGCCACACTGACCTCATCTTACTGGCAAGGCAGGCTAGGCTCCACATGCTGATCTGATTCCAGGAGTGGTCTACTCTGAACAAACTCATCAAACATCACTCCTGCGAACAACTCCATGAGGAGGAGCTGATGATAAGGAGCAAAATTGGCTACTCAGAGCCATTAGAGTCTGCTCCTTAGAAGATTTGAGGGCTGCCATGCTTGCCTTGTTGAATGACCGCCAACCTATTTCAGCATCGGCACCCTCAGATGGGTCTGACCCCGATGGTCAAGACCCACCCCGTGATTCAGGCCCTGAGAAGCCTGATGAGGGAACTCAACTGGACAAGGATGCTCCCACATCTACTGCTGAACCACCTCTCAGCATCCTTGGACCAAGTCAGTCGGCGGCTGGTACCTCGAAGTCAGCAGAACCTTCTCAGCTTCTACTTGAATCTGCTTTCGAGGTAACGCCCAGCCCGAAAAGCCGACGCTCGAAGTCAGTGGCCAGGGCCCTGAGGAGTCAAGGGACTTAGAACCGACTCCTCGCCCGCGCCGTCCACAAGACGTGGAGGCAGACCACTCAGGCTCAGAGTGCGGAGATCAAGTGGCTCCGAACAACGATTCAGAACACGCCTGCCCCTGATTTCTCCACGATCCTGAATGACGCACTCGCCACCCAATGAGCCGACTTCGAAGAGCAACTGAGGCTGATTCAGGCTGGCCAAGCAAAGCTTCTTGAAGATTATAAGGCCGCCCAGACAGCTCATACAGAGTCAGTCTCTTCCATCTCTCAGGCCTCCGATCTCAAACTCCAGTCTATTCAGAAGGCAATGGAAGAGAGGGTTGATAAAAAGTTGCAGGATATCCAGACAGTAGCTGACACCTCTCACAAGAAATACAGCGAACAACTCACTGAGGAGAGAAACGAGCTGCATGAACGACTAACAAAGCTGCAGTATGCCTTGGACGATTTATTAGCAGCGTACAAGAGTCTGGACAAGAAGGTATCTGTTCCCACCCCTGGCATATTTGTTGATGCCAAAAAGGGGGAAGGAAAACTTAAGATACAAGAAGGGAAGGTACTGAAAGTACCAAGAGGAGTGAGGACAGTGGCAGGAGCAACTCAGAGTCAGCAAACTACTGCTCCCACTAGTCCCTCTACTCAGTCTGGCGAGGCCCAAAGTGTCTCAGCAGCAGGCGATGTAGTGTCTGCTGAGACCGGCCCAAGCGGCTCAGGACCCAAAGACTCTGCTACTCAGGCGACTCAAACACCGTCTGACATAATTAAAGAAATCGCTGAGTACGCAGAAGAGGAGTCAGAAGAGGAAGAGGTTCCTCTGCCCCTCCAGTTGCCGGAAAAGGTAAGAAGATTCTGAAGCTTCCAACCCCTCCTTCTAAAAAGAAAGGACCTAAACGGTATATTACTTCGGAGGAAGAAGCTCAGATTGCTGCGGATGAGAAATTAGCGAGAGAAATTGCTGAGGCTGAGGCTGCAAACAAGCCAAAGAAGAAGCCAGCCAAAGGCAAAACCAAAGCTCCAGCAGGTGGCAAAAAGACTGGACCGAGATTGCCTCCAAGGACTCTCAAGCTAAGTGATGAGACAGACAAGGAGAAAGACAAGGAAAAAGAACAGCAACAAACAATTGGTCAGCAGGGCACTTCAAGAGAAAAATCAACAACACCTGGTGATTCAGAAGAAGAACCTCATGTACCCTCCTATGTCCCCTCGAATGAACAAGATCTAGAAATGCAAGAAATTTAGGCTCAGATGGAGAGGTATCTTTACAGAGGAGAAGAAGCAAGGCAGATAAAAGCAGCTAGAGAAAGACTCAGACTAGCAGACTTAGAAGCTCTGAGGCTAAAAGCTGAAAAAGAAGCAAGCAAGAGGATTCCTGAAAAGGCAGACATTCCTTAAAGATAGATTCAGGAAGCCTACTGACCTCAAACTCCACAGGTGGCCAAAAGTTGATGAATGGATGCCATGGGAAAGAACTCGAAGGTGGGAGTCACTGAAGGCTGATTACGTCAAGAGATATTACTTCTGGAGATACTGGCCTGAAAAGCACAAATCTGTCGCATTTGCTGAATGGCTTCTGAGGACCGACCCAAAGATATTTGCTAGAGTTCAGAAGGCCATAGCAGACAAGATCGATGTCAGAGTTCCAGCTCCAAGAATCATGCCGCCCCCACTGAAACTAGATGGCTCTGTTCACTATAGAGTGATTGAGAAAGAAATCAAAGATGCTGCTGAAGCCAAATGCTTAGAAGATGATGATCCTGCTAACTTTTCAGAGATACTGAAGCTGAGGAAGATCACCTATAGAATGTATGGACTGCCCCTTCCTGAATCTAAATCAAAGGACTTCAAAGATAGGATTAAGCAGTTCAGATGATAGTTAGCTTCTGTGTTTCTTGTAAATTATGTTCTGTCTTTTCTTAGAATAGCAGTTCATGTATCTGTATTGAACTTCTTCATATATATAAAACATCACTGTTGTTTGGCCCTGACAATTCCTCATTATCTATATGGCCTTGCTTGTTTTTATGCTTAACACACAGAATCACTCAAGTGATTACTGACTCACACACTCACTAAACTTATATATTCTGTCAGTTTTTACTTAATTAGATTATGATCTGTTAGATTGCTTGGATGGGGGAAATGTTGTTAGACAGGGAGAAATTACTGATTAGTTTTTCTGTATAGGTTCTGATATTTCTTTCCTGATTCCCTCATTAGTCTAGGACTTGAAGAACAACTCCACTGATTCTACGTGTAATACTTGTAAGGAGCTCTGTTTCTGATAAGTCATAGTATTAGGTTTTGGCATCATCAAATAGGGGGAAAATGATGGGAGATGATTCAGTATTCTCACAATCAGTTGAGACATAACTCAGTAGCCCTGTGCTCTGAATATTTACTAAAGATTTGAAGATCCCAAAACCCTATCTTGGCTGATGAACCATTCAGTTGTAACCTATTTTGTTTTGTCTCTGAGGTTTCAGACTCAGTAGATACTCTTCATTTGGTTCAGGCACTTAGTAGATTACCTGCCCCAGTAATACTGGACTCAGCAGGAGCAGTATACTGAAAGGAGTCAGTGGAACTGAACTCAGCAGGAGTAGTTCACTGAACTCAGAGTTGATCTTCAGTAGAGCCGACTCAGTAGAAGCATGCTACTGAATAGAGATCAAACTCAGCAACGGCTGGACAGTCTTCTGACTGTCGGGATTCTCTAAAGTCAAATCAACAGTGTCAATACGAGGAAGAGAAGTCAGCTTCAGATCTCCTTGGAGTCTATTCTGTCTCACCTACTTTCCTGAACCTCGACCAGTGACAAGCAGCCAACTGTCCATATTCTGATCAAAGTTGCAAGTCAACAACTTTCACAAAATGGAGGGAAAGGACACTGCAACCATACTTTGAAAGAGCCGTTAGCTTCCCAAAAGAGAGGGACACAAGGATCGTCGTCTCCAACGGATCTATCCTTGTCTCTACTCTATAAATAGAGGGATACAATTCAAATTGAAGCTCACCTATGACCAACATGACACAGACAAGAATACATGAGCATTCACGAGCAACAAAAATGTCCTAAGTCTTCCGCAAGAAGTTCGAAGAAGTAATCTCCGGCGAAAGACGACATACCTGCTCATAGGGAACCAAGCTGAACCCGAAATATAAAGCCTCTAGTATCCAAGCGACTGAACACGAACCCAAGTCTATACTTAGCCGTTGGTCGCTCTAGAAGCCACTTTCTCGTTCCCTATCCCTCTAACCTAAGCTCAGCTGATCATATCTATAGCTTAGACGATGGAGTTCATATCTGAACTGATCCTTATTGTAAAGGACTCCTTCATAGTTGGAGAGTTTTTCAAACACTTAGTTTGATACCTTGTAAACTGAGACTTGCTCAATATAAATCTCACGCCTAGTGTTTGTCCACCGTACAAACCAACTGAGACTATCTCAGTATAATACATAGCCTCCTGATCATTCGGGACAGTGGACGTAGGATTGTTAGATCCGAACTACTTTAAAAACGCCTGTGTTCTGTGTTCATTTTTCTATTTTTAACTGTTGCATTGATTACTGTGCATACTGAAAATATCTTTCAAATCATTCAACTGAGTTTCAGCAAGCTTAATCGACTGCACTAGCTACTGAATCTATTTTGTTAAAAACGTTTTCTAAACTCAACTGAATTTGGGCCTACACATTTCCGCACTACTGAACTTTAACTGAACGGTACTGAATTCTGATTCTAGTCAGCTAGCAGGCCTCAGTAAAGCCAGTCACTCTGCCACGCGATTCAGAACAACTTATTTGTTCTACTGAACTTGTTCAGTACGACACTCTCCTGAAAAGGACTGTTCGCGTTTAAAGTTGAGAAATCGGTTTTCAGGTGTATTCACCCCCCCCCTCTACACCTGAACGTTTATTCTCGGGACCAACACCCTCCAACCTCTATTGAAAATCCTCATGAAAAATCAGCCAACACTTCGAACAATCCTCAAGGTTGGGAAGAGATAGAAGACATGATTCTAATGTCTTCTTATTGTCATGTTAGTTGAAATCCAATTGTTGGCACCAATCAAAATAATGCCACGTTATGGAAAAAAAGGTCAAAAAGCTGTATGATAACACTCGAGCTGAAAACCCGCTAATGTCCGAAGAGAGGTCAGTAGAGTCACTGAGTGGACGTTTCAAATGCATTAATGCGAACATTATGAAGTGGATCGGTGCATATAAGAAGGCGTATGCTCGTAGAGGGAGCGGGATGTCGAATGATGATATTGAGAGGGAAGTACAGACGATTTACGGTAAAAAGTTTGCTCACTGCGAGGTCTTTGAAAAAGTTATGAGAGGTAATCCAAAATGGGAGTTGAATTTAGAGACAAGAGGTCGTACTTCCAAAAATCCTAACAATGATATCAATATTAATGAAAGTCTTGGTAGTCCAAAAGAACAAGGACTAATGAAGATGACACTCCAGAAGCTCCTACAAGTGGTGCTTCTACATCAATACCTCGTCCTACAGGGAGAGACACTGTTAAAGCTACTGCTAAAAAGAAAGGAAAATGAGTTGCATCTGCATCTTCTATAATCCCAGATGATTTCACTACTGAACTTCGTGCTCTTAGGATCACGCGTGAAAATGAGCTTGATCACCGTGGCTTAGCCGTGAGGCACGCCAAGAAGAAATGGACTGGAAGGGGAAGGTGGTGATACTAAACACATTGATGGTAAAAGGAGAATTAACTCCAGCAGAAGAGGCACTGAAGAACCATCTAAGGGCCCAATTATATAAGTATTAATATCAAACTAATAAGTAGTAATTTTAAGTATGTTGTTTCCTATTGTGTTATCAGTAATGGGTGTTATCTTTCTAGTGTGTAAGATTCTAGTGTGTTGTATTCTAATATGTTATCAGTATGTTGTACTCTAATGTTATTTTCAATTGAATAAACTAACGTCTTCAACTTCTACTATCTATATACTATTAATTGATCGATGATATACTTTCTTCAAGAAATAATGCTACACTATTTGCAATAAATGTTGCACTAGTGCAACACTATTTGCAATAAATGTTATCTTTCACTCCTTTTCTTCACCTGTGATCACTTTTATTGTAATGCTTTCAATAATGTCACGTTATATTTATGAAATGAATGATATGATTTGCAATAAATGTTATCTTCCACTCCTTTTCTTCACGCGTGATCACTTTTGTCGTAATGCTTCCAATAATGCTTTCACTCTTTCCAATAAATGAATGATAGCTTATCGATGCAATAATGTCTTCAAGACAATGCACGAATTTTGTCGTAATGCTTTCAAAGCAGTATTGCGTGACAATCTACTATCTTCACCAATAATGTTACATTATATTCAAGAAATGAATGATATGATTTGCAATAAATGTTGTTAGACACTCCTTTTCTTCACCCGTGATCACTTTTGTCGTAATACTTTCAATAATGCTTTCACCCGTGAATGACAACTTTCTTTACTTTAAATATACCATCTTCACCAAATCTCCCATAACCAACTTCTCCTAAGCTCCCCAAAACAAAATGACGTCAAGTTCTAACTTTAATGTTTTCGATTACCTCGAAGATGATGGTTGGTGGAAAAATCATGAAGCTTTTTACGAACAACATGCTGAAGAAGATCGCATTATTGACAACATTGTCGAACAAGTCGTCATTCAAGCAGAGTCTCTATCACTGCAGCCAACAGATCATGTTGTTAGGCAAAAGAGACGATTTATAAAACGTGGACGTGAGAAGGTCCATGAAAATGTGTTCGAGCAATACTTTTCGGAAAATCCAATATATCCCGAAGAGACTTTTCGAACAAGGTATCGCATGCGGAAGCCATTGTTCCTACGTATAATAAATCAACTGGTTGCCACCGATTAGTTTTTTCAATAGAAGCGTGATGCCGTTGTTGTCTCAGTATGTCTCCTATTCAGAAATGCATTGCAGCAGCAGATTTTCATGATGAATATTTACGGATGAGCGGCCAACTCATAAGGAAATCACTCAAAAAATTTGTGGATGGTGTAATTTCCAACTTCGGTGACGGGTACCTTAGAAAGCTCTCTTCCCAAGTCATGGCGTACCTACTCCATCTAGGAGAACGACGCGGTTTCCCAAGCATGTTGGGTAGTTTTAACTGCATGCATTGAGAATGGAAAAATTGTCCTACTGGTTGGGCGGGGCAGTTCTTTGGAAAAAGCGGCAAGCCCACAATTATTCTAGAAGAATTTGCATCTCAGGACTTGTGGATTTGACATGCACTTTTTGGAACACTAGGTTCGAGAAATGATATCAATGTACTTGATCAATCTCCTCTTTTTAATAATGTCTTAGAAGGTCGAGCACCGAAGGTTAGTTACGTCATAAATGGTCACCAGGAGAATATGAGATATTATCTCACTGATGGTATATATCCTGAATGAGCAACATTTATCAAATCTATTAAAGCTCATCTCATTCGAAAGCATAAATTATTTGCACTACATCAAGAGGTTGCACGAAAAGACATTGAGCGAGCATTTGGCGTTCTACAAGCTCATTTCGCTTTTATCAAACATTCATATCTTATTTGGGATCGTGATGTTATAGAAAAAATAATGAGAGCTTGCATCATCATGCATAATATGATCGTGGAAGATGAAAGAAGCACTTATTTAAACTATCAAGATCCCACAGAATTTATACAAGATCAAGTTAGTCGGAGTGATCATCAGACTAGAGATGAAGCGAAAAATAACAATTTTGCATACGCTACAGAAAGGATTACAAGCCTAGCTAGTCATATGACAATCAAATCACAACTTGAGAATAGAGAAGCACACATAGATCTTCGAAACAACTTGATCGAGCATATTTAGCAAAAATTCGGTGATGATAACTGAATTTTCTTTATTTTGTTGTTTTTAATTTTAGTTTTTCTTTGTTTCAATTTCGTCTTTCAATTACTGTCCTATGTTCCCTATATTTTAGTTTGTACGATTTTCGAGCTTTATGATTTTTTTTCACAATTTACGTCTTTAAAATTTAAATAACTATTATTAATATATAATAATATAAATATAAATAATTAGAATACATAAAAAATATGATTGGTGGGGATTGGTTGGGCCGGTTAAGGATAAATGATAAAAAATAGAGATGGTTGGATTGAAAGTAAAATAAAGTATAGAAATAAGAAAGAAATTAATTAAATATTAAAATGGTTGGATTAGTTGGATATTTAAGTGGTCATCGTTATTCGTAGTCTAAAAGGAAAAGAAATTGACACAAAAAAGGGACAACAAAACCTACATGCATCTATTTATAAAAGAAACTGGGTTACCTGGGTTGTGAGACTTTTGACGGCGTGTTTTGTATTGGGACTCCCACGGGGGCATCTTCTTCCCCATCTTCCACCCTTTGCTTCGAGCAAATAATGCATGTCAATATTTCTCCTTTTCTCTCTCTGTAAAGATAAAACTGTGTTCTATAAGATTAGGTTATTATACTCCTGCAATCTATCTTTGCCTTATTCAATTACCCCAGGAACTATAATTTTTTGTTTTTTGCTTTCTTGATACGTATAGGACAATCATTTCTTTCCTTTTCCATCAACACAAAGCCCAACATTCTACATCATTTATAGATTAAAAAAAAGCATATTTTGTTGTTATTACAGTAAAGTGAGAATAATATTAGGGTTGGAAGAAGAAGACGAAAAAGATGAAACTGGACTGGAATTGGATGAAGTGTTTGTGTAATTGTGTCAAGTTTTGAAAGCAGCTGCTTAATTCATTTTCAGACAAAAACCTTCCTATACTGTTTCATAAATCATAACCCACCATATGCAATTCTTTCTCTCTCTCTCTCCACTAACCTCACACAAGAAATCAAACCCAAAAAAGAAAGACAACCACTATATTGGAAGTCAACTGGATTTCAAGATAGAAACTAAACTATATGCGCGTAATGATCGATGCAAGATTTAAGCCGGTATAAGTAATTTCATCTAAGAAATTAAGGCCTTAGTCAATCAAATTTTTTTAGGAAAAAAAAACTTACCTCAACTCCTAAAGAATGGTGAATATTTGGAGACAAATTGAAAAGCTCTTATAATTTGAAACGGTGATTTGTGCAGAGTTTAAACCCGACTTACGAAGAGACAAAACCTGGCTTAAAGAACAACAGATTCATCAAGCTAACACACAAATGATCAAATATTCACGCGAAGAACAATCTCTGGCGAAAATATGTATAACTGTTTAAATACCATGGCGTTTAAGCAAAAATGCAGCTACATATTCACAGTACACATTCACGTGAACGAATGTGTGAGACAAAGAGAGATAGAGAGAGAGAAAATGTGGTTATAAATGGAAGAAGCACAGAGCGGAGGAGACAAGGAAAGAGAAGGAAGTCCACGATGGATATAGAACACTACAAGAAATCTCAAAATTACCGACAGAATTATCGACGGATAAAAATACGGGTTGGTTACTACCGACGGAGTACTGACGGACTGTATATTTCGCCATTACCGACGGATGTTTCCGTCGGTAATTTACTGACGGAATATTCCGTCAGTATACTTAATTTAATATTTAGAATTAAATTCCTCCAATTTTACTGACGGAAAATTCCGTTAGTAAATTTAGTTTATTTATTTTTATTAAATTTTAACAGTTTTACTGATGGAAAAATTTCGTCAGTAAATTCTTTACTCATAGTGACGAAATATTCTGTCAGTAAAATTACTTGAATTTTTTGATTAAATTTATTATGTTTTACCTACGGATAAATCTGTCAGTAAAACCCTTGAGACGAGAAATATCTTATCTATTTCGCCAATATATACTTTTACCTATACATAATAAGAAATAATTATTCAACTAAGAATACCGTATTAACTCGTAAATCAAATCACCTAATTTTGTTACAAATAATTGTGTAATACCCACTAAGTTAATAGATAATTGTATAAACTATTTGTTGGGTGATGATTCAATCCTCAGCATGATCATACTTGTGGGAAATGACTCTATCTTCTATATTGAATCACGCTCAGTAGCCTCGTGCTCTGAACTGTTGAGAAGATTTGAAGATCCCAAAACCCTATCTGATTGGTGAACCATTCCTTTGTATTCGTATTTGTCTCTGAGATTTCAGACTCAGTAGACACTCTGCTCTGGTCAAGGCACTCAGTAGCTCATCAGCCTCAGCACCAGTGTAAAAGACTCAGTGAATACTGGACTCAGCAGGAGCAAGATATCGAGAGAGTCGGTTGAACCGAACTCGGCGAGAGTAGTTCACTCGGACTCGAGCCGATCATCAATAGACTTATCTCGGCGAGTCTATCTACCGAATACAAGGTCGACTCGAAGAACGGCGATAGTCTTCGGGATCGTCGAATCTTTTGAAAGACAATCGGCATTGTCATGTACGAGGAAGAGAGAAGTCGGCTTCATCCGTCTCGAAGTTTGTCTTTGTCTCAACCACTCCATCCACCTCAACGAATGACAAGCATACACGTGTCTTCTCACCTGCTAAAGCTGCAGTCAACCTTTTACCTAAAAAGGTGGGAAAGTACACTGTTACCTACACCAAAAGAGCCGTTTGCTACCAAAAAGAGAGAGAGAGAAGAAGATCGTCTCCAACGGATCTATTTTCAATCTCTGCTCTTTAAATAGAGGGACCATTCAAGATTTGAAGAGAATGCGCGCACCTAGAACACGAGAGAGCATTCAAACGAGCAAAATTAACGACTAAGTCTTCCGCAAGAAATAACCGAGTTATCTCCGGCGAAAGACTACATCCAGCTCAAAAGGAACCAAGCTGAACCGACATAAGCTTCTAGTATCCAAGCGACTGACACGAACCTATAGCTAAACCCTCAGCTGTTCGTCGCTCTAGATAGCTACATTCTCGTTCCTTATCCCTCTAACCCTAAGCTCACTTGTTATATCCATAGCTTAGACGAAGGAGTTCACATTTGAACCCAATCCTTATTGTATAAGGACTCCTTCACTGTTGGAGAAGTTTGTCAAACACTTTAAGTTTGATAGTGTTGTAACCGAGACTTGGATCGATATAAAAACCAAGACGCGGCTTTGCCTCGTGTGCAAGCCGACCGAGACTAACTCGGGATAATAAATAGCCTCCCGATCATTCGGGACAGTGGACGTAGGATTTGAGCGATATCCGAACCACTTTAAAAATCCTCGTGTCTCTTATTGCTTTCTTAATCGTTGCATTGATTTTACTATCCATACCGAACATCATATTTAAAATCAATCAACTGTCTCAAAGATACCGAACTCTTAATCTACCGAACCGAGACTTAAAACGTTTTCTCACAAAAACTGATTTGGGCCTACACTATTCCGCGCACTGAACTCTTACTGTAGATACTGAATTCTGACCTAGTCAGTTAGCAGATCTCAGCTGAGTCAGTACTCTTAGCCTTTAACACGATTCGTAATGCATGCCCGGTCCGCCGAATCAAGCTTTGATCGGACACCATCCCGAATAGGACTGTTCGAGTTCGAAATTGAGAAATTGAATCGGTGTATTCACCCCCCCCTCTACACTCGACCGTACACTCGGGACCAACAATTGGTATCAGAGCAGGAGTTCCTTGACTCTTGTTATCTTTGAGACTGGTCTATTCGAACGGATCCGAGGGAAAACGTTTTTCACTGCATATTACTCTACATTCATATCTATATTCTTCATGGCTGATGTGTCAGGTATAAGGATGGTACCCATGTTCTCGGTGGAGAATTATGGAGTATGGCGAGTCAGAATGGAAGCTCATCTGACATCCCTCCATGACAGTATGACTGAAGTACTTGAAGATGGACCTATCGTTCCCATGATCGATAGTGTCGTAACTCAGGACCAAGCTCAAGGAGGAGGAATGGTGACCGGGAAGAAGATTCCCAAAGACAGAAGTCTCTTCACTCCTGAGGAGAAGAAGCTTCACAACTTAGACCGTGTTGCCAGAAACGCTATACTGACCACCCTTAGTGATTCTTATCTTGGCAGGGTTCAGGAATGCAAGACTGCTAAAGAACTCTGGGATGCTCTTGTGCTACTGAGTCGAGGGACTCAGAAGATTAAAGCCAACAAATTAGCGCTGGAACTCCAAAAGCTAGAAAGCTTATCTCTCATACCCGGTGACAAAATCGAAGATCTAAACGTCAGATTTACCAATCTGATGAACTCTATCAATGGGCTGGGAAAGACATTCAGCAACCGAGAGATGAATCTGAAGATTCTGAGGGCACTGCCGGATGGACACTGGACACCTTTTGCCACTCTATTGCGACATTCGACTTAGGATGCTGTGTCTCCTGACCATATCTTTTCAGAATTACAAGCAGAGGAGTTTGAGTTCGACAGACCTCAAAGAAAGCAGAGAGCTGAAGCTGACACAAAAATCGACCATGCTTTCAAAGCATCAGTCAGCACAGCATCTCCAGTAACGAGCAAAACGACGAGTAAGACTGAACCTTCACTCAATGATCTACAAGAAGGAAGTCTCGCTCAGAAGTATGCACTACTTGCTGTAAAGTATCAGAAGGAGAAGGAGCGACGCAGTAAAAGTGACTAAAGCCTATCGGGAAACGAAAGGTAAGTCAAATTATATGTCGAAACACACTCCTGACTCACAATCCTCTGAATGCGAAAGAAAGATGACTCGTAACCATCAAAGAATAGCGAAAGCAAAGAAGAAAGAGTCATCGCTTGTTACAACCGCAAGAAGCCGGGACATTATCGCATGATTGTCCCGAGCTCGAGAGTCTTTGAACGCGCAAAGACGTAAGGCAAGGAGAGAGAAATTCGCCCAGAAAAGACAATCCTACATAGTTGGCGAAATCTCAGACGACTCAGAAGAGGTCGACTCCTTTATGGATTCATCGGATGATGATGCAGCTTTCATGGCCTTAGAGCTTGAAGCTGAAGAATCAGCTGAAAAGTGCATGATGGCGGGCGAAGAGGATGAGGTAAATTCTCATGAAGCACTTAACTCCTCTTCACACCGCACACACGACACTATTTCGGGTGCGGATGAGAATTTGGACGTCGCGACCGCATACGAAGAACTGCTCGACGAATAAATTCAGATGAGTCTGCAGCTCAGCAAGACTCTTCAGGAGTTGGATACCCTGAAAGTAGAGAATCAGAGACTTTCTCAGGAGAGTCAGGTTGCTACCGAGGCCGAAGGACTTGTGTTGAGACTCGGGGAGGAGATAAACTCTCTCGATGGCCAAGTCTCAGGCATCAAGAAGATCGGATTTCGGTTTTGACCAATGACTTGACTCGAAAGATATCGAACCGAGTCTGCTGAAGCAAGAAATGTCGGGACTTCGGACCGAGCACGACACACCGAAGAAGAGTGATGATGTCCGGAGGAGCCTCGATGACCGAGAGGTACATGGGTGCCGAGAAGAAATTAGAAGCTATGCTAGCAAGCAATAAGCCAAAGCACCGCAAGGAAGGACTTGGATTCGGGCCCAGGAGCTTCCTCATCCGCCCCAAGACACTCAAAAGTACGGCTTGCCGATAGATTTGTTCGAGGGGAGACTATCAACGCAGATATACCGAACCCCCTAGCAAAGAACAAACGAGAAGATGAAAGCACCTCATCCCACACATCGGCATTCCGACAAGAAGATCGGCGCCAAGAAACCCCAATTCGGTCAAGGGGGAACCAAAGAAATTAAAATTGGCGGATCGGTATGGACCTCCAAAGCCGACACATCCAAATTCGGTATGGGTCATACTATTATGAACCTATAATCGAAGAGGCTCCAAAGGTCGAAGAAAAAGAAAGCCACACGTAAGGCTAAGGTCGGCAGTCCACCAACTCGAAGATCGGGACTCCCGAACCTCGTAAGCCTCGAAGTCACCTTTGACCAGTCCGGTGGTCGATATGTTGACTCTAGTGGAAAGAAAATGTCCGAAACCACCGGGGTTGTTAGACAGATTTGGGTTATGAAAACTAACATCTAAGGACCCAAAATCAAAAATAAAGGGTACTCGAATAAAATTACGTTTTGCGGGTGCGTAAAGACCCATGGTATGTGGACAGCGGATGCTCAAGACACATGACATACCAAAGGAGTCTACTGAAGAATTATATCACTGAAGAAGGACCCAGAATTAAGTTTGGAGATAATGCCAAAGGATACACGAGAGGATACAAGACACTCAAGCATAGGAACGCCAAAGTTCCAAGAGTATCATATGTTGAAGGACTTCAAGCATAATCTTCTCTCTCGTTAGTCAATTTTGTGATAACTCAAATAGAGTGATTTTTGACGCTGGTTTCTGTGATGTTATTGATAAATCCACAGGGAAAACAGTGTTATCAGGTTCGCGCAGAAAGAACATATATGTGGCTGACTGGAACTCAGCTGAACCTGAAGCTTGCTTATTGGCGAAGAATGAAAACAGAACGGGGTGGCTATGGCATAGAAGGCTCAGTCATCTCAACTTTAAGACGCTCAACAAGCTTGCAAGAAACACTCTAGCAAGGGGACTGCCGAATGAAGTATTCAGCAAAGACACTCAGTGTGAAGCATGTCTGAAGGGAAAGCAAACAAGGAATCAAAATCCTCCAGTTCCATCGCCTTCCACGGATGGAATCCTTCAGCTGCTACATATGGATTTGTTCGGTCCAGTCTCCCCAGTGACGATCAGAGGCAGAAAATATGCATTAGTGGTCATAGATGACTACTCGCTCTACACATGGGTCATATTCATTGCCAACAAGTTTGACGTCAAAACAGAGTTACCAACGCTTCTGAAAAAGCTCAGTGTCGAGAAGAACACCAAGATCAGAAAAATACGTTCAGACAGAGGAACTGAGTTCCTTAATTCCATGGTAAAGGAGTTACCGCAGCGTAAGGAATAGAGCATGAGACTTCACCGCACGCACACCTCGGCGGGAATGGAGTTGTTGAACGAAAGAACGTAACTCTAAAAGAGGCAGCTAGGACTCTACTCGCAGACTCAGGACTCCCAACCAAATTCTGGGCAGAAGCTACTGATACGCATGCTACACTCCGAACCGATCTTTACTGACAAAGCAAGCATAAGCGGACACCATATGAACTATGGAACGGCAGGAAGCCTTCTCTATCTTATTTCCATATTTTTGGTTGTTCATGCTTTATCCACAATAATGGGAAAGATCAGCTGAAGACTTTTGATAGCAAGTCGATCGTGGGAGTATTCTTAGGATACTCTCGGGTCGGCAAAGCTTTCAGAGTATTCAACTATCGAACTCTTTGCGTGGAGGAAAGCCCTCATGTTGTTTTTAACGAGTTTGCTACTGAAGACAGGAGCAATAACTCAAATTCTGAATCTGAGGACATCAGTAAGCAGCTACAGGATCTAAGCTTAAAAGACAAATCTGAAAAGATCCAGCTATGTTGGGATGATGATTCGGACGAAGAAACCGAAGACAAATCTACCGAATCTCAACCAGCGAGCAAGTAGGCCGAGCGCATTGATTCTCCCGAACGGAATCAATCCCGTGGTAACTCAGGTCGATGAGGAAACCGTAGAGGTAATCGAGACCAACACTACCGAGAATAACAACTCGGGGGGGAACATCTAGTAATGTTCCCGAGCCGAATGCCCCCGAACCCCGGTGACTCGGTAGATTATACTCTTATCACCGAAATTCTTCAATCTCGAAATAGTACAACCGAAATGCCTAACTCCCCTACTATCTCGTGTTGAACAAATTTCGGATGAAGAGTTAAAACATCGTAGATCGTGGCTAGATGCTCACACCGCCGATCTTATAATTGGAGATCCTTCAAAGACATGTCAAGACAAGATCCGGATTCTCGTCAAGGAGAAAGCGCATTATTTTCCTGCTTCTTGTCTACTGAAGAGCCTCAGAATATTGAGGATGCACTTAAAGATGCTGACTGGATTATTGCTATGCAGGAAGAGCTGAATCAGTTCACGAGAAATGAAGTATGGGAGCTTGTAGACAGACCCCGGCATCAACACGTCATTGGAACCAAATGGGTCTTCAAAAACAAGCGAGATGAAAACAACGTTATAGTCAGGAACAAAGCAAGGCTCGTGGCTAAAGGCTACTGTCAAGCCGAAGGGATAGATTTCGATGAAACGTTCGCTCCAATTGCAAGATTGGAGGCAATCAGACTATTCCTGGCCTACGCAACACATCAAAGATTCAGAGTTTATCAAATGGATGTGAAGTCTGCTTTCCTGAATGGCGTGCTGAAAGAAGAAGTCTATGTGGAACAACCGCCCGGCTTTCAGCAGGGACATCAAGTATATAGACTCGTAAAAGGCTGCGTACGGGTTAAAACAAGCACCCAGGGCTTGGTACGATACCCTGTCTGAGTTTCTTCTTCAGAAAGGTTTTCAGAAGGGCACAGTAGATCGCACGTTGTTCAGCATTCGATTGGAAGACGACCTATTACTCGTGAAGATCTATGTGGATGACATTATATTCGGATCAAAGAATGTCATCATGTGTCAGCAATTTGAAAAGATGATGAAGGATAAGTTCGAGATGTCGATGATGGGTGAAATGAACTACTTTCTTGGTTTTCAAGTCAAGCAATCTGAAAAGGGAACGTTCATCAACCAAGGCAAATACACTCGAGACATCATCAAAAGATTCGACTGCACATCCGGCAAATCAATCAAGATCCCAATGAACACGAATATGAAGATAGATCTTGATAAAGAGGGAGTATCAGTAGACCAAACTGAATACCGTGCTATAATTGGTTCTTTATTATATCTAACAGCTACTCGTCCTGACATAACTTATGCTGTAGGTGTCTGTGCTCGATTTCAGGCGAATCCCAAGCAGAGTCATATGGACTCAGCAAAGAAGATTCTCCGCTATCTACGAGGAACACCTGACATGGGTTTGTGGTATCCAGCTGATGATAATATTGAACTAACTAGTTATTCTGATGCTGACTATGCAGGATGTAGAATAGACCGAAAATCAACCTCAGGAACATGTCAGTTCCTTGGCAGCAAGCTGATCTCATGGTTTTCAAAGAAACAGCACTCGGTGGCCACGTCGACTACCGAAGCCGAATACATGGCTACTGGGAAGTTGTTGCGCCCAAATCCTTTGGGCCGAGACAAAGAACCGAGAGACTATGACGTCATTCGTAATGAAGTGCCGATCTTCTCGCGACGATGCACGTGCTATTGCAATCACTCGTAATCCTCGTTCTTCACACGAGATGCAAGCACGTGGACATCGACATCACTTCATTCGTGACCATGTCGAAAGAAGGATATCGAGAATGGAAAAGATCCATACCGACAAACAAAGGGCCGATATACCGACCACGCCTCTGGCCGAATCCGATTCGAGAGAACTTTCGGAGAGCTAGGTCTGTTGGACCCTACCGACCCCGGGCGAGAAGAGGTTTCGGGAGAGAGACATTCCGGTGAGGGGGAATGATCACTCTCGCATGCGATACAATCGCACGTAGAGATTCGAAAAACCATCTACACGAGGTATCGGTGACTACTATGTTCAACGACGGGTTTGCGTATCTCTACTCTATAGTATCTAAATGATAAGCATTTATTATGGAGATTCAGCATGATTTAAATATCTCTTAGTTTGTCATTTATTGATAACAGATTACATTTAATACACGACATTCTATGTACAACTTTGCTGAACTCTGTGCGCATTAAATGCATGTCTTATCATAGTTACTCTTTAGGCATGTTTACAACTTGCATTGACTTAGACGGCTTTTGTGATCATTACCTTTTATAATATTAAATCTTAACCGTCCATCTCATAAAGTAGGTTTAAACTCAGCCTTAGATCGATAACTGTTCATCTTCTAGATATGTACATATTTCGATCAAATCTTAAGAACCGCCATATTCGTACTTAACATTTCGATCATATCTTACTTCCGAAAAATCCGAGAATATCTTTGTGCAAAAACCCTCATTTGCTTACTTTCACCTCGATCAAATTCTCGGTATGCCTACATGCAGTTACTTATGTGTTGATCATTATTGATTAGTATCATATATAAAAAGTTTATTTAAAAATCGATACTGATAACAACTTCATGTAACAGGTACAATGGCGGAAACCAATATCTCTATGATATCTCCGGGGGATATGCGAGAACATTACGGAGAAGGATCGCGTGTGGTTTGAACCCACCATGGATTTCTATTCATGCGATCCGGAGTATATGGATGAGATCTTCTCGGCTCTGCGCGAGTCGTGGCCGGAGAAATTTCTCGTCTAGGAGGCCTTCGTTCTTCCTCCCGAGACAAGGTTGCGTAGCCGTATTTGAATTCGGACGCAGTGTGCGGAGACATAGTGGCAAGATTTGTTGCCCATTCTATCCAAAACGCCACTATGGAGTCGAAGCGGATGTCCATCAAGGATGCCTTGAAGCGGAGCTTTGATGCGCCCTCCGAAGGGACCAATACGATCGGGTACGTAGACGACCAAGTTGATGAATATCTTACCGTCTTCCGTGGAAAGCCCACTACTTTCGTAGCCGGTTTTCCGAAGAACAAAGATGTTGCCTCGGTTCGGGGCACTTGCTTATATAGTGACGCAGCCTACGACAAGCCAAGCGGGGTCGTTTGACCAGGTGTCGAGGCCTAAGATTCGAGATGATGATGGCCATATACGGCCGAGCCCGGATAAATTGGACGGAGTTCTTTCTCCGAGAATTCATGGCTCAGGCGCTAAGTTCGACAAGGCATCGAACATGCCGAGCGCAAAGGGCAAATTGCTGTATGGACTCAAACTGTCCATCATGATCGAAGATTTATGTGGATCTTGAGCCTATCACCTACGGTGACAAGGAGTCCTCCAATGGGAAGAAGGTCGATTTCACAACAAGACAAGGCGCTTCGGCGAGATAGGGTCGGGACCCTCAACAGTCTCTCCGCAATCAAAGTCTCGAAGGGCTACGCCTACAAAGAAAAGAACCCCTCCCGCTAAAACTCCTAAGGCACCGGCAAAGAAACTGAAGAAAGCCGTTGAGGTGCCAGCTACTGAGGAGGTTCCACAAGTGCCTGCTGAACAGGCTCCTGAGAAAACTACTTAGCCCATGCAGCTGGTTGATGAGACTGAGTCTTCTGAGAAGACTCAGTCAGTGGAAAAGATCGTTTCCACTGAAAGGGACCAAGGGGATGCTTCTGAAGCTCAGAGCGCAGATATTCAGCGCCTAGACAGCCCCCTTTCTGTCCCTCCACTCAGCTCAGTCCCTCCAACTGAAGAGCAGACTTCACACATAGACTTGGAGTCTGAGATTGCATCTGAAGGTGAATCAATCGGGATGGAAGCTTCAGTGATTATATCCAGAGCATCCCGAGAAATTCTTCAACTAGTTCCGAGCTTGCCGACTACTCCAGACTTGTTGCTCATCGCCAAGACAAACAAGGCTCCACATGTTGCTGAGACATCAGGAGTGGCCTCGTCTACAGCGCCTTGTCCTCCACTACTCCTGTCAGCAGCTGCATGAAGAGGAATTGAGACTGAGAGAGGAGATAGGCTATTCAGAGCCTGAAGACCTCAGCTCAATGGATAATCCCGAGGGCTGCAATGCCGGCCATGATTCATGATCGACAAGCACGCCTCCGGCCCAAGGACCCTCGGATGGGTCGACCATGACGACCCACCCCGGTGATTCGAGCCCCCGGAAAGCTCGATGAGGGACGTCCACAGGACAAGGATACCCATACTGAAGCAAAGCACCACCACTCGGTATCCTTGGTCCCGAGAAGTCCAAGGCCGGGTGCTTCGTCCTCGCGAGCCGCCCGCTCGGCTCTTGCTTGCGATCGACTTTCGAAGCGGCGCCCGGCCCGGACCGCAAAGAGATCTCGATCGGTGGCAAAAGCCTTAACGCCCAAGGGATCAAAAATCGAGATCTTGCGAAGGCTATCCATAGGACATGGAAGCGGATCGCTCAAGCCACGACTAAAGAACTTCGGGGCCGAAGTCTTACGTCTCTTCATCGGCCGCCCCCGATGTTTCCGCGTTTATTTCGTAAGCGTTGGCTCAAAGAAGAAGTCAAATTCGAAGCTCAGCTCAAGATCTTTCGGGAGAGCCAAGCCAAGCTACTTGATGAATTTTTGTCTTCTAAACCGGCTCATACCGACGCTATCACGGAACAATCCGAGGCCACTGAACAAAGACTTGAGAATATCCAACTGGCCTTGGAAGACAAGATCACTGAGAAGCTGAAAGACTTCAAGGAAGCAGCTGACCTCTCTCACAAGCAGTACAAGGAAAACCTTACCATGGAGAGGAACGAGTTGCATGAGGCTCTGACTAAGCTCCACGATCGTCTTGATGAGTTGTCAACCTCCTACAAAAGTCTGAAGAAGTCAGTCCTAGTCCCTACCCCGGTGCTCATTGATGATGCCAAAAAGGGGGAAAGTGAAGGAAAAAGGGAAGGAAAGAAGAGTACTGAGAAGCTGACTCCCACCAAAAGTCCAAAAGCTAAGGGGGAAGCTACACTGAAGTCATCCCAGACTCAAACTCAGTCTCAGAAGGGTGAGGCCCAGGGTGTTTCGGCTGCGAGCACAGCTGAAACCGGCCCAAGTGGCTCAGGACCCCAGCAGACTACTCAGGCAACCCAGACTCCCAAAGACATTATTAAGGAGGTTGCTGAGTACGCTGAACAGGCGGTGGAGGACTCAGAAGAAGAAGAGGCTCCTATTCCACCACCAGTTCAAGAAGGCAAGGGCAAACAGAAGCTTAAAATTCCAACCCCTCCAGCAAAGAGATTAAGATACATATCTGCTGAGGAGGAAGCCCAAATAGCTGCGGATGAGAGACTGGCCAGAGAAATTGCAGAGGCCGAAGCAGCTAACAAGCCAAAGTCTAAGCCTGCCAAAGGAAAGACTAAAGCCCCATCCAGAGGAGGAAAGAGAACTGCTAGACTGCCTCCGAGAAAGCTCATCATAACAGATGAAGAGGACAGAGAAAAAGAAAAGGAGCAGCAGCAGAAGAGTACTGAAAGGCAGGGTACATCCAAATCTAGATCTAGTACCCCTGCTGAATCAGAACAAGCTCCTCGAAGCCTCAAGAGCAAGATGCAGAAATTGAAGAAATCTTTGCCCCAGATGGATAGATATCTCTACAAAGGAGAGGAAGCTAGACGAGATAGAGGCCGCCGGACGGAGGATACATTTGGCGGACCTTGAGGCACTCGGGAAGCGTCTTGAACAAGAGGCCGGACCGAGAGTTCCTTCGAAAGCCGACATTCCTTATCGATACGTAAGGTTCGGGAAGCCAAACGATCTGAAAACACATAGATGGCCGAGATCAGACGAATGGATGCCTATTCAGTTCAATCAGAGATGGGAATCGGCCAAGATAGAGTTTATCAAGAGAAATTATTTCTGGCGATTCTGGCCTGAAATGTCTAAGGCTGATGCCTATGTCGAGTGGATGACCATTACTGAACCTGATCTTTACCCATATATGCACAGAGCAAGAATCGAAGGGGTAGTAGTCAGCGTTCCTGAAGCAAGGATCATTCCTCCACCCAGAAGACAAGACGACTCAGTACATCTTGGAATGATTGAACAAGAAGTGAAGAATGCTGCGTTGAACAGAGGTCTAGAACAAGATGATCCAGCAGACTTCGCCGAATACCTGAAGCTGAGGAAGAACACGTTCAGAATGTATGGAGTCCCACTGCCTGAAGATATATCCCAAGGTTTCATGAATAGGATTCAGCAGTTTAAGGGTTCTCCTTCTTAGTTCTCCTTTAGCTTAGCAAGATTTGTAATGTACTGATCTGTTTATCACATATATACAAATCTTCTTTTGGCTCTGACAACTACTTGTTGTCTAAATAGCCGTGTTTGCTTTATGCTTTAACACTCAGAGTCACTGAAGTGATTACTGACACACACACTTTGTTTATTTACTTGTCAGTTTTTGCTCGGTTAGATCTCTGATAGACTAGACTTTCGAAGTGTTATCTTTTTTTCCTTAAGGGGAAATTGTTGCATAGGGGAAATCATTGTAAAGGGGGAAATTGTTCTGCCCTGTCTCCCTCAGTAGTCTAGCACTTACCAGACAACTCCACTGATCCTACGTGTAATATTTGTAAGGAGCTCTGTTTCTGAGTAAGTTAGTGTTTAGCATAATTGATAGGACATAGATGATAGGTTTTGGCATCATCAAATAGGGGGAAATTGTTGGGTGATGATTCATTCCTCAGCATGATCATACTTGTGGGAAATGACTCTATTTTCTATACTGAATCACGCTCAGTAGCCTCGTGCTCTGAACTGTTGAGAAGATTTGAAGATCCCAAAACCCTATCTGATTGGTGAACCATTCCTTTGTATTCGTATTTGTCTCTGAGATTTCAGACTCAGTAGACACTCTGCTCTGGTCAAGGCACTCAGTAGCTCATCAGCCTCAGCACCAGTGTAAAAGACTCAGTGAATACTGGACTCAGCAGGAGCAGTATACTGAGAGAGTCAGTTGAACTGAACTCAGCAGGAGTAGTTCACTGGACTCGTAGCCGATCATCGATAGACTTATCTCGGCGAGCCTATCTACTAAATACAAGGTCGGACTCAAGAACGGCGGATAGTCTTCGGGATCGTCGAATCTTTTGAAAGACAATCAGGCATTGTCATGTACGAGGAAGAGAGAAGTCGGCTTCATGTCTCTCGAAGTTTGTCTTGTCTCAACCACTCCATCCACCTCAACGAATGACAAGCATACACTGTCTTCTCACCTGCTAAAGCCGCAGTCAACCTTTTACCTAAAAAGGTGGGAAAGTACACTGTTACCTACACCAAAAGAGCCGTTTGCTACCAAAAAGAGAGAGAGAGAAGAAGATCGTCTCCAACGGATCTATTTTCAATCTCTGCTCTATAAATAGAGGGATCATTCAAGATTTGAAGAGAATGCGCGCACTTAGAACACGAGAGAGCATTCAAACGAGCGAAATTAACGACTAAGTCTTCCGCAAGAAACAACCGAGTTATCTCCGGCGAAAGACTACATCCAGCTCAAAAGGAACCAAGCTGAACCGACATAAGCTTCTAGTATCCAAGCGACTGACACGAACCTATAGCTAAACCCTCAGCTGTTCGTCGCTCTAGATAGCTACATTCTCGTTCCTTATCCCTCTAACCCTAAGCTCACTTGTTATATCCATAGCTTAGACGAAGGAGTTCACATTTGAACCCAATCCTTATTGTATAAGGACTCCTTCACTGTTGGAGAAGTTTGTCAAACACTTTAAGTTTGATAGTGTTGTAAACTGAGACTTGGATCAGTATAAAAACCAAGACGCGGCTTTGCCCTGTGTGCAAGCTGACTGAGACTATCATTCGGGACAGTGGACGTAGGATTTGAGCGATATCCGAACCACTTTAAAAATCCTTTGTCTCTTACTGCTTTCTTAACTGTTGCATTGATTTTACTATCCATACTGAACATCATATTTAAAATCAATCAACTGTCTCAGCATACTGAACTCTTAATCTACTGAACTGAGACTTAAAACGTTTTCTCACAAAAACTGATTTGGGCCTGAACTCTTACTGTAGATACTGAATTCTGACCTAGTCAGTTAGCAGATCTCAGCTGAGTCAGTACTCTTAGCCTTTAACACGATTCGAACAGTATGCAGTCTGGCCCGAACTGTTTCGATCCGGACACCATCCTGAATAGGACTGTTCGAGTTCGAAATTGAGAAATCGAATCAGGTGTATTCACCCCCCCCCCCTCTACACCTGACCGTACACTCGGGACCAACACTATTACAAGTATGCTAGTGTTCTACGCTCACAATTAGGCGCCTAATGCTATAAATGGATGTTGTTATGTTAATAAATTATATATTTATGTATGCATTTATTTCAGCTATTTGCAATATATATACATCAAATTTTTATTTTAATATTATTGTATACGTTAACTCTAATTGCTTAATCCTCAGTCAAAATTCATCTTTCCCTGTTGATTATTCGTTGTCATTTACTCAAATGTGTAAAAATAGTTATAAGTTTCAATTTTTTTTAATAATTTTAAAAATTCTCTCTCTCACTCTCTCTCTCTCTCTCTATATATATATATATATAATTTATCATAATTTAAATAAAAGATTTATATTATACATTTTAAACTATAATTTAAAAATAATTAAAATAATCTAAAAATTTCAAATAATTTAAATAAAAAATCATTATGAAATTAATACAATAATAATTATGATTAAACAATTAATTCTAACTTTTAATTTTAATTTTAATTATTAATACCCTTTTATATTTTATTGAGGATCCTCTTTTATCATTTCAAGAGTTATATTAAAAGCGAATATATCGTCATGCATCCACGACGATATTTGATCTCTCTAATATTTTGAGATCTCAATATTTTCAGACGATTGTAGTTCTTCTGGAACTTAATTTGATTGATTAATCATTTTGTCATGGTTTGGTTCATATCTTATACCCCTTTATCTTAGGCATAAAATTGCTTTTAGAACCAATTGGTTGACCATATTTTTGACGAATTTTAAATGCATTTGCTGTCATATATGCTTGTCCTTGAGGGACTTGAATTCTTATTGGGGGTATTTGCAACAAATGTATGATATTATCACTTCTTTTACATACACAAATTAAAAGCATTAAGAAGTTGGTTTGCAATCTTTTGCAAGTGAGTCTTTTGACTTCTTGTTCACATTGATTACTTCTTGAATTCAAATGTGACTAGTTTGTTCTTGTACTTTTTGTTTGATGTAGATTTCACATTGATCACATCAGGAATCCAAATGTAACATATGTTCTAACTAATGTTGGGAATGTTATTTTATCATAATAACAATTTTAATGTGAGATTCGTTTTTATATGGATAAATACCATTTTCAGTATTGATATGAGCAACTAATTATTTAATCTCAATTCCAAAGCCATATAATATCAAATCCTCTTCAGGAGGCACATGGAGTTGTAATAAACTCACTAGCATGATAGAAAGAAATATTCTTGAGGGAATTGGGCTCTTTATTATTTGAACTATTAGTTCTAGCAATTGTTTTATTTCTTCTAGAAATCAAGCATTCGTGGAAATTAAGAGATTCTTCAAGATCTCTCTACAACGCACATATGAATTTTCAATTATGTTGCGCATCATAGTTGCTTGCAGATGTCCAAACTTATCATGTTAAAGCATAAATCTCTTTTGAACTTCCGGTTCATGACATGTTTTGTCTCACTTGTTTTTATGAATGTGTAATACATTCAAGGTGGTAGTGTAATAACTTTTCTTTTGTTAGCTTCTGGTTAAATGCAAAAGAATCACTATTTTCTTATATTATTTCAATATGATATCCATTGCATATCTTTAAAACTTAGTAAGTGTCTTCTAGACTTACTAAAGTAAAGGGCATGTTCAAGAGTTAATTTAGTATCATTAGATAGAATGATACAAGCTCTTCGGGAGCCTTTAATGATGTTTGATGCACTAGATTTGAAAATTTTGCAATTTAAGATGCATCTACTCGTATCGAGCTCTATGGAGGACAAGTAATTAATATTTTTACGAAATCCTACTGGGATGCTTTGTTTCATTCTATTATTATCTCCCTCATGCCTCTTATTGTCAGATGAGCATCGATGTCAAGATTTCATTAATGTCAACAAGACATAAATACTGTTTTTCATTCAGGAATAAACTTATATCACTCAAGATACGAGTTGCCCTTTAAGAGCATTTAGTATTCTTCTAGAATATAAATGATGCTACTCCAGGAGCAAAAATTAAATAGTAAATAAAAATATTATATTTAAGGCATTTTTACAAACATGTGATGGTAATGTTAATATCACAATGTGATCATTCTTCATGAATGTAATTGTGTTACTTCTAGAGCAACAATTTAGTTTATTCAAGATAAATAAAATCAATATATTATAAATTTTGAGATCTACCGGATCTCACAACTATTCTTAAAAAGAAATTAAGCAACAATAGGTATTGGAAATGCAGTTGTCAAACATAGAGGAGCTCTTGCTACCACTACATGTAATTTGGTAATACTTTAAGTTACAACATACCTTTATATATACATTGTTCTTTAGGAACTTCCAATATTCATCACGAATATTAATTGTGCTACTTCAGTAGCAACAAATAAACTAAGGTTGTTGTGATATATGATTTCCAAATGACAAGTTTTAGTTGTTTCAAGAACATATAGAGTTATGAACATATAACATTTGCCAAAATCAAGAGCTTGAATTGTTCTTCAAGAACATGTAGTATTCTTCAGGAATACAAATTGTGCTACTTCAGGAGCAACAATTTTAGTCTATATTAAAATACTTCAGGCGAAAGGTTAGTATTTTCTAGAAATCCAATTGTTTTTTAAGAACATATCGTATCTTTGGAATATCAATTGCGCTACTTCAAGAGCAACAATAATAAAATTTCAAGAACCAAGATTCGCTCATCAATAAGGTAAAATATATGAATTGCTCATCAAGAACATGTACTCCCTCCGTCCCATTCATACTGTTATGTATACCATTTCGGGCTGTCCCACTCATACTGTCTCATACCTAAAATGGTAAGAAATGAGTGGACCACAATCATCTAAATAAGTGGACCCCACTATTTTATACTTTTACACCAATACTTTAACCTTTACACCCACTATCTTAAACTCCGTGCCGAAACCCAACATGACATTATGAATGGGACGGAGGGAGTAATATTCTTCAGGAATATTAATTGTATGCTACTTCAGGAGCAACAAATTAAGATTGTACGTATATATAGATATAAATATTATATAGCGTGCATGAAAAAAAACACACTTAGGTATATAGTAAATACATAGATAATATTAATAACTCTTCAAGAGTGCATAATATTTTTCAAAAACATTGGGTGTGCTATTTCTGGAGCAACAATTTAACTTATAAATATGTTTTTGAATTGTTCTTCAAGAACATATAATATTCTTCAAGAATATTAATTGTGCTATTTCGGGAGCCACAATAATAGCAATTTTAGAACTACAATTTGTAGACTTTACTTAAATCAAATAAGTCAGAAGAGATAGATTACATTGTATCATTAAATTTTTACATTTTTTCTTACCCCACATATATGGTTAAAAAAATAATAACTTTGAAAGATAGGCCTTTGATTGTTAATGGCCGTCGACAAAAGAAAATTGAATGATATTACCAACTCATACAAATTAATTTTAATAAACCATATATGTTGGTAATGGCCATCGGCAGAACCAATCTTATTTTAAAATATATAACCAATGCAACAGATCAACATATTCAAACATGGAAGAATCAAACGATATTCACATAATTAACAATCAAGAAGATTGGAAATTATAGGACGCGTATACCTTTCGTTAGGAGAGCTTCGTGCTTCTTTTGAAATAAGAGCTTCTCGTGCTGATAACGTGTTATAAACTAAATAGAATGAGAGAATAATAAAGAGAATGAGAACAATATATGGTAAGTATATATATAAAACATATTTACAACAGATTGAATTGGTCTCGAAAACATATAATCCGAAAATACTCTTCTAATATTTTATTAATTTTTTTAAAATTTCACAGAAAAGTTAACAGAGTGATCAATTCCGCCAAATTTCGTAGATTGTGAACCAAACTAAAAAATTAGAGACACATATAACCAAAGATGCAAAGATTGACGACTAGTTAGGCCAATTTGCTTTTATGTATTCCACTAAATATTGTACTCCCTCCGTCCTGCTTGACTTGTCTTGTTTTCCTTTTTGGTTTGTTCCACTCGACTTGTCTTGTTTCCAAAAAAGGAAAATAATCATTACACAACCTATCATTTTTTCTTTGTGGGGTCTACCTCTTTACATACAATAACCCACTCATTTACACACAACTACTCACTCTTCTTAATCTCCGTGCTCAATAGAAACCAGACAAGTGGAATGGGACGGAGGGAGAGTAAATAATTTTCATTATCATCTTGGCTCAATAACTGTGACTGTCAAGCCATTTACAGAGTGTGTTGCATCTGCTTCTGCTTCTGAAGATGAATTGATCAAACTTGCAGCAGAAAAGGCCGGTCTTTTAGGCGGCGGAAGAGCTGCAATCTCACTGCTAAGCATCGACACAACACTAGCCATGGTTGGTCTATCATTCGGATTCTCTTGCACACACAAAAGCCCCATATTAATGTACCTCAACGCCTCCGCCGCCACCGGAGACCCCACTTTTCCATCCACCAGCTCCATCCCTCTGCCCGAAACCCACAGCTTCCACGACTGCAACATTCAAACACGTATCTTGATTTCTCACGCAGTGGAAGGTGAAGTGTGTGAAAGAGATGTTTATGCTTGCTTACATGTGCAAGAAGGTTGAGAGAGTCAGTTTGGTAGAAGCCGGTGCTCTTCTTGCCGCTAATAATCTCAAGAACCAAAACTCCAAAACTGAACACATCAGACTTGATGGAAAACAAGCCTTGCAATGCATACTCAGGAGCCATGTAGCCACTACCAAATTTTCAGACAAAGAGTTTTCCATCAGTTATATATTTGTTTCCATATTTCTTGTAACAGTTCTTGATTAGCTAATTACACTTACTACGTTCCAACAATCTTGTTAGTATGAGTCCGCGAATCATTCCCTCCGAAGATCCGCGCCATCCCAAAATCTGATATCTTTGGATTCATTTCACCATCTAGTAGTATGTTACTTGCCTTCAAATCTCTATGAATGATGCGTAGCCTTGAGTATTCGTGTAGATAGAGAAGCCCTTGAGTAATCCCTTCAACAATGTGAATGCGTGTAGTCCAATCTAGTAGCTCTTGTTTGCCCGAATCTGATCATAAAGATAAGTATAAGAATATATGTTTAGTGAAGTTTAAATTGGTAATAACTAATAAGTACTAACCAAATAGGAAGAAGTCTAGGCTCTTATTAGGCATGTATTCATAGATGAGTATGCTTTCATTAGAGTGTATGCAGCAGCCTAAGAGGCGAACGAGGTTACGGTGCTGCAGTTTGGCTATCAATAAGATCTCATTTCTGAATTCATCAAAGCCTTGTCCAGATTTCTGTGAGAGCCTCTTGAGGGCTACTTCTTGTCCATTTAGTAACTTGCCCTGTTCAGACAATGTGGAGATGATGTAAGAACGGTTTAAAAGTCTTGATTATATATCTAACCTTGTACACTGGTCCAAATCCTCCCTCTCCAAGCTTGTTTTCTGGTGAGAAGTTGTTTGTTGCAGCAGAAACACTTGCATAATTGAAAGCTGGCAGATCAAAATCTGTGTTGTTTCTCCTCCTCATAACTGCTCCATCACTTGATGATGGCTGCTTACTACTAGTGTCGAAATCGAATGACAAAAGATCCTCTCCATGTTCATTGCCTAGCCATGATTCCCATATCAGTTACAGTATGAAACACAAAGAAACAGCTATACAACATAAATGATACTATAATCACATAGGATGGATAAAACCTCTGTACTATTCGAACCTTTTTGTTTGTTTCTCCGGCAGAAGCATCCCACAGCGCCTCCGAAGAAAACCACAACTATTGGAACCACCACTGCTATGATCACCACAAGAAGCTTATTTCTACCTAAAAAAAGTTGAAAAGATAATGTAAAGAGGGATCTACTTTTTCCCATAGAAAACACACACACACACACAAATACACAACCTTTATCTTGAAGCTCAGAATGTGAAAGTTTGAGGTGCAAATACTTATTGTTTGAGACATTTGTCATATTCAACAAAGCTCCATCCCACACCGAACATCCATCTTGATTAAATGCATAAGCAGTACAAGAGCAGCTCATTTGGCAAGCCAACAAACACTCCCCCTCACTCTTAGCACTATGTTGAATTGGATTAGCAGGAAACTCAACATCTGAAATCTTCAAAAATCCATCTTTCTTCCCTTTGGTTGAATTACTACTTCCACACTCAAGTCCAGATCTCCTAGAACAGCCACTCGACCACTCGTTTGACAACGGAACAAAGCCAAGCAAACATCTGCAGGGGCCTAAAGATTTCTCACTGAACACTCCAAAACCTCCACAGAAGCCAAAAATCTGTTTCTGTTTCAGCTCAAAAATTGTGTCCCAAGCTCTAATGCCTCTATAAGAAGCAAGCTGCCTAAAGTTACCAGATGGATCCAACTCAAACCTTAAGAATGCCTTAGGAATCAAGACAGAATATCTGACATAAGTTTCGCTTTGGTGTAAAGGGAAGCTAAAGTTAGTCAAATAGCTAATTTGAGGTATTAAGGGAAACAAAAGTCCATTCCAATCTCCACTCGTCCAATACACAGTTGACATATTCCACTCCAAGAAGAAAGAATATTTTCCATCATAATAATCTATCTCAAGAGAGAAGGGTCCAGGAGAAGGATCATCACTGCTTTTCCAAGAAGTGAGATGAAGCTTCCTTCCCATAGCCTTGTTGAATCCAAGTGGGGCCCCAGTAAGCCAAGCATGAGTGGGATGATGAAAGCTTTGCCAAAACACAGTACCTGAGCTTGCTCCATCTCTTAAGACAAGATTCCCATTATCAAGAAGGATTGCTTCCACAGTTTCTGGCAAAGTTGACATCATACTTGTGGACCAGAAGGATTCAAGATCATGGTACAACCCTAGGTTGCCATTTGGGACTACTTTGAGCTTCAAGTTTGAATCTTGGGTCAAGGGTTTGTCTCTGTTAGCCACCCAAACTACGGTTTTGTCTGGGAAATCTTTGTACCAAATGCCCACGTAGGTGTTTTGGGAGGAGTTACCGCCTGGCTTGAAGAATCCCAGTTGGAAAACGCCGTCTTTTGAGATTAGTGTTTGGGTTTCTGTGATGAATTGGCCTTTGGAGAGTGTGTCTGCTCCAATGGAAAAGCGTGCCGACCATAATAACAGAACACATACTGAGATTGCTAGGTTTTGGTGATTTTTGCTTCTCTGCATGGCGGATTGATACGCATTAAGAGGAAAGAATTGTGGAGAGAAGCAAAAATTAAGAAATGAGAGACTTTTCGTGGCCGAATTTCTTTTGTAATTCATGAGAAGGATACATTGTGATTCTTTACCGTTCACACAAAAAAGTAAACAAATTCAATTAAAATAAGTTATTGAAGAGAAAATACTGATTTTGATTTTGTAATATAGTCAAAAGTTCGGTTTTAGCTTTATAATGTGGATGTGGTTGCGTTCGTTTTTTATATTGTAATCTTAGAAAAATATTTATATTTTTAGTCCTACAATACTTAATTAAGAGTAATTACACATTCATTTTCTTATTACTTGAATATTGTGTGTCTAATAATATATTATGATTAATGTACTTTTAAATTACCGATAACACAAATAATTCACATAAATTAGATGATGGAAAATGAATGTGTAGTGTAACGCCCCAATTTTCAAAACTTAACTAGGGACGCTACTTCATACTCAACATGCATATTTCAACTCTTTCTAAACATTTTCATTTAAATGAATCATCGAAAAACTCAATTAATTTTCATGCTCAGCGGAAGTCTTAAATAAAAATAATTATGGCTAATAAATGCACAGAGTTTAATATAATAATGACTTTCGTAAATCATTCCTCATGTGACCATCACCATCCACTACCTCTACGCATCGGCCGAACCATTTCCTGAAATATGTTAAAATGATAGGGATGAGTACGACTACTCAGTGGGAGATGTACACATATATCCAAACTATATAAAATGTCAATAAACACGGATATGAAACATGCATAATAAATAACTTTGATCCTAGGGCCTCCTCTTGACCCTAAGGATCCATTTCATTTCACACGGTCTCCTCTTGACCGTAAAAATTTCATAAGGGGCCTCCTCTTGACCCCGGTCACAGGCCTCCTCTTGACCTTGACCTATTTTATTTCATAAGGGCCTCCTCTTGACCCCGGTCAAAGGCCTCCTCTTGACCTTGACCTCTTTCATTCTCATGCCTGTCATAAACACATGAATACTATACAAAATATATAATAAGGATAACGGTAACTTCCCCACCTTGACCTTGACTTTGAAGAAAATAATGGATATCAATGTTTAAGTCCTGCGCGCCGATCCTATACATGGAAATTTTATCTTAATGTCGTGATATGCATGAAACAATTAAAACATTTGCACAAAGGATACAAACAATGTCGTAGCCTTAAAAATCCGCTAGACTCGTGCATAAGACCCATTTTGAAAATATTCCACAGAACATGAAATCATTCCAAAAATTCTAATTTTCTAAACATAGATTCTTGAATGCGTATAAAACACACCAGATTTGGTTTCATATCAAAATCATAAGTCATCTAAAAGTTATAACCAAAACAATATCTACTGCATCAACTAAAACGGTTTCTGACCTACTGTGCTTCATCTATACGTTTCAGAGTCTAAACATACTTTAAAAATTCTAAGATTTAACACACATCTAGGAGACATACGTAGACGTATCATATCAAAATTTCAAATCATATGGATAAGTGATGTATTCAGAATATACAGATCATTTTTCACTCAAAACTGCTCGACAGAATATAAATCTTTGCTGAACCATGGAATGTTTGAAATAAACTGCTTTTGTACAGATACGATAAAAATACAAAATAAATATTTTGAGAAACTCCTACGTGTGATGAGTATTTAGGAAAAAGAATAAAGTCAAAAACATATTTTTAGAGAGAGATATAAATATTTTGCTAAGACCTGTCCAGAAAGCATTATTTTTCGGCAGTATAAAAGTAGTAATTCAGTAAAATATAAGGACTTGTCAAAAAAATCATTAAACTTTACAGAGACCTTAAAAGCATACTAACATTTATCTCTATAATTTTTATAGAAATTTTAAAGTAACAAAAGATCGATTAATTGGCTCTGGAAAGTCTCGGCAGAAAAGGTAAATGGCAGGACAGATTATACTCTCATGAAACTTAAACATTTTAAAAAAAATAAATAGTAAACCTATCCTAAAAATTCTATAGTCTTAAAATTAATGGCCTAACATGTATTATATTCTATTAATGTTCATCATGGTCGAAAATAACTCAAAGAAAACATGAAAAATAATTTTCCTTTCAAGATCATGAACATGCTGACAGAAACTGGCAGGTTACGATGAACAATTTTAAACAAATATTTATCATACTTGAAAAATTATACAAAAATAACTGACTATACTAGACATACCTAGGAAGATGAACCTAAATTTTCACGACGATATGATGATGGGAAGATGTGTAAATAATTCTTGAAACCATTCGCACGTGTGCTGACAGAATTTTTGAAAATTTATGGGATGCTATATTATGAGCGACTAAGGGGTATTAATAGGCCTAGAAATCATTATCTAAATATTTCTAATCCTATAAGGTATCAAATATATTTTATCCATATTTATTTTCGTTCATATCAATTTTATATAGGATTTATTCTATTCACTTACCATATAAGACATTCAATCCTAGATAAATTAGGATAAGGATAAATACAACTAGATTTCTTTCCTAAAACATGTATATCTCAAATAAAATATCTAATATAATTTCAAATTATCTCCTAATAAATTAATATAATAATAAATATTATATCCTTTTATGAATCCTAGTTGGCTTAGGAAATCCAACCCATATAAATATTATTCTTGCCTCATAATTCTAACATTATTTTTATCTCATCAATAAACAATATAAACATAATATAATATAAATAAACACATTCAAAGTTCAAAATAAATTTACATAATAAAAATGATTTAACTAAAAATAACATAAATGCATTAATTTCATTTTAATTTCTAAGGCGCGACTTACAGAACTAAAACACTTGATAACATGCATGAATAAATATGAAATGCATTTTATATTGAAAATTTCGGGGCGTTACATGTAGAATACACTCTCTCTCAGAAAACTCAAAACAGGCACGTCTAAAAATTATAAAACTAAAAATAAATACGGCTACATTATATATATAATAAAAAAATAGATAAAAGCAAGTATTTTGTATGATCAAAAATAATTTTGCGGTCTAACTTGAAGTCTTGAACACAGCAAAATGAATTTAGCCCGAGATGTGGTTTGTGGAATATTAGCGAAAAAAGTGAACATTGATTTTTCTTTGGGTAGAAAAGTTGGTCACTTGGTCGTCGCTTACTTTGAAAAGTCATTATATTGACTTATCTGTAGATATATATTAGACCATTTCGTAGTATATTTTCTAGGCAAATTATTTCTCGTTATTAATGTGAGCAATTGCAAATTTGCAAGTGACCACTTCTCTTCGGGAGAAATTCATATATAACGACTGATAACAACATAATTTTGATAACCACAATTTAAAAATATGAAAAACTTAACCACTTGTTTAGCTTTTTGAATAAGGGTCCACAATTAAATATCTTTTTTTTAATGACGAGGAACCCACAGCCGCTACCACATAGCGTGTCTAGTGGGATTTGAACCCATGACCTTTCGGTCCCGTGCCACCCACCTTCACCGCTGTGCCATCTCATGAGGACACAATTAAATAATTTTTCTCTCACATCCATGTTAGTAATGCTGGATTGAAGAAGTTTTCTTTTAGAAAACAGATGGATCCTTACTAAAATCGACTTCATGTTGCAGCGGAGAGTTTCCGAAAGAGTACTCTGCTCCTATGCGTCCGCCTCTTTTGCTATAAGAATTTTCATCACTAGAGTTTCAATTGCAATCTAGCCATTTCCTTTTTTTTTTTTGTAGGGATATGAGTCAATATGCCATTGTTTTTTTTTTTTGGGGGGGAAGGGTATACATAGGATATGACTCAGTAGATGTATTTGTATTATGAGTCAGTGGTAGTTTGGGGGAAATTGTAGGGATACTAGACTGTATTGTTATGAGGAATTGAAGATCCCAAAACTCATGTCCTAACCCTTGTGTGTGATGAATCGTTATAGACTAGACCTGCTTTGATCGTCATAGATTATTTTGTCTAAGTCCTGTAAGGGGTAAATTGTTGGACTTAACTTCAATAGAGAAGTTAAAGTTCCAGAACCCCAAGTCACCGGTTCAATAGAGCTCATTAGTCTTTAGAGTCAGTTGCTGGAAGCACTCAGTAGATAATCATTCTTCAGTCGACTCAGATAGAAGACTCAGTACGATTATCTTTGATCTACTGAATGAGAGAAGAGCTCAGTTGATTGTCTTCGAGTCAGAAGCTGAAAGCACTCAGTAGAAGATCATCCTTCAGCGGACTCAGATAAGAAGACTCAGTAGGATCAACATTGATCTACTTAATGGAGCTGCAACTCAGTTGCAGACTGTACGAGGAAAATCGATAATCTGACCTTTATCAGTCGGATGTCAGCAGATAATACTTACTGTCCGAGGTTCAAAGAGTCAATTCAACTAGAAGACTGAAGTCTGACATGTCTCAACCACCGCCACACATCGACCAATGAGAAGCAAGCGATGCTTACCTACTCTTACACAAAAGCTGCTCTCATGCACATAAAGCCAACCACTCTGCGACGACATTCAAAATTATATGGCCGTTTTCCTTGGAGTTTTGTGACACGTGGCATCGTCCTCTCCAACGGATCTATGCCTGAGTCACAACTATATAAAGAGATCGTTCACAACAACACAATATCTACAACACAACAGACCAACGAGGAACAAAAAAGCAAGAAACTCACGAACACATTCTTATTGCACTCTAGCAAGTGCACCGCTACATCTAGCGAAGAACTAGAATTCTTAAGAATATCTTTGTAGTTCTTCTCTCTAGAGTTGTACCCCGGTCTCTTTTCTAAGCCTTCATTGTAATATCTTAAGCTTAGAACTTTCGAAGAAGGTTCTGTCTAGTGCATAAAACCTTGCTGAGAAAGTTCGTATTGTAAGAACTCCTTCATTGTTGGAGAAAACCCTTAAACTCCAATTTGAATCTGTAAAGTTGCTAAGGACTATAACTTAAAAGGTTCTGTCTAATGCATAAAACCTTGCTGAGACTTGCTCAGATAAATCAACAAGACCTCCTATTCTACATGACCATGGATGTAGGATCTTGCGTATCCGAACCACATTAAAATTTGCTCGTGTCATTTATTGTTTTATTGCATCTGTGTTTAAACAGTTTGCAAAATCATACTTTCGATAAAACAGACTTGAAACTGCACTAGCCAAAACTGTTTTAGTTTGCATAAAACGTTTTTCAAAGAGATGAAATTAAACCAGGCCTACACTAGTCCGCATGCTATTCTCCTACTGAATTTCTCAGTACTGACCTCAGTCAGTAGAAAGAGTTCAGTTGTTGAATCACTCTGCCCCGCGATCAGAAGACTTAACTGGCACTGAACCCGTTCAGTAGCAAAACTCAGTACAAGACTGAGGAAAAACTTGGACTTAGGTGTATTCACCCCCCCCCCCTCTACACCTGATACTAGTCTCCAGACCAACAATTGGTATCAAACTTAATCATCGTTTTGTAACTTATTGGTCTACTCGAACAGATCCTGAAAAAAGTTTTCACTTCACGAGCATATCTTCATTCATCCTTATACTTTCTGCTTAAAATGTCTGATATGTCAGATACTCGGATGATACTTATGTTCTCTGTAGAGAACTATACGGTATGGCGCATCAGAATGGAGGCGCACCTTACATTGCTGCATGACAGCATGACTCATGTCCTCGAGATAGGACCAATCATTCCCATGATCGACAGCGTCGAATTTTCTACTGTGGGAGGTGTAGGAGCATAGACTGGGGTGAAGGTTCCCAAAGATAAAGCCGCCTTCACGCCTGAGAGAAGAAATTGCACAACTTGGACCGAGTTGCGCGGAATGCAATCCTGACTACGCTCAGTGATTTACACCTCGGGAGAGTGCAAGACTTTAAGACGACGAAAGAACTTTGGAATCCCCTGGCTGTACTGAGCCAAGGAACCCCGCAGATCAAGAAAAACAAGCTCGAGCTGGAGCTTCAAAAGTTCGAAACTTTCGCCATGCAACCCAATGAATCCATTAACGAGCTTAGCGTTAGATTCACAAACCAAGTCAATGTGATCAACGGGCTGGGGAATATGTTCACCAACAAAGAGATGAACACAAATATCTTAAGAGCGTTGCCTCGACTAAAATGACTTCCTTTTGATACTTATTTACGTCGCTCTGATCTTAATGGTTTAACTACTGATGTTATATTTTCATAACTAAAGACAGAGGAGTTCGAGCACAGTCTACCCCAACGATGCGCAACCGCTCCAGTTGACACTCCAATCGACCATGCTTTTAAAGCAACAGTCAGCACATCTGGAGCTAGCCCCAGTTCAGCAAGCAAGTCAGTCGCAACCTCAGTACCAAAATCCATTGAGACTCCTCTTCCTGAACGACACACGCTTCAGGCTCTGAAGTATCAAAGGGAGAAGGAAAGAGTCAGAAAGCTGGAGAAATACCGCAAAGATTCTTCTTCAGATAAGAAAGAACATCATAAAAAGAAAGAAGAATCTAAACCTTCTCCTGAATATAGGGACACAGAGACTACTGCCAGTCCATCCAACGACACATCTGAAAAGGGTGGTAGGACATCTGTGTGCTACAACTGCAAGAAAAACAAACACTATCAGTACGATTGTCCGAAGCTCTCAGCTGCCCAACGAGCTGAACGGCAGGCCAGAAGAGAGAAATTTGTCCGGAAAAGGCAGGTATACATTGCCGGAGAGCTATCTGACGACTCAATAGAGGAAGAGACTGTTGGGAGATGTTTCAGTAGTATAGTGTTAGAAGATTTGAATGATCCCAAACCCTAATTTGATTGGTGAACCATTGAGTTGTAAGTGTTATGTCTTTGTCTCTGAGAGTTTCAGACTCAGTAGACATTCTTTCAGCATAGTTCAGGCGCTCAGTTCTGTTTGCTGACCCTTCAGTAGACTATCAGCCTCAGTACCATGGAATGAAGACTCAGTAGTGCTGGACTCAGCAGGATCAACTTACTAAGAGGTATTCTTAGCAGCATACTGAAAGGAGTCAGTAGAACTGGACTCAGCAGGAGTAGTTCACTGAACTCATAATTGACCTTCAGTTGAGTTGGACTCAACAGGAGTATACTACTGAACCAAGGTCAGACTGAGCAACGGCCAGACAGTCTCTTTGATTGTCAGTGATCTTATTTCTTAATCAGTAGAGTCATACGAGGTACAGAGAAGTCAACTTCAGATCTGCCTTGAAGACTATTTGTCTCAACTACTTTCTACACCTCTACCAATGACGAGCAGCCAGTTGTCCACGTTCTGATTAAAGCTGCAAGTCAACTTATTTCCATAAATGGAGGGAAAAGACTCTGCCAGATTTCTTTGAAAGAGCCGTTAGCTACCCAAAAGAGAGTGACACATGGATCGTTGTCTCCAACGGATCATTCCATGGCTCACCTCTATAAATAGAGGGAAGAATTCAAATCGAAGCTCACGATACCTAGAGAAATCAAGAACACACGAGCGATTATGAGCAAAAACTTACCGACTTAAGCTTTCCGCAAGATCTTCAGAGAAATACTTCAAGCAAAAGGCTACATTCTTGCTCAAAGGGAACCAAGCTAAATTAGATTCAAAGCCTCTAGTATCCAAGTGATCGAACATCAACCCAGAGAAGCTTATTCCTCATTGTTCGTCACTCTAGAAGCCACTCTCTTGTTCCCTTCCCTCTAACCTAAGCTCAGCTGAACATATCCATAGCTTAGATCGAAGGAGTTCATCCCCGAAGTGTTCTTACTTGTAAAGAACTCCTTCATAGTTGGAGAGTTTGTCTAACACTTCAGTTTGATACTTGTAAACTGAGACTTGCTCAGTATAATCCTCAAGACCAGTGTATGTCCAGTGCACCGACTGAGACTAAATATAATAAAATTATCTCCTGATCTTTTCGGGACAGTGGACTTAGGATTGTGGATATCCGAACCACTTTAAAATCGCTGTGTTCTGTGTTCTGTTTTTACTGTTGCATTGATTTCTGTTCATACTAAAAATATCTTTCAAAATGATTCAACTGAGTTTCAGCAAAGCTTAAAAGACTGCACTAATATACTGAAACTGTTTTAATAAAAACATTTTCTAACTCAACTGAATTGGGCCTACACATTTCCGCACTCTACTGAACTTTTACTGAACGGTACTGAATTCTGACATCAGTCAAGTAGCAGGCCTCAGTATAGTCAGTCACTCTGTCCACGCGATTCAGAATAGCTTATTTGGTCTACTGAACTTGTTCAGCAAGGCGGTCTCCTGAAAAGGACTGTTCGCGTTTTAAGTTGAGAAAGTTTTCAGGTGTATTCACCCCCCCCCCCTCTCTACACCTGAACGTTTATCTCGGGACCAACAATTGGTATCAGAGCAGGAGTTCTCTAAGACTCTTGTTATCTGAAACTGGTCTACTTGAACGGATCCTGAAAACGTTTTCACTGCATATCATTCTTCATTCATATCATTATTTAAAATGTCTGATATGTCAGGAATCAGGATGGTATCCATGTTCTTAGTAGAGAACTACGGGATATGGCGAGTCAGAATGGAAGCTCATTTGACTTCCCTCCACGACAGTATGACAGAGGTCTTGGAAGACGGACCTATCGCTCCCATGATCGATAGTGTCGAAACCCAGGATCCAGCACAAGGAGGAGACATGGTGACCGGGAAGAAGATTCCCAAAGACAGAAGCCTTTTCACTCCCGAAGAGAAGAAGCTTCACAATCTAGACCGAGTTGCCATAAATGCCATACTGACCACCCTGAGTGACTCCTATCTCGAAAGAGTTCAGGACTGCAAGTCCGTAAAGGAACTCTGGGATGCTCTGGCGCTACTGAGTTGGGGGACTCAGAAGATAAAAGCTAACAAGTTAGCACTGGAACTTCAGAAGCTGGAGAGACTGTCTCTCATGCCTGGCGACACGATTGAAGATCTCAATGTCAGATTTACGGATCTGATGAACACTATCAATGGGCTGGGAAAGACGTTTTCCAACCGAGAAATGAATCTCAAAATCTTGAGAGCACTGCCGGACGGACATTGGACTCCATTTTCTACTTTGCTTAGACATTTTGATCTTGATATTGTTTCTCTTGATCATATATTTTCATAATTAAAACCTGAGGAGTTCGAGTTCGGCCTACCCTAAAGGAAGCAGCGAGCTGAAACTGACACACAGACCGACCATGCTTTCAAAGTATCAGTCAGCACACCAGCTCCCGCATCTAGCAAGGCTGAGCCTTCAATCAGCGATCTACAAGAAGGAACCTAGCTAAGAAATATGCACTGCTTATCGTGAAGTATCAGAAGGAGAAGGAGAGGCGCAAAAAGCTCTTTAGAGTCGTCAGAGACTCAAAGAGTAAGTCTAAATATACACCCAAGCGCACTCCTGAACCGCATACTTCTGATTGCAAGAAACATGAGGATTTAGCACAGTCGAAAGACAGTGAAAGCAAAGAAGGCAGAATCACCTCCTGCTACAACTGCAAGAAGCCAGGACACTACCAATACGACTATCGTGAGCTCAGTACAGTTGAGAGAGCAGCAGGAAAAGCTCGAAGGGAAAATTTCATCAAGAAACGACAAGCATACATTGTTGGTGAACTCTCAGACGACTCAGATGAAGTCGACTCCTTCATGGATTCATCAGATGATGAAGAGGCATTCATGGCCTTAGAGCTTGATGAAGATGATGAAAAGTGTCTTATGGCAGAAGAAGAGGATGAGGTAAACTTTCACACTCCATTTAACTCCTCTTCACACTGCACACACGATATTATTTCAGGTGCAGATAAGAATCTAGACGTCGCGATCGCATATGAAGAACTACTCGACGAGCAGATTCAGATGAGCCTGCAGCTCAGTAAGACTCTTCAGGAGTTGGATACCCTGAAAGTGGAGAATCAGAGACTTTCTCAGGAGAGTCAGGTTGCTACTGAGTCAGAAGGACTTGTGTTGAGACTCAGGGAGGAGATTAACTCTCTGATGGCCAAGTTTCAGCATCAAGAAGATCAGATCTCAGTACTGACCAATGACTTGACTCAGAAGGATACTGGACTTAGTCTATTGAAGTAGAAGTTCTCAGGACTTCAGACCGAGCATGAAATGCTTAAGAAGAGTGATGATGTCTGGAGAAACCTGATGACAGAGCGGTACATGGGAGCTGAGAAAAATCGTGAGGCGATGCTAGCCAACAACAAGCCAAAGCATTGCAAGGAGGGACTCGGGTTTAGCCACGGAGCCTCCTCATCTGCCCCCGTACGCTCAGAGAATCGGCTGACTGAAAGGTTTGTTCAATGGAAGACTATCAGTGCTGAGATCCTGAACCCCTTAGCAAAGAACAAACAGAAGATGAAGGCACCTCATCCTAGCTATCAGAATTCTGACAAAAAGATTAGCTCAAAATCACCCCAGTTCAATCAAGGGGGAACCAGCAGAGTCAAATAGGCTGATCAGTATGGACCTCCGCAGCTGACACATCTAGCTCAGTATGGGTCATATTATTATGATCATATAGTCAGGAGAGGATCCAAGAGTCAGAAGAAGAAGAAAGTCGTTCAGAAGGCTAAGGTCAGCAGTCCACCAACTCAGAAGATCAGGACTCCTGAACCAAAGAAAGCCTCGAAGTCGGCGACGACCCAAAGGTGGTCAAGTATGTTGATCAAAGTGGGAAGAAATTGTCTGAGACCACTAGGGTCGTGAGACAGATTTGGGTTTCCAAAACTAACATCTAAGGACCCAAAATCAAAAATAAAGGGTACCTGAATATAATTCTGTTTTGCAGGTGCACAAGGACCCTTGGTACGTGGACAACGGATACTCAAGACACATGACCTACCAGAGGAACTTGCTGAAGAAGGACCCAGAATCGAGTTCGGAGATAATGCAAAAGGCTATACCAGAGGCTATGGAACACTCAGCATTGGAACCGCCACAGTTCTAAGAGTATCATATGTTGAAGGACTTCAACATAATCTTCTCTCTGTTAGTCAATTTTGTGATAACTCGAATGGAGTGATTTTTTACGCTGGTTTCTGTGTGTCTTTGACAAATCTACAGGGTTCGCGCAAAAATAATATATACGTAGCTGACTGGAACTCAGCTGAACCTGAAGCATGCTTGCTGGCGAAGAACGACAACAGAACGGGTTGGCTCTAGCACAGAAGACTCAGCATCTCAACTTCAAGATGCTCAACAAGCTAGCTAGAAACGCTCTAGTAAGATGACTGCCGAATGAAGTGTTCAGCAAAGACACTCAGTGCGAAGCATGTCTGGAGGGAAAGCAAACAAAGAAGCAAAATCCGCCTGTTTCATCACCTTCGACTGATGGAATCCTTCAGCTGCTACATATGGATTTGTTCGGTCCAGTCTCTCCTGTGACGATCAGAGGCAAAAAGTATGCTTTAGTGGTCATTGATGACTACTCGCGCTACACATGGGTCATATTTATTGCCAACAAGTCTGACGTCAAAATAGAGTTGTCTGTGCTTCTGAAAAGGCTCAGTGTCGAGAAGAACACCGAAATCAGAAAGATATGTTCAGACAGAGGAACTGAGTTCCTGAATTTGATGGTGGAAGAGTTCTGCAAAGCTGAAGGCATAGAGCATGAGATGTCTCCTGCACGCACGCCTCAACAAAATGAGATTGATGAGAGGAAGAATAGAACACTCAAAGAAGTAGCAAGAACCCTGCTCGCAGACTCAGGACTCCCATCTAAATTCTGGGCAGAAGCAACTGACACTGCATGTTATACTCAGAACAAATCTCTACTGACGAAGCAACATCCAAAGACACCATATGAATTATGGAACGACATGAGGCCTTTCTTATCTTATTTCCATATTTTTGGGTGTTCGTGCTTCATCCACAATAATGGAAAGGATCAATTAAAGACTTTTGATAGCAAGTCAGACCAGGGAGTTTTCTTAGGATACTCCCGGGTCAGCAAAGCTTTCAGAGTTTTTAACTACCGGACCCTTTGCGTAGAGGAAAGCCCTCTTGTTGTTTTTAATGAGTTTGCTACTGAAGACAGGAGCAGGAACTCAAATTTAGAATCTGAGGACATCAGTAAACAGCTACATGATCTAAGCTTAAAAGACAATGTTGAAAAGATCCAGTTGTGTTGGGATGATGATTTAGAAGAGGAAATTGTGTTGGGATGATGATTCAGAAGAGGAAATTGAAGATAAGACTACTGAATCTCAGCCAGCAGCAGACGTAGCTGAAAAGATTGACTATACTGAACAAAGTCAATCCCAAGTAACTCAGGTCGATGAAGAAACCCAAGTGGTAACTGAGACCTCTACTGAGAATAATAATTCAGGGGGAACAAATGAAGTTCCTGAGCTGAATGCCCCTGAACCTGGTGACTCAGAAGACCCGACTCTAGTAACTGAATTGAAGGAAATATAAGGTTAGGAATGATACCTTCCTCCTTCGTATGCTGTCGCGGCTTTGATCGTTGCTCATGTGTTAGATCTTCTGATCTGTGTCCCGGCCTTTTTCTCCCTCTAGGTGGTCAGAGAACTGGAGAAAATAAGATTTATGTCTCTCCCACAAACTCACGCAGGCGTGTATGTATGTGTATGTGTGTGTTCTATTTCTGAACAGAATGCTAATATATATAGGCTTCAAAAACCAATATAATATTAATATATTTGTAGCTCATTAATTTAATTATATTTCTAATGGGCTTCCACATAAATAGCCTATAATATAATTAATTAATTTACTGGGCTACTAATATTTATCAATTAATTGGCCCATCCAATTAATTCCAGATAAATAACATTATTAAATAATGTAAAAAATACATTAATCCATTAATAATGATTTCTGAGAGACAATAAATAACTAGGCAACTAATTGGGCCAGATCAGGGATCTAATACAAGAAATAAAGTCGGGCCTCAAATTAATTAATTATCTATGCTCAGCCTAGAGCAAAATTAATTAATAAACACAGATTCATTCCACTAGAGAATCCGTGCTGACTTACCCCTTTATCCCAAATTGAGCAAGGGCTTGTATTTTAGACTTAATCGATCTTCGTATTTAAGATAGAAATATCCGTTAATTAATTGAGCTCACTGACAGCTTAAATTAATTAACATCTTATATTCCTGAGTAGTACCACTCGACCTTATTAACACACCTGAACTTAATCAACCGGCCGGCTTTAGTGTGCTAATCCTTTCGAGTTCCTCAGGGGATATTATCAACCCATTTTACTAGGATACGGTTGCAAGATACAGACAACCAGCCTGAGCCACAAATAACTACTAACACCCAAGATACGTAGATCCGGTCGCGATGACGTTCACCATAGTAGGTCACAGTGATAGATAGCCAAATACACTCAGCTGAAGTCTTACCAAGCTTAAGACCAGCTAAGTCACCGAGATCTTGGTTCTCCACTAAGGTCAGTTAGGAGAACACATCTCACTGTGATCCGTCAATACACCACCTTCAGTGTACCAGTAAAGACAAGCAGCTAAGACAAGCCACTTCTTATCTAAACTGCAGCTTAAACCGACAACTTATCCTGAAATTGTCTCAGCTGTGATAACTATTTATATCTTGTCAGTTCAACCAATTTGTGTTGTCTTCTGTGATACCCGATACACAACACAAATCTAACTTTTATACAAGATAAAGGATAACATGTGCAAATATATATATTTATCAGATAGGAGAATAAAATAGTGGTAGGGACGAAACACATTGTATACAAGCATAAAATTTGCTTCCAGTATACAAAATCCCAACAATTCTCCCACTTATACTAAAGTAAACTTTTAGTACACAATGTGTCAGTTCTAGGTACAAACTTGTACTCAGCTATGGTACAAACTAGTACTCAGTTATCTCTCAGCTATCTATCCTATCTATCACTGCATCTTCTCCCACTTGTACAAAAGTTTCTGTAGTCCTAAGTGGGGGGCATCTCTACCATCCCTAAGCCACGAACATGCTTCTCGTAAGCCGGGAGTGGTAAGCTCTTCGTGAAATGACTAGCTAGGTTGAATTCAGTTCCAATTTTGTCAATCACCATGTCTCCTCGATTTACGAATACTCGTAAAATGTGGTACTTCCTGTCTATGTGTTTAGACGCCTTGTGAGATCTAGGTTCCTTAGAATTTGTCACTGCACCCGCATGATCACAATAAATCATGATCGCCTTAGGCAAATTCTGAACAATATCAAGATCCAGGAGGAAATTCTTGAGCCAAACTGCCTCTTTCGAAGCTTCTGATGCAGCCACATACTCTGCTTCCATGGTTGAGTCCGCAATGCATTTCTGCTTTGCACTCCTCCATGAAATGGCTCCACCTCCCAAGGTAAACATATAACCCGAGGTAGACTTCTTCTCGTCTCTGTCAGCCTAGAAATCCAATTCTGTATAACCCAAAGACACTAGACTGTCTAACTGGTAAACAAGCCTATAATCTCTAGTCCGTTTAAGGTACTTGAGAATATGGTTGACCGCAGTCCAGTAGTCCTTTCCAGGGTTAGACTGATATCTTGAGACCATGCCTACAGCATATGAGATATCTGCTCTCGTACAAAGCATCGCATACATGAGGCTACCGACATCGGAAGCATATGGTACTAGCCTCATACTTTCTATCTCTTCAGGCGTTTTAGGGCACTGATTCTTAGATATAAAAATGCCATGTCTGAAAGGTACCGAACCTCTCTTGGCATTTTGCATGCTGAAACGAGCAATAACAGTATCAATGTAGGACGCTTGTGACAAGCTTAACATCCTTTTCTGGCGATCTCGGATAACCTTGATCCCAAGGATGTAAGCAGCTTCACCTAAGTCTTTCATTTGAAACTGCTCGGATAACCATGTCTTTACGTCTGATAACACTTCAACATTGTTTCCAATGAGAAGGATGTCATCTACGTAAAATGCAAGAAACACCACTGATCCGTTAACACAAATACGGTACACACACCTCGTTAGGACAGGATACAAATCCATAGGATTTGACTACCTCGTCGAAAACGCTGGTGCCATAACTGGAAAGCTTGCTTAAGTCCATGAATAGACTTCTTAAGTTTCCAAACTAGATGCTCTTCGCCCTCCTTCACATAACCATCTGGCTGTTTCATGTAGATGTCCCTACCTTTTTTCAAGGTGATCGTTTAGGAATGCGGTTTTGACATACATTTGCCAGATCTCTAGGTTCATGTGAGCTGCTATGGCAAGGAGAATCCGAATGGACTTGATCATTGCTACATGCGAGATGATCTCTTCGTAATCGATACCTTCTTTCTGGGTAAAACCCTTCACCACTAGTCTGGCCTTAAACGCCATGATCTCTCCATTCAGTCCTCTCTTTCTCTTGTATACCCACTTACTACAAATAGCCTTGCAGCCCTCGGGTAGTTCAGTGATCTCGTATACATCCATATCAATTATGGACTTAAATTCTGAGTCCAAGACGATTCACTAGGAATCAGCATCTACTTCTCCCACTGCTTCGTTGTAACTCCAGGGATCCACGGCGTCTTGTTCATTTGCCAGGAGATGATCAAACGTCTCCCCAGTGAACATATATCGATCAGGTGTAAATATCACCCTCCCACTACGTCGAACAACAGATTGTGTAATTACTCGTGGAGTACTATCTTGCACAACTGACTGTTCAAGTGGAACTCGATCACCTTGTAATTCCTCAAGGATGATGTCGACTCGAGATTTATAGTTACTAATGTAATCCTCTTCTAAGAACCGAGCGTTAGGGCTAACAACGATCTTCTGTTCTTTAGGATCACAAAAGTATCCACCCTTCGTTTCCTTCGGATACCCTAATGACAACATCACTTCTGAACGTGATTCCAATTTGTCAGCCTGCCTATTTAGCACATAAGTAGGATAACCCCAAATCCTTAAGTGGTGCATACTGGGTTTGTGCCCGCTCCACAACTCGAAAGGGATCTTTTGTATTGACTTGGAAGACACACAGTTCAGCAAGTATGCTGCAGTCTCTAGGGCATATCCCCAAAAGGAAACTGGCAAAGTTGCATAACTCATCATCGACCGAACCATCTCTGAGAGACTTCGGTTCCTTCTCTCTGACACACCATTCTGCTGAGGCGTGTCCGGTACTGTCAGCTGGGATATAATCCCATATTCTATCAAGTAGTCCTTGTACTCGTTGGATAGGTATTCCCTACCACGATCAGATCGTAGTGTTTTGATTTCTTTACCTAGCTTCTTCTCCACTTCTACCTTGAATTCCTTAAAGGTTTCGAAGCAATCCAACTTGTGGCGAAGAAGGTAAACATATCCATACCTCGAGTAATCGTCACTAAATGTGACGAAGTACTCATACCCTCCACGAGCTTGTGCAGACATAGACCCACACAAGTCAGAATGTATCAAACTTAATACTTCTGTGGCTTTATAACCCTTTGCCTTGAAGGGCCTAGTCATCATCTTTCCTTCCAAACAGGTTTCACAAGTTGGAAATGGTTCAACTTGGAGAGACTCCAATGATCCATATACTACCAACCTTTGAGTCCTATTAAGATTGATGTGACATAGTCTTAAGTGCCACAGATAAGTTTGGTTTACCTTAGAAGACTTTTTCCTCTTCTTAGGATTTGATGATGAGGAAGCAATATTAACAGAACTACGCGGTTTACAAGTAATAGTATATAAAGATCCGTTTAATGGTCCACCACATATAAAATCATGCTGCATTCAATTTGATCTAATTAGCCATCCTATTTAATTATTATCTTCTAGAGTACTCGTGTTTACTAGGCACGCAAGCCACGCGGGTGGACGTTTACGGCTTCGCTCCCACTACTCAATAATAATCAAATATTGTTTTGGGAAACTCATCTCACAAAACGGGTATCCCAAAAATGCAAGCAAGCCACGCAGGTGGACGTTTACTCACATAATCTTACTACTTTCGTGTAGAGTCCAATTAATGGAGGTCCAATTAAGTGTTTAATATCCAAATTAATGGAATCTAATTAAACATTTAATTTAAAGTTGCTTAGTCTTTTTATTCAAAAGGTTTGTTTCGAATCATGCATATCCACATAATTCCTAAAGCATGCAATTTCTAAGCGCACATAATAAAACGTGCTCGTGAAAAATAAAACATGCTTTAATACGACGTAAATCCTATTTACATGCTTTTCTAAGCGCAATTAATCACATAATCGCATGCTAAAGCATAATAATAAATAAATGCGCAAATAGGAAATTTAAAACGTCGTTATCGGGCTTTAAAACACGTAATTCCTAACTATTACATTGCCCAATCAAAATACAGATATTCGAAATCTTCATAATCTTCACTTCAGTGATCAGTTGTGAAAACACAAACAAAAAGCCGTGAGACAATGAGTAATTGTCTGGCAAGCAATAGAAACTGATATATATGATCAGAGGATTACAAGGTTTCTATTACTATTACAACAAATTGAGATAAGAAGATCAAGGCTGAAGTCTGAATCTCTGCGTTCGGCTCTTGAAGTATGCAGACCTGTCAGCTGGAGGATCCAGACAATAAAACTTGTAGATTCTTTTCCGTAGAGTCTGGATTTCCTCGAGATCCTCAGGCTGATCAGTGCTAAGATTGTGATGATAAGCAGCTGTCTCGATCTCATCTTCTATCTGTTTTGTGCAAAGAACGCCGCGAGCAGTCATGGGCGGAGGGATTCTTTTGAAGGCTGGAGCTCCGATGGGTATCTTCTCTTTCTCCATGATTGGCATAAGTTGTTCTTCGAGCTGGGGAAAGTTATGATGAAGACATTCTTCAAATAGTTGATCATCAGGTATCCCAGACGGATAGAAGTTCCATACATGATATCCCTTGATGAAAGATTCTTTTAGTTCCTCCCATAGCTCGTTCAGTTCGGCTGGTACCCATTTGTCTATGTGAGGAGTAGGCGCCTTCTTGACATAAGGTGCTCTGGGCGCTCTCCTGTAATATTTTGAAGCTCTGGGTATCTGCCTTTTCAAGTCAGCTGCTGGCTTATCAGATAGACTAATCATTTTTGCTAGGTCAGCCAATCTTTTCTTTCTCTGAGGGCCGCTGATCTAGCATCTCCTCTCTGGAGACTAAGTCCTTTCAGCGTGGCCTCCCAGGTAGCTTTGTCCTCGGCCTCCTGCTCAGGTGTAAGAGTTGAAGTGTAGTAACTCTGAGTTGTTGGCTGGACTTCAGTAATTAGAGCTTTGGCTAGCTCCTCTTGAGCTTTCTTCTTCAGTTCCTCCTCGATTTTCTTAGCCTTGCCTTTGGCAGCCTTGTCAATCACTTTCTTAGGCTCCTTGGCCTCTTCTAGCTGATGCTCTTGATCCAGCTTATCTTGTAGCTATTGAGCAATTTGTAGATCATAGGCTTCCAGCTCCGCTTTAGTTTTGAATTTGGGCGTCGGGGAAGGTGGTGGAGTGGTTCCAGTAGTAATCTCCTTCCCCGGCCTTTGCGGTATCAGTTGATGTGGCTCTTCTTCATCCTCCTGATCGAGGAAACGAGCTACATCCTCGATGTGCTGAGCAGATGAGATAGGTGCTGGCTCAGTTACAGTGGGTTGCAGTGGGACATACTCTAGGAGGAGTACAGCTGAACTGGTTCCAGCCTGAGCGGCTGAACCTTCTCCTTGAGGTACTGAGCTGGTCCCTTCCCCCTGATTTCCTCCCTCAATAACTTCAACATCAACCAGTTCCGCCTCAGTTTCTTCTTTCACTGCTCCTTCCCCCTTTTTGGCATCATCAGCCTGGGAGAGGTGAGTGCGGATGGCTTTCACGTCCTTTTCCAAGTTATGTACTAGATCTTTGATTTGAGTAGCAGTTGCTTCAAAATCCTTGACTAGGTCGCAATACTGCTCCCAGTCCTTCTCCTGATCAGCTCTGAATGTTTTCAGTTGAGCAGCTGACTCCTGTCGGAGTTTCAACAGAGACTGATCGTGAGATTCTGTCATCTCCTTCTGTATAGCTTTCAGTGCCTCATCCTGTTGCGTAATAGCTGATTGAAGGCTAGTGGTGGCCAATTTATTTCTCTCGTCCATGGTGGCCTGGACTGCCGCGAGAGTCTGAGTCAGCTGCTCAGAGAAAGATTTCTGCTGAGATAGTAGGAGCTGCTGACTCTGAGCGGCTAAGTCTGCCTTCTGAGCTGCAAGGGCTGTCTCAATGGTTTCCTGAATGTTTATCTATGGAGTAGGAGCTTTTGAGACTTTCTTAACCCCTTCTGCTAGTCGGTCGACGCTTTCAGTCTGGGCCTTTGTGTATTGAGCCCATTTGATATGTACGTCTTTGGCGAGGAGACGATTATTGTCCCCTTGGCGCCTGATAGCTTTATTCACCGACTTGGAGGTCACGAAACCGATAGGTTTTATCTGATAAGAACTGGTCCCGAGCCTTTGCTCAGATATCGCGAGTTGTTGCGCTCGACTCAGCTTCGAGGCAACTTGAGCTTCACCAGATTTGGAGGGTGGTGGTGATTGGCCCTTTTCGCGGAGAGTGGAACCCTCAGCAGATCCTCCCAAATCTGCATCCTTGGGTGGTGCCTGTTCCATCTCTTCATCATCCTTGTCTTCGTTATCATCATCATGATGAGATGGAGGCGAAGGGTTGTTGCCAGGGACTGAGGATCGCAGGCTGAGAAGATATAGCATCGCTGTTCTCCGATCCTCAAAAGACGCAAGATCAGCTGGTTCCCCGAACCCTATAGCTGATTGTAAATCCTGCTCCTCGGTAAGTAAGGACAGAGCTGACTGGGTCCTTATAAGATCTTCAAGAATATCCCAGCTAAGGAACCTCAGCAGCATTTGTGTCCTTGCCCTTATGGCAGTTTCCAACAAGTCTGAATGCTCAGCGATTTCAGGAATCTGAGCATGGATTTCTCCGGTAGCGCGAAGACGGGTGGAGTGTATCATGGTCCACTCAGAGGATGTTTCCTCAGTCGGTACCCTGATGTCCGACTGAGTCTCCTCAGAACTGATGCACTGAACTTTGTCCTTTATCGTGGCACCCTCAATGCCGGTGTCAGAATCTAGGATCTGTTCTTCTTGAGTGGGTGGGGGAGAGGCTTGTTGAGCTTGTTCGACTGAGACCTCAGAGGGTCCAATTTTAGTTAGCCTCTTCCTCTTAGGCGGGTCGGCGCGTGGGGGCAAGTCTGATACGTCTCTCTTCTGATCAGGCGGCCCTCGCCCGATGGATTTCTCAGCAGCGGCTTTCGTCTTAAATTTAATAAGCTTGCTGTCGAAATACCTGGAGTCAGCAAAGGCTGAACTCCTCGAGACTGCTTGCTCGATCAGTATAGACATCTTGGTTCGATACAGTAGCTTCCCAACACTTATAAGTCTTCTTTCTCCAGTGGGCGAGGCTGTGAACTTCTGAGCCTGAGCCTTCAGCTCGGCTACATAGTAGTCAGTCCAGTTGACTTGGACTCCATCATCTATTGCCATCATCAGCTGGATGCGTGGCTTAGACAGCTGATCATAGGAACCCGCAGAACTCGTGAGTATATGAGAGACAACGTATGCGAGTCCTCGGTATTGCGGTAGCAAAAGGTTCTTCGGCAGCGCTGTCTTGAAGGTGATATCCTTCCTTCCACAGAACTTCTGAACATATGAGTTCATCTCCTTCTCCTTATAGCCTATAGGAGAGATTCCAGTCGCCGGAAGATCAAAGATTAACTCCAGAGCGTCTCGGATGTTGATGACGTGCTGACTTGCATCCCAAGAATTTGGTACAACCTCCTTCATGAATGCGAAGGATGCTTCCTCTATCCCTGAATCTAGGGTTCTCCAGTTGAAGTAGACTTCCGCCACTTGTCTGGGCAGAAACGCTCGGGGTTGCTTGGAGACGAGCAGTTCTAGTCCAGAACTCTCAATAGCTCTGAACACGGGCTCCAGATATGGAAGATCAACTTGACGAAGCGCCATAGTGGGTTCGAACTGGATGTGAGTTTTGATGATCTCGTCAATATCGGTGGGTGACTGTAATGTCGCCATGAGAATCTGCAAAATAACTCGTTAGCACTTGAAAATAGAGTAAGCTAGTATGAGTTTTAAGCAAGATTTAATACATTACCGAGTGATTTAGAGCTTGGAGATACTAAAAATGCAAAGCAGTCTTAAGATTTTGGAAGAAAACTGAATCGCGGAGAGAAAGCTCTAAAATTTCAGAAATGGCGATAAGTGAGGAGAAGGTAGAAGATGAAAGATTTTGTAAGATCATGCGTGAAAAACCGTTTAGATCGAACGGTTGGGATTTAATCTCTCATTTTTATCGACGACTGAGATGTGATGTTATAAAAGGAATGATTGTCTAAGCCGCCTCTACCATAGACCCACGTAGGATAATGCGCAGTTAAGGTAAGTGAGAAGACGTGCATTAAATGCGCTGCAGGCAGCATTAAAGACTAAGTCATTTTAAATGAGAACGGTTTCCTACTGACTTATCCTTAAAAATTAATGGCGGGAAATAAATGCTCATTAACTACTGAGTGCAAGCGACTGAGATAATAAATGCGAGCATGCTTTTGATAAACTTTAAGTAAATACTACGCAAACCTCTTCAGCTGAACTTTTATGATCAGCTGGTTATCGTTAAGACTAAGGAGGATGGTTGACGTGCTGATGACCACATTCCCCCTGTGTACAGTTTGATTCTCCCGACTGAATCAATGTACTGAGTCTTCTGACCTGTCACACTGGTTCCTTACACTTGATACCAATTGTTACCAATTGTTGTTATCAGTAGTTGTCTTCTACTGATGTGATTCAGTAGGATCCAGTAGACCTAGCTCAACTGATAATTCTCTGAATCTGTTCTCAGCTACTGGTTTGGTCAGTATATCTACCCTTTGCTTGTTAGTATGGATTTTCTCCATTCTGATATCCTTTTTCTCGACATGGTCTCTGATGAAGTGGTGTCGAATATCCACGTGCTTGCATCTCGTATGGAGAACTGGATTCTGAGTTATTGCAATAGCACTTGTGGAGTCACAGTAGATGGGCACTTCATCCTGAATTATACCATAGTCTCTCAATTGTTGTCGAAGCCAAGGGATCTGGGCACAGCAACTTCCAGCAGCCATGTACTCAGCTTCAGTAGTGGACGTTGCTACTGAAAGCTGCTTCTTTGAAAACCAAGATATTAGTTTGCTGCCTAGGAACTGACACGTTCCAAAAGTTGAATTTCGATCTATCCTGCATCCTGCATAATCAGCATCAGAATAACCTATCAGTATTAGATTATCATCAGTAGGATACCATAACCCTGCGTCAGGTGTTCCTCTTAGATATCGCAGAATCTTCTTTGCTGAGTCTAGATGACTTCGCTTGGGATCCGCTTGAAATCTTGCACATACACCTACAACATAAATTATATCAGGTCGGCTAGCTGTTAAGTATAATAAAGAACCAATAATAGCTCTATAATCAGTAGAGTTAACAGAAGCTCCCTCTTTGTCTAGATCGATTTTGAAATTCGTGTTCATGGGGATCTTGACTGGGTTGCTCGAGTCGCAGCCAAATCTTTTCAGAAGATCTCGAGTGTACTTGGCTTGATTGATGAAAATTCCTTCAGGAGATTGCTTCACTTGAAATCCAAGGAAATAGTTCATCTCTCCCATCATAGACATCTCGAATTTCTCCTTCAACATTTTCTCGAATTGTTGACATATAGTCACGTTTCTGCAACCGAAAATGATGTCGTCCACGTAGATTTGCACCAGTAGGATGTCATCTCCTGACTTTATGTTGAACAAGGTGCGATCTACTATCCCCTTCTGAAAATCTTTCTGAAGTAGAATGTCTGATAGAGTATCGTACCAAGCCCTGGGTGCTTGTTTTAACCCGTACAGAGCTTTCCGAAGTCTGTAGACCTGATGTCCCTGCTGAAAGCTGGGTGGTTGTTCCACGTAGACTTCTTCCTTCAGTACGATGTTCAGAAAATCTGACTTTACATCCATCTGATATACTTTGAATCCTTGATGCGTTGCGTAAGCTAGGAAAAGACGAATGACTTCCAATCTTGTGACTGGAGCGAATGTTTCATCAAAGTCGATTCCCTCTGCTTGACAGTAACCCTTGGCAACTAGTCGAGCTTTATTTCTAACGATGACGTTGTTTTCATCACGCTTGTTTTTGAAGACCCACTTAGTGCCAATAACGTGCTGATGTCTAGGTCTGTCAACAAGCTCCCAAACTTCATTTCTGAAGAACTGGTTCAGCTCTTCTTGCATGGCGATGATCCAGTCAGCATCATTGAGTGCGTCCTCTATTGATTGAGGTTCATCTGTAGACAAGAAACAAGAATAGAGTGAGCTTTCTCCTTGACTTAATCTAGATCTTGTCCTTATCGTTGCTGACGGATCTCCTATAATGAGATCTGAAGAATGAGCGTCAAGCCATGAACGTCTGAGTCTGGCTTCTTCTTCTGATACTACTTCTGCACAGTCAGTAGGTGTATTAGGCATTTCAGTAGTACTATTTTGTGATTGCAGTAGTTCAGTAAGAAGGTTAGGATCTACTGAGTTTCCAGGTTCAGGGGCATTTAGCTCAGGAACAATTTGTGTTCCCCCTGAGTTTATATTCTCAGTAGAGGTCTCAGTTACCACTGGGGCTTCCTCAACGACCGTTGTTACCTGTTGTTGATTCTGTTCAGTAGAGTCAACCAGGTTAGCTACATCGCCTGTTGGCTGAGTCTGAATTTCTTCATCGTCTGACTCATCATCCCAACAATGCTGGATCTTTTCAGTTTTATCAGTCAGTCCGAGATCCTGTAGCTTGCTGCTGACATCTTCAGTATTTGTCTCTGTATTTTTCCTGTTCTCAGTAACAAACTCATCAAAAACAACATGAGGGCTTTCCTCCACGCAAAGGGTCCGATAGTTAAAGACTCTGAAGGCTTTACTGACTCGATTTGCTATCAAAGACCTTCAACTGATCTTTCCCATTATTGTGGATAAAGCAAGGACAACCAAAAATATGAAAATGAGAGATAGAAGGAATTCTCCCTTTCCATAATTCGTAGGGTGTCTTAATGTGTTGTTGTGTAAGTAAAGAGCGATTCTGAGTATAGCAGGCGGTGTCAGTAGCATCAGCCCAAAACTTTGAGGGTAGTCCAGAGTCTGCTAGGAGCGTTCTTGCTGCTTCTTTGAGTGTTCTGTTCTTACGTTCAGCAAGTCCGTTCTGCTGAGGGGTGCGAGCTGCTGATGTCTCGTGCTGAATTCCCTCTTTATCGCAGTACTCCTTAACTACTAAGTTGAGAAATTCTATTCCTCTGTCTGAGAAAATTCTTTAAATCTTGATGTTCTTTTCCACACTGAGTTTCTTCAGCAGGTTGGGTAGCTCAGTTTGAACATCAGATTTGTTTGCAATGAAGATGACCCAAGTATATCTCGAGTAGTCGTCAATAACGACGAGGGCTTACTTCTTGCCTCTTATAGTCACTGGAGAGACTGGCCCGAATAAATCCATGTGCAGCAGCTGAAGGATTCCGTCAGTGGAAGGTGAATGAATAGGTGGATTACTTTTCTTTGTCTGCTTTCCCTTCAAGCATGCTTCATAATTTCTGTCCTTGATAAATGATTCGTTGGGCAGTCCTCTGACTTTGGAGTTCTTGGCTAGCTTGTTCATAGTCTTGAAGTTCAGGTGGCTGAGTCTCTTATGCCATAGCCATCCTGACTTGTCACTTGATTTCGTCTGTGCTAGTAAGCAAGCCTCAGGTTCTACGGTTTTCCAGTTTGCAACGTAGATATTCTTTCTCCGCGAGCCTGATAACACTGTTTTCCCAGTAGATTTATCAAGAATATCACATAAACCAGCGTCAAAGATAGCTCTGTTAAGATTGTCACAGAATTGACTGACAGAAAGGAGATTATGTTGAAGTCCTTCAACATATGTTACTCTTGGAACTGAAGCAGTCCCAACGTTCAGCGTTCCATATCCCCTTGTGTAGCCTTTTGAGTTGTCACTGAACTCAATTCTGGGACCATCTTATTGTACGTAGTTGGTCAGCAGGCTCTTCTGGTATGTCATGTGTCTTGAGCAGCCGTTGTCCACTATCCAAGGGTCTTTATGAACCTGCAAAACAGAAGCATTTTTAGGTACCCTTTGGTGGGTGATTTCGGAACCCAGATCTGCCTAGGGACCTTAGAAGTCTGAGACTTCTTCTTCTGAACCTTGTCAGTTTTCTTCTCCACATGACCTGGAGATACTGACTTTCTGATGATTTTGGGCTCAGGAACTTTCTTCTTCTGAGTCTTTGCGCTCCTCCTGACCCTGGGCTCATAGTAGTATGAACCATACTGAGCCGGGTGCTCATACAGTGGTTCATTGTACTGTTCCGCCCACCTGATCTTCTTGGTTCCCCCTGAGTTTGATCGTGGTGTCCTGGGGCTGGAACCTTTGGTCAGCTGCTTCTTGCTGCTCGGCTGAGGTGCAACTATTTTCTGTTTATTCTTCGTCTGAGGTGTGGTGTCAGCAGCTTGCACCTTTCCTCTGACGAACCTATCAGCCAGCATTTCTGAGCTTTTTGAAGTGGAAGCCTCGTGAGTATAGCCAAGTCCTTCTTTCATGACTGTTGGCCTTTGTGCTCTAAGCATACTTTCCAGCTTCTCCTTAGCTCCCAGGTATTGTTCAGTCATCAGTCCTCGCCAGACCTCGTCAGTTCTTCTGAGTGAGTCATAATCTTTTTCCACGTCTGTGAGCTTCTGACTGAGTCGGGCTATTTCAGTCTCTTTCTCAGAATTGTCCTTGGTCAGAACTGAAATCTGAGTCTCTTGAAGCTGAGACTTAGTCATAAGAGATTCGATCTCCTCCTTGAGTCTCACAACCAGATTCTCTGAGTCAGTAGAGACCTGGCAATCAGAAGAAAGTCTCTAATTCTCGGCCTTTACCTGTTCCAGTTCCTGAATGGTTCTGCTGAACTCTCTGCTCAGCTGAATTTGCTCCTCTAGTAGATCGTCATAGGCTTGTACGACATCTAGAAGCTCATCTGTGACCGAGCATGTATCGTGTGTGCTATGTGAAGAAGAGGTTATGTTAAGTTTAGAATTTACCTCAGCCTCTTCTCCGGCCATTAGAAAGTATTCAGCCGTATCTTCAGGAACCGTCTCTCCGATCTCAACTGCGATGAATGCAGCTTCGTCCTCAGAAGAATACATAAATGTATCTTCCTCGATTGAGTTGTCGAATATCTCTCCGGCTATGTAGGCCTGCCTTCTTTTGGCAAATTTATCTCGTCTGGCCTGCCGTTCTGCTCGTTGAGCAGCTGAGAGTTCGGGACAGTCGTACTGATAATGTCCCTCCTTCTTGCAGTTGTAACACATAGATGTTCTGCTACTCTTTCCAGCTGATTCTTTGGATGGGCTAGCAGCAGGCTCAGTGTTCCTTCATTCAGTAGAAGGATTAGGTTCTTCCCTTTTCAGATAATCTTTCTTACCTGAGGGAGAATCTCTGTGGTATTTCTTCAGTTTTCTGACTCTCTCCTTCTCTCTTTGATATTTGAGAGCCATCAGCGCAAGTTGGTCAGTAGCAAATATCTCAGAGGACTTTGTTTCTACTGCAGCTACTGCCTTGCTGGAAGAAATGGTTTTGGCTCCAGTTTTGCTGACTGTTGCTTTGAAGGCATGGTCGATCTGAGTGTCAGCTGGAGCACTGGAACATCTTTGGGGTAAGCTGTGCTCAAATTCCTCTGTTTTTAATTCTGAAAAGATAACATCAGGAGTTAGAGCATTAAGATCAGAGCGGCGTAAATAAGTAGCAAATGGAAGCCACTTCTGTCGAGGTAGCGCTCTTAAGATCTTGGTGTTCATCTCTTTGTTGGTGAACATCTTCCCCAACCCGTTGATAACATTGACTTGATTTGTAAATTTGATGCTTAGCTCGTCAATGGTCTCACTGGGCTCCATAGCAAAGGCATCGAACTTCTGAAGCTCTAATTCGAGCTTGTTCTCTTTGATCTGCGGGGTTCCTTGGCTCAGTACAGCTAGGGCATCCCAGAGTTCTTTTGCCGTTTTGTAGTCCTGCACCCTCCCGAGGTGAGAGTCACTGAGCGTTGTCAGTATTGCATTTCGCACAACTTGGTCGAGGTTGTGCAACTTTTTCTCTTCCGGTGTGAAGGCAGATTTTTCTTTGGGGATCTTAGCACCAGTCTGTGCTCCTACACCTCCCACAGCGGCAAACTGAACGCTGTCAATCATGGGAACGATGGGTCCTGTTTCAAGGACGTCCGTCATGCTGTCATGCAGCGATGTAAGGTGTGCCTCCATTCTCACACGCCATACCGTATAGTTCTCTATAGAGAACATCGGCACCATCCGAATACCTGACATATCAGACATGTTGTGAACGAGTATAAGGATGAATGAAGAGATGCTTGTGCAGTGAAAATGTTTTCAGGATCTGTTTGAGAAGACCAGTAGTACAGAACAGGTGATCAGTAGAACACCGTGAGCTCTGATACCAATTGTTGGTCCGGAGACGATAGTCAGGTGTAGAGGGGGGGGGGGTGAATACACCTGATCACAGTTTCTTTTCTCAGAACGTGAAGGACAGCTGAGCTGTTGGTTGCGACTGATGAACAGTGCCATATAGTAACCTTCGATCACGGGTCAGAGTGTTTCAGCTACTGAGCTCTCCTACTGACTTTTGTCAGTACTTGAAACTCAATCGAAGACGTTGTGCGGATAAGAGTGTAGGGCCCGGAGATTCGTCTCAGTTTGAAAATGCATTTTCGCAAGTTAAAGTCTTTTGGCTGGTGTGCTTTGAAAATACGTTTTATGCAAAGATATGATTTTTAATCAGTTTGTATGCAATGCAATAAAAAAGTAAATGACACAAGCAATTTAATGTGGTTCGGATACGCAAGATCCTACGTCCACGGTCCTGACAAGGCAGGAGAACTTGTTGATTAATCTGAGCAAGTCTCAGCAAGGAATCTGTGCACTGGACAGACCCTTCTAAGTTATAGTCCTTAGCGACTTTACAATTCAAACCTAAGTTCGAAAGGGAGGGGATGATCTCCAACTAAGAAAGAGTTCTTACAATAAGAACAATTCACAGAAAGTGAACTCCTTCGAAATTTTCTAAGCTATAAATTTGGCAATGAGCTTAGCTAGAGAAGAAAGGGATCTAAATAACTCTAGAGAGAAGAACTAGAAATATTCTATGAAGGCAAGTTCTTCGCTGGATGATCTTTCAAGTTTGCTAGAGTGTTTGAATGCTTGAGCATTTTCCCTTTTTAATCTCGTGCGTGGAGGTTGGATTTCTTCTCTATTTATAGTTGTGAGCAGGCATATGTCCGTTGGAGAAGACGATGCACGTGTCACAAGCTTCCAAAGAAAACGGCCTTATTTTTCGAATTGTTGCAGCAGGGCAGTTGACACTGTAATGAGAGCAGCTTTAGTTGGTCAGAGCAGGTAAAACGTTGTCGGCTTCTCATTGGTCGAGGTTTGTGGTAGGTGAGAATGTGTCAGTGTTCAGAGTTGACTATTCCACATCCTCGTATGATCTTCTGCTGAACTTCGAAATGACTTTTACAACTGGGTCGTTTTCTATCGGGTACAGTAGATTCAAGACAATCTCTGTCTTCTTCGACTTAGTCGGCTGACAAGCTGATAAGGCTTTGGTGGGTCAGCTGATGATTGCGAAGGTACTGAGCTTTGCATTATGTTCTTCTGCTGATAACTATCAGCTGATTGGCTGTCTTCTACTGAAGGTAAAGATCAGCTGCTGGCTGAAGAACGCAAGCTCTTATACTGATGACGTGGGGTTCTAGAAAGTAACTTCGATAGAAGATCAATCCAACATTTTACCCCATACAGGACTTCGACAAAAAGATAATCAATTACAAAAAGTCTAACCTATACATCATCTAATCCTATCGAGACACTACACTACTGATATCAGCTGGGTTTTGGGATCTTCAATTCCATAGTACTACTATGATTTCCCCCAATATTATTTTAACCGCTAATCAGCTGAATACCATCTACTGACTCATAACCCAACAATTTCCCCCTAATTGATGATGCCAAAACCTCTACTTCTATAAAAACAAAGACAAGAATGCTAGACTACTGACTTAGAAAGACTTCAGTAAAAACTGAAACAGATAACTTCAGTAAGTTCAGCAGGTGAGAGATAGGCAAAATCAGAGAAAGGGTTATGTGAGAGTGTGTATCAGATCACTTCAGTGATCAGTTGTGAAAACACAAACAAAAAGCCGTGAGACAATGAGTAATTGTCTGGCAAGCAATAGAAACTGATATATATGATCAGATGATTACAAGGTTTCTATTACTATTACAACAAATTGAGATAAGAAGATCAAGGCTGAAGTCTGAATCTCTGCGTTCGGCTCTTGAAGTATGCAGACCTGTCAGCTGGAGGATCCAGACAATAAAACTTGTAGATTCTTTTCCGCAGAGTCTGGATTTCCTCGAGATCCTCAGGCTGATCAGTGCTAAGATTGTGATGATAAGCAGCTGCCTCGTACAGGACTTAGACAAAAAGATAATCAGCTGCTGGCTGAAGAACGCAAGCTCTTATACTGATGACGTGGGGTTCTGGAAAGTAACTTCGATAGAAGATCAATCCAACATTTTACCCCGTACAGGACTTAGACAAAAAGATAATCAATTACAAAAAGTCTAACCTATACATCATCTAATCCTATCGAGACACTACACTACTGATATCAGCTGGGTTTTAGGATCTTCAATTCCATAGTACTACTATGATTTCCCCCAATATTATTTTAACCGCTAATCAGCTGAATACCATCTACTGACTCATAACCCAACATTCACCTTTTCCGTCTTTCCACGCCATCATGCCTCAATTTTCGTGCCTCCCGGACCAATTAAAGTACAATAACAGTACAATCACATAACATATAGGTCCTATCATCTACTCATGGATTTTCTCATGAGAAAAAACATTACAACGGGGTCAAAACAGTGGCTCGCATGCCGCCCCAAACACGAAATTAGCCCGATAACGACGGAAATAAAACCTAATCATACACCTAACATCAACAATCAGAGCCTGAACCAGGCTCTGATACCAATTGAAGGAAATATAAGGTTAGGAATGATACCTTCCTCCTTTGTATGTTGTCGCGGCTCTGATCGTTGCTCGTGTGTTAGATCTTCTGATCTGTGTCCCGACCTTTTTCTCCCTCTGGGTGGTCAGAGAACTGGAGAAAATAAGATTTCTGTCTCTCCCACAAACTCACGCAGGCGTGTATGTATGTGTATGTGTGTTTTCTGTTTCTGAACAGAATACTAATATATATAGGCTTCAAAAACCAATATAATATTAATATATTTGTAGCCCATTAATTTAATTATATTTCTAATGGGCTTCCACATAAATAGCCCATAATATAATTAATTAATTTACTGGGCTACTAATATTTATCAATTAATTGGCCCAGCCAATTGATTCCAGATAAATAACATTATTAAATAATGTAAAAAAATATATTAATCCATTAATAATAATTTCTGAGAGACAATAAATAACTAGGCTACTAATTGGGCCAGATCAGGGATTTAATACAAGAAATAAAGTCGGGCCTTAAATTAATTAATTATCTATGCTCAGCCCTTTATCCCAAATTGAGCAAGGGCTTGTATTTTAGACTTAATCGATCTCCGTATTTAAGATAGAAATATCCGTTAATTAATTAAGCTCACTGACAGCTTAAATTAATTAACATCTTATATTACTGAGTAGTACCACTCGACCTTATTAACACACCTGAACTTAATCAACCGGCCGGCTTTAGTGTGCTAATCCTTTCGAGTTCCTCAGGGGATATTGTCAACCCATTTTACTAGGATACGGTTGCAAGATACAGACAACCAGCCTGAGCCACAAATAACTACTAACACCCAAGATACGTAGATCCGGTCGTGATGACGTTCACCATAGTAGGTCAAAGTGATAGATAGTCAAATGCACTCAGCTGAAGTCTTACCAAGCTTAAGACCAGCTAAGTCACCGAGATCTTGGTTCTCCACTAAGGTCAGTTAGGAGAACACATCTCACTGTGATCCGTCAATACACCACCTTCAGTGTACCAGCAAAGACAAGCAGTTAAGACAAGCCACTTCTTATCTAAACTGCAGCTTAAACCGACAACTTATCCTGAAGTTGTCTCAGCTGTGATAATTGTTTATATCTTGTCAGTTAAACCAATTTGTGTTGTCTTCTGTGATACCCGACACACCATACAAATCTAACTTTTATACAAGATAAAGGATAACATGTGCAAATATATATATTTATCAGATATGAGAATAAAATAGTGGTAGGGACAAAACACATTGTATACAAGTATAAAATTTGCTTCCAGTATACAAAATCCCAACATGAATTACTTCAATCTCAGAGTAGTACAACTGAAATGCCTAATTCACCTACTAATGGTGTTGAACAAATTTCAGATGAAGATTTGAAACATCGTCGATCGTGGCTGGACGCTCACACTTCTGATTTAATTATTTGAGATCCATCAGCTAGTGTAAAGACTAGATCCAGATTCTGTCAGGGAGAAAGCGCTCTATATTCCTGCTTGTTGTCTACTGAAGAACCTCAGTCAGTTGAGGACGCACTTAAGGATGCTGATTGGATCATCGCCATGCTGGAGGAGTTGAATCAGTTCACGGGAAACGAAGTATGGGAGCTTATTGATAGACCCTGACATCGACATGTGATCGAAACTAAATGGGTCTTCAAGAACAAGCGAGATGAAAACAACGTCATAGTAAGGAACAAAGCAAGACTCGTGGCAAAAGGTTAATGTAAAGCCGAAGGGATAGATTTCGACGAAATGTTCGCTCTATTTGCAAGATTGGAGGCAATCAGACTATTCCTAGCCTACGCAACACATCAATGCTTCAGAGTATATCAAATGGATGTGAAGTCTGCGTTCCTGAACGGCGTGCTGAAAGAAGAAGTCTATGTAGAACAGCCTCCCGGCTTTCAGCAGGGACATCAGGTTTATAAACTCAGAAAGGTTCTGTACGTGTTAAAACAAGCACCCAGGGCTTGGTACGATACCCTGTCTGAGTTTCTTCTTCAGAAAGGTTTTCAGAAGGGCACAGTAGACCGCACACTATTCAGCATTTGTCTGGACGACGACATATTACTTCTGCAGATCTACGTAGATGACATCATATTCGGATCAAAGAATATCACTATGTGTCAACAATTTGAGAAGATGATGAAGGATAAATTCGAGATGTCAATGATGGGAGAGATGAATTATTTCCTCGGATTTCAAGTCAAACAATCAGAGAAGGGAACGTTCATCAATCAAGGCAAATACACTCGAGACCTCATCAAGAAATTCGGTTGCACATCCGGCAAACCAATTAAGATCCCGATGAATACGAATATGAAAATCAATCTTGACAAAGAGGGAGTATCAGTAGACCATACTGAATTTCGCGCTATTATTGGTTCTTTATTATATCTAACTGCTCTTAGACCTGACATAACTTATGTTGTAGGTGTCTACGCTCTATTTTAGGCGAATCCTAAGCAGAGCCACATGGACTCAGCAAAGAAGATTCTCCGCTATCTCAGAGGAACACCTGACATGGGTTTATGGTATACAACAGATGATAATATTGAACTAACTGGTTATTTAGATGCTGACTATGCAGGTTGTAGGATTGACCGAAAATCAACTTCGGGAACTTGTCAGTTCCTTGGCAGTAAGCTAATCTCATGGTTTTCAAAGAAACAACATTCAGTAGCGACGTCAACTATTGAAGCTAAATATATGGCTGGCGGAAGTTGCTGCGCCCAAATCATTTGGCTGAGACAGCAGCTACGCGACTATAATGTCATTCAGAATGAAGTGTCGATCTTCTGCGACAGCTCCAGTGCCATTGCAATCACTCAGAATCCTATACTTCATACAAGATGCAAGCACGTGGACATCAGACACCACTTCATTCGTGACCATGTCGAAAAGAAGGATATCAGAATGGAGAAGATCCATACTAACCATCAAAGGGCTGATATTTTGACCAAGCCTCTAGCTGAAGCCAGATTCAGAGAACTTTCAGTAGTTTAGGTCTGCTGGACCATACTGACTCAAGTCAGTAAGAGGATTCAGGAGACGAGCATTCAACAAAGGGGAATGTTCACTCTCAGTACTGGACTCATTCAGTACATAGAGATTCAGCAACCATCTACACGAGGTATCAGCTGACTACGATGTTCAGCTGACAGGTTTGTGTATCTCTTTTCAGTTGCCAACATAGTATTTAATGCATTAATGATTCTGATTCAACATCGTATTCAATGCCTAAGAGAATGTCATTTAATATAAACGGTTTTCATTAAATGCACGACATTCTATGCTAAGTTTGCTGAATTCTGCCACGCATTAAATGCATGTCTTATCAAGTTACTTCTTTGGCTAGTAACAACTGTAATTTGACTTAGGCGACTATTTTGATCATTGCCTATTTTATAACATTAAATCCCGACCGTCCATCTCATAAAGCAGATTTAAACTGAACCGTCGATTTTGAACTTTTAATCTTCTTGATCACATATATCACGTACAAAGTTAGGAAACCGCTATTTTACTCTCTGCAACTTATACCCTAAAATTTCTGAGAAATCAATCCCTTACTTGCAAACTGCATTCACTGTTTCTCAGCGATTATTACGGTAGATTTCATCGCCTATTCAGTAGATTACACTTATGTTCTATAAATATTGTTGATACTGATATTAAGTTTTGCAGATTCTAGATATGGCAGCAAAGAATGTTTCAGTTTCTACTCCGACCAACATGATTGAGATCCTTGAGAAGGACCGAGTCTGGTGTGAGCCTATAATGGAGTTCGACACCTGCGAGCTCGAGATTATGACTGAAGTATTCGAGGCGCTGAGGGCATCAGGCCTTGAAGCATTCTTGTCAAGGAAGCCTGCCTTCTTCCTTCCGCGACCGATCTCGGAGTTGTATCTGAACTCCGACTCAGTAGACGGCAACATCGTGGGACGCTTTATTATCCATCACGTTACTGACCCCACTCGTGCTGATTTAGAGATCAAACAGATATCGATAAAGCAAGCACTCCAGAAGAGCTTTCAGTTGCCCAGCTCAGGGATCAGTGCTACTGGCTACAAAGATGATATGATAGATGAATATCTTGAGATATTATGTGGCGAGCCGACGTCGTTCAGGGCGGCATTCCCGAAGAACTGCATGCTGCCGCAGTATAGAGCCTTGGCGTATATTGTCACGCAAATACTGACAAGCCAAGCTGGCTCGTTGACCAAGTCTCCAGGCCTAAGCTCCAAATGATGATGGCAATATATGATAGAGCTCAGGTGAATTGGACGGAGTTCTTTCTCAAAGAATTCCAGACTCAGGTTGCCAAGTTTGACAGAATCACGAACATCCTTACAGTCAAGGGAAAGCTTCTATATGGGATGAACCTGACTGTGATGATTGAAGACTTCTGTGGTGCTGACCACATTACCTACGCAAATAAGGCGTACTTTAATCCAAAGAAAGTATGCTTCCACAACAAGGCAGCAGCCCTCCAGCAGATAGGAGCGGGGCCTGCTGAGGCTGGAACAGGGAAGAAGAAGACCTCTACTCCCACTAAGAAGAGGTCTCCACCGCAGAAAACTGCTCAGAAGACTCCCTCAAAGAAGCAGAAAACTTCTGAACAAGCAGTTATCATTCCTCCCTTCAGACTGCGAGACGACTCAGAATCTTCTGAGAAGACAGTCTCAATGGAGAAGGCAGTCTCCGCTGAAAGAGAAGCTTTAGTGGAACAGGGGTCAGATGTTGAACCGTCTACTCCCATTTCTCAGACCCCGCTGGATGTTCCACCTCTCAGCAATATTCCTTCCGCTGAGAAGGCTATGTCTCACATTGACATAGAAGACACGGAGACAAGCTCAGAGGCCGAGACTATCGGATTAGAGGCTGAAGCTCTTCAAAACAGAGCCTCCCGAGAAGTCTCAGAGGCCATACCTGAGATCTCAAGTCACTCTGACTTGGTGGCTCTTGCTAAGCAGGCCAGGCTTCATATGCTGATTCGGTTCCAGGATTGGTTCTCTCTCAACAGACTCATCCTACACCAAACCTGCAAATAGCTGAATGAAGAAGAGTTGATCCTCCGCGAGCAGATAGGCTACTTAGAGCCTACGGATATCAGCTCTCTAGAAGACCTAAGGGCGGCGATGCGAGCCATTCTTAACGACCGTATCCCATCAACAACCGCGCCTTTTGAGGGTTCTGAGAAGCCTGCTGAGGGAACTCAACTGGAGGAGGGTGCTCAACCCACAGCTGAATTACCACTCAACATTCTTCCTCCAGGTAAGTCGGCAGCTGGAACCTCACAGGCTGCGGACCCAGAACAGCTGTTTCTGGGGTCTGCTTTTGAGGTTGCGCCCAGCTCGAAAGGCCGACAGTCTGGGACAGTAGCTAAGGCCCTGAAGAGTCAAGGAGCTTAGAACAGACTATTGGCCAAGGCTGTCCATAGGACCTGGAAGCAATCAACTACTGCTCAGAGTGAGGAGATCAAGGAGTTGAGGACCTCTATTCAAAACTCAGTTGCTCCTGATTTCACAGCCATCCTCACCAATGCCTTAGCCACTCAGAAAGCAGAGATTGATATTCAACTGGCATCGCTGGTGGCTGGCCAGAAGACATTACTGGAAGACTATAAGGCAGCCACTTAGCCCACACTGCTACTATCTCTTCACTGAGTCAAGCTACATAACTCAGGATTCAGTCTATTCAGAAGACTTGTGAAGAGAAGATAGATGCCAAGTTGCAAGCTATTCAGACGATGGTGGATGCCTCTCACAAGAAGTATAGTGAGGATCTAATTATAGAGAGGAACGACCTCCACCAAAGGTTTGAAACAATGCAGACAACCTTGGATAGGCTAGCAACTGCATTTACTAGATTGAACAACAAGGTTGTTCCTGTCCAAACCCCTGGCTCAGCTGATGATGCCAAAAAGGGGGAAAGGACACTGAGGGGGAAGCGATCAGTAATTGGAGCAGCTGGAAGCCAATTAGCTCCTATTGACCCCTCAGGAGCAGCAGGTCAAGCCCAGGGTATCTCAGGCGCAGGCGATGTAGAGTGCGCTGAGACTGTCCCAAGTGGCTCAGGACCAAAGGATCCTAAGGATTCAGCTACAGGACATATCAAGGAGGTTGTTGAATTCCTCGAGGAGGACTCAGATGAAGAGGAAACTCCTCTGCCTCCTCCAGTGGCGGGTAAGGGAAAGAAAAAGCTCAAACTCCCCACCCCACTGAAGAAAGGGACCAAAAGGTATATCAGCCATGAGGAACAAGCTCATATAGAGGCTGATGAGAAGCTTGCCAGGGAGCTTGCTGGAATGAAAGAAATCTGGGACGCTATGGAGAGGGCCTTGGACAGGACAGTTGAGGCGAGGCAGATCAGTACATCCCGTGAGATGATTCGGCTGGCTGACTTAGAAGCCCTCGGGCTGCGTACTGAGAAAGAAGCCCGAGAGAGGGTTCTTGTGAAGGACACTGAGATTCCTTATAAGTATAGGCGAGGCAGGAAGCCTACTGATCAGAAAATGTATAGATGGCCAAGGGTAGATAAATGGATGCCATGGGAAATGACTTAGAAGTGGGAGACTTTGAAGGCTGAATTTATCAAGAGATACTTCGTATGGAGATACTGGCCTGACATGCGCAAGAATGATGCATTTGCTGAATGGCTTCTGGTAAGCGATCCTGAAATATATGCCATAGTTCAGAAGGCCATAGATGACAAAGAAGATGTCCGAGTCCCTGTTCATAGACCTCTGCCTCCTCCACAGAAGCTTGATGGATCATTTTATACTGGAGTTATTGAAGGAGTTATTGAAGGAGAAGTCAGAAGTGCTATACTTTCATTAGAACTTGATGATTCTGACCCTACTGATGTGCTGAAGATGAAGAAGCTCCGGAAGGACACATTCCAGATGTATGGATTGCCTTTTCCAGAAGAGAAGTCTAGATATTTTAAGGCAAGGATCCAGAGATTCAGGAGATAGATTATTTTCTTTGTATTTTTTGTTTCTAGAATAGCAAGAGATGTACTATACTGAACCGCAATCATATATATAACATCTTTGTTGTTTGGCCCGACAATACCTTATTGTCTTCATGACCTATCTGTTTATTTATGCTTAACACTCAGAATCACCTAAGTGATTACTGACTCACACACTCACTGTTATATCTGTGTTTGTCTGTTTTTAGACTCTATTTGTTTGAGTATGGGAATTATTGTTTAGGGGTTTTTAGGGGGAAATTGTTGTTAGAATTATGTAATAGGTTATGATACTTCTTTCCTGTATCCCTCAGTAGATTAGAACTTGATGAACAACTCCAATGATTCTACTTGTAATATTTGTAAGGAGCTTGTATCTGATAGTTTGTAGTGTTAGGTTTTGGCATCATCAAATAGGGGGAAATTGTTGGGAGATTTGAATGATCTCAAACCCTAATTTGATTGGTGAACCATTAAGTTGTAATTATAATGCCTTTGTCTCTAAGAGTTTCAGACTCAGTAGACATTCTTTCAGCATGGTTCAGGCACTTAGTTCTGTACCCCTCAGTAGACTATCCGCCTCAGTACCATGGAGTGAAGACTCGGTAGTGCTGGACTCAGCAGGAGTAGCATACTGAGAGGTATTCTTACTCAGTATTGCTGGACTCAGCAGGAGCAACATACTGAAAGGAGTCAGTAGAACTGGACTCAGCAGGAGCAGTTCACTGAACTCAGAGTCAACCTTCAGCAGAGTTGGACTCAGCAGGAGTATACTATTGAACCCCATGTCAGACTCAGCAACGGCCAGCCAGTCTCCTTGACTGTCAGTGATCTTACTTGTTAAATCAGTTAAGTCATACGAGGTATTTAGAGAAGTCAACTCCAGATCTGCCTAGAAGTCTGTTTGTCTCAACCACTTTCTACACCTCGACCAATGACGAGTAGCCAGCTGTCCTAGTTTTGATTAAAGCTGCAAGTCAACCTATTTCCAGAAATGGAGGGAAAAGACTCTGCCAGATTCTTTGAAAGAGCCGTTAGCTACCCAAAAGAGAGTGACACATGGATCGTCGTCTCCAATGGATCTTTCCATGGCTCACCTCTATAAATAGAGGGAAAAATCAAATCAAAGCTCACCTAGAACAACATCAAGAACACATGAGCGATTAAGAGCAAACACTCACAGACTTAAGCTTTCCGCAAGATCTTCAGAGAAATACTTCAAGCGAAAGGCGACATACTTGCTCAAGGGAACCAAGCTGAATTAGAATCAAAGCCACTAGTATCCAAGTGATTGAACACGAACCCAGAGACTTACTCCTCACTGTTCGTCACTCTAGAAGCCCCTTCTTGTTCCCTTCCCTCTAACCTAAGCTCCACTGAACATATCCATAGCTTAGATCGAAGGAGTTCATCCCTGAACTGTTCTGACTTGTAAAGAACTCCTTCATAGTTGGAGAGTTTGTCAAACACTTCAGTTTGATACTTGTAAACCGAGACTTGCTCAGTATAATCCTCAAGACTAGTGTTTGTCCAGTGCACAAACCTACCGAGACTAACTCAGTATAATAAAATTGCCTCTTGATCTTTTTGGGACAGTGGACGTAGGATTGTTGATATCCGAACCACTTTAAAATTGTTGTGTTCTGTTTTTACTGTTGCATTGATTTCTGTTCATACTGGAAACTATCTTTCAAAATCATTCAATTGTGTTTCAGCAAAGCTTAAAAGATTGCACTAATATACTGAAACAGTTTTAATAAAAACGTTTTCAAACTCAACTGAATTGGGCCTACACATTTCCGCACTCTACTGAACTCTTATTGAACGATACTGAATTCTGACATCAATCAGCTAGCAGGCCTCGGTATAGTCAGTCACTTTGTCCACGCGATTCAGAACAACATATTTGGTCCACGCGATTCAGAACATCAGTCAGCTAGCAAGCCTCAGTATAGTCAGCCACTTTCAGCTACACCATTTGATTGAGGCAATAGGGGCAGTGGTTTGATGAATAATACCACTTCAAAAGGAGTTACATACTCTCCACCTCTATCACTTCTTACCATTTTGATTTTACAATTAAGTTGGTTTTCGGCTTCTGCTTTGAAGTTAGTAAAAGCTTCAATGGCCTCATCTTTACTCCTTAAGATAAAGAGTGCAATACTTAGTCCAATCATCAATAAAAGTAATAAAATAATTTTTCCCACCTCTAGTTTGTACAAACTTTAAGTCACATACATCAGTGTGAATTAGCTCTAGAGGCTTGGTATTTCTTTCTACAGAATGAAATGGTGACTTAGTCAACTTTGTTTCAATGCAAACTTCACACTTGGTTTTGTTAAACTCATTTACTTTTAGTAAATCGATATTAACTAATCTCTTTATCGCATTTAGATTAACATGTCCTAATCTAGAATGCCATAAATCAGAACACTCAGTTAAGTAGGAGGAAGTGGCTTCATTTTCATTATTCTTGCCCTCACGGGGCTCTTGGCGCAAGGTTATTACAAACAACTTGAAAAGACCCTCAAAGAGGTAACCTTTTCCTAACAACATACCAAATTTTGACAAAATAAATTTGTCAGACTCAAAGACTAGTCTAAAATCTCTCTTGACTAGTACAGAGCCGGACATTAGATTCTTGCGGATATCTGGGACATGCAGCACCTCCCCAAGAGTAAGGTTCTTGCCGGAGCTCAACCTTAGCACCACAGTACCATAGCCAACTACCTCAGATGAGGCTTGATTCCCCATATTAAGCTTCCTCCCTCGGCAACTCTTGTACTTGGTGAAGCGGCTACGATCACCACAAACATGTGTCGTGGCAGCGGTATCAATATACAATTTTCCTTCATTCTCCACGACATTTGCCTCTTTAGTGACGATGGCCGCAAGGTCGGCTTCTGTGAGGTCTACCTCCAACATGTTGGCCTATCGAGCCCTCTTCTTCTTCGGCTTACGACAGTCCTTCGGCATGTGGCCGGACTTGCCACAGTTGTAGCAATCCCCTTTAAACTTGCGGGGTTGAACCTTGCCCTTCCTTTGGGGTTGCTGCTTGGACGCCCCCTTTTCATGTTGGAGTTTCCACCTTTCTCGGTGAAGTTGACTCTCGGTTCCACGGGTGCTTTGCCCTTCCCATACACAAGGGTATACGAAAGTGGTACATACAAGCTGCTCCGAGAATTGACGTCCATCGATAGAAGTATAGTTTTATCAATACTTTTTAATAATCAAGAAAATAAATAAATAATATTAATAAATAGTTTAAGATTATAATATCACGAGCTTTAATTAATTTTTCTTAAAATTTAATCATTGTAAACACTTTTTTACCGAGAAGTTGATAGATCCAATTCAAAGTCCAATGTCATTCTACTATTAAGCATTGAACCCTCTAGATATTATCAATATCAGTACCGTATGGGTAACGGGTGAAAACTGAAAAGAGGATACGCAACTGAACTCCCACCGCCGCCGTCCTCGGTCCACAAGCCACCGCCTCCGCGGGTATCTTTTTCTCTATCTTCTCTATTTACCCTCTCCGCCGACGTAAATGATTTTTAGTTTGGTTTCGTTTTTCTTGGACTGTTCCTGGACACATGAGATTGAGTGCTTGAGGCTCATGGTAAATGATTAGTATGTTATATTCGCAAAATGTTGATAAATGAGTTCGAAATGTATGATAATTTACTGGAGATTATTATATAAGTATTTTTTAAGAATTGCTTGACTTTGATGTCGTGGTACTCCACGTCGGTGCTTACTGGTGTCTTTGTGATGAACCGGAGTTTGCTCCATATGTTACCCACAACTTGTAGAACTCATTGAATCGGTTGTTTATTGTCTGCTGTTGCTTTTCTTTTGTGTTCTTTCTTTAATACTATCAGTGTAAGATTCTATAGTTATTGCTTCTTAAAGATTTGGTCTAAAGCATGATGAGAACATAAAATTCTGGAATAGAAATGGAGTGTTGAGTAATTGTACCATCCCTATTTTCTTAAAGAGACGCACTCTCATAGGGCCGTCCCCAGGTAGGGATGGGAAAAAAGTCGATGACAAGGAAAACAAGTAGGTGGATGAGGAGAGCAAGGAAAACAAGGAAGGTTGTATTTAGGGTCGACCCTACAAGAGTGTTTGTGTTTCTTAAATCAACCTAGTTTCAAGACCAATTGGGTATTTGGGTGGTTTGTTCCTTGAACTGCCATCAGTAAGTCGTGAGAAAGCTAAACGAGATTATTTGTTTATAGAAGCAGTCCAGAGATCATATAGTATATGTTTTAATTATTTGCCCATGGAGAGCACAAGAATTGATACTGTTTTTGTCTTCATAAGTCTAAATGTTAAACCATCACAAGAGTAATTGATATCTAAATGCATTACTCAATAGCATTTTACAATGGTGTAGACAAGGATTACCTGCAAAGAAGAAACTGTTTGCCTTGGTTTAATGCTTTCTATTCTATCTGCAATTTTTTTGGTAAGCTGCTCCTGGTTAATTTAATAATCTTCTCTCTGAAGCTGTACAAAATCATGAGTATGGACACAAGTTGCCAGGCTAGCGGCATTATGTGGTTCTTCAAAGACAGAGGCTTTGATGATAAAAGTATCGACAATATGTCCAAGAAGTGCAAGCGGCTTGAAGATGTTGATAGGGAGAAGGCCTCAGAAACTTGGGAATACTTGAAAAGCATAGGGATACCAGAGAGGAAACTTCCTGCGGTCATCAGGAAGTGTCCCAGAATTCTTACTCTTGACTTGCATGATAAACTCATACCAATGATTCAGTGCCTTGCAGCTTTAGAGACAAAACCAAAGGAGGCAGCTTCTGCCATAACAAAATTCCCACATTTACTCCTCAGCAGTTTGGAAGAGAAGCTCTGCCCACTTCTTGCCTTCTTTGAAACTCTTGGTGCTCCAGAAAAGCAACTCGGCAAAATGATACTGTTAAACCCAAGAATCATCAGTTACAGCATTGAATCAAAACTTACTAAGATGGTGGATTTTCTCTCCAGCCTTGGCTTGTCCAAAGATGGGATGATTGGTAAAGTTCTAGTCAAACATCCATTTATCATGGGTTACAGCATTGAAAACCGGCTGCGACCGACTTCTGAGTTTCTAAGATCACTGGGACTGAATGATTCTCAGCTCCAAAGAGTAGCCATAGCTTTCCCAGAAGTTATATGCCGGGATGCTAACAAAGTTCTTAGACCCAATGTTATGTACCTTGAATCATGTGGGTTTAGTCCTAGCCAGATAGCTGCAATGGTATGTGGCTATCCTCCAGTTCTAATCAAGAGTGTAAACAACTCATTGAGGCCAAGAATGAAGTTCTTGGAACAGGTAATGGGAAGACGAATCGAAGAAGCTGCCGACTATCCAGAGTTCTTTAAGCATGCTTTGAAGAAGAGAGTAGAGTCAAGGCAAAGGCTATTGACAAGAAAGGGCGTCGAATGCAACAGCTTGAGTGATATGCTGGAGTGCAGCCAGAAGAAGTTTCTATTGAAATTTGGTGTATAGATTGCAGTAGTTTAGTTTGTTTTGGCAAGTGCTTTTATCTTTGGCGGCTGTCTTTTTGTTGTTCTTTATTTGTGTTTCAATTTGTAACTGACAGTTCGAATTCGTCTAGTCATGTTCGTTTAACATAAACGAGTTCCAGTAACTCAAGCTAAAAGAGTTCCAAATGAAAAAAAAAAAAAAAAAGGCACTAATATGCTGGGATTGATAACCGCGCATTTGACACCACAAAAACCCAAAATATCATTTAATCATTTATTTAGTGGAATTTAGAAATCTCAACTAGAGTATATTTACAAAACAATTAAAAAAAAATTAAAGAACAGGTGCAGATATCAATATTTGGAGTGAGAGGGACAATAATCATCTCATAGCATTAAAGAAACCGATCAAAGGAACCAACAAACAGGCAATACTCCAAGTAATACACAAGTCTAAGTACATTTATTGAAGATGCTGAATTCGAACAATACGGTCAGTTGATTAAAGGGAATACTGAAAACTGAAAAGGACAGAATCCAAAGATAGAATGAAAGCTAATAAGCAAGTAGAGCAGGCACACTGATGAATGATGACTGCCTCTTGTATACCAGCCATCCACCTCAAGCATCTGCGATCAACAAAAACCGAAAGTTCAATAACCTAAAGCGCAATTTTGAGCTGTGCCACTAGATAAACTTGACTCACCATCTGTAGAGTAAGCACCTGAGGCAAAATCAGAAGATCCCTTCGGAGTTGAGATCGACAGCTGAGTAGAGGAGAAGGCGTTTTGGTGTGAACCATCGTTATCGAGATTGGACCATGATTCCTTGGTTGTAGGCCATTCACTGAAGAAATGATGGACTGGATGTCCCTGTTCCTGCTTCAGTGTTGCTGATGAACTGATATCATTCCCAAATAAGCCGTGCTGCTGTTTTGACAAGCTCGAGTTGATGGGCTCAAAGGCATGAGTCATATATTGCTGCGCAGAAGAACTGTCAAGGGATTGGGAATCGGATCCTTGTTTGAACAAGAAGCTAGAAGAAACTTGAGAAGGTGTGAGACTCCATGTGTTGGTTGCTGGAGTAGAGCCTGCACACAGATTTTGCATCCTTCCAGAAACTTCTTGTGAGAAACTACACCCATGAGCATCAGGATAGGGAGAGAGATTAGAAGAGTAAGTTTTGATCAAATGCCAGTAGAAATGTCTTAAAATACATCCAAATAAATTGATCATTAAAAACTAAATCTTCTTGTTCCCATGATCGTAATTTAGAATTTATAAATATTCAACCAACCAAACCCACAAAAAGAGAGGCTATGTCAGTAAGCAAAAAAAGCAGATGGAATGTGCCTTCACTAAAGCTCAAACCAATTCTGTGCAAAGTGCAAAACTATTTGATATTCCATTGGGTTTAAGTTGCAAACAATTTGGATACTATTTACCTCAGACTCAATTATGGATCCATTTCATGTTTTGCTCCCATTATAAACTTCCTCTAACTCAACTGGATCATTTTGGGTTGAGGGCAAAAGGGTTCACTAAATTAAAGCACAACTACCAAAACTATAAGTCAAGTAAAACCCCCAAATCACTTCATTTGTAGGATGAGCCGAAGCTGCTACTTGCCATAAGAACAAATTTCACATGCAGAATGATCAAGCTAAAGTATGAAGACATTGCTTAATACCTGAATTCCCTGCTATTAGTCCCATAAGAGATTGTCCCCATCTGCAGCTTTGTCACATTGCTCCCAAAAGATGATCTTTCTGAATTAGCTACAGAGTACAAGGATGTCTGTTGAGAGCTCCCACTATTGGTGCCGGACCCGGTAGAGGAGAGAGGTATTGCAGTCAACAAGGACTGCGATGTAGGTCGAGATTCCACAGGCTTTCTTGAACGGTTTCGGCCTCGATGCATGTGCCGCTCACAGTACTTTGAGTCTGGATGTGCATCCTTAGAGCACCTCCACTTCTTTCCATCAGTTCTCCGGCATCTCCCAGGCTCGGGATCAAACTTCTTGCCATAGTAGGAACAATATCCCACTGCAAAAAGAATGATTCAATCGTAAATTCCAAAAGGTTAAATAACATATATAGACTCAGAAATGCATCTTAGAGCACAAGTAGCATAAATAACCAATAACAAAGCCCTACTACACAAGACACCTTTATGTAGTCATTAAACATTTCTTTATTTCTCAATAAAATCATGGAGTTGTTCTTCAAACACTTGGCAACCAACATATCTCTTAACAATCAACAACCTCAATAGGAGAACAAGTAAAATCTATAACCAACAAATCAATGTGAGCTTCTCCAATTAGACTCAATAATTATAATTCTTCTCCACAGACACATCATCCAAAAAAGAGAAGAATATTTGCCTTCAAACCTCAACCATGTAACAGAAACCTCAATCAACAGAAGCCCACACAGCCCAATAACACAATATACATATCTAAGCACAAGTATGCTTACACTAGAGAATGGCAAATACTCTAAAGCAAAAGCTTCCAGCTATACTCAAGTTAAGTAGTTCATTTATCAAGTGGACGTTGTCATCATGCTTATTATTAGTCATAATCTCTTCTCAATACAGCATATAAAAATGCCTAAAGTGCAAGGTGTTCACACACTACACAGACAGACATGAAGAAGTAGGGCAGTTACACGCAGGATGGTTGAAGATATGGGCGGGGAGTCCCTCAAAGCCATGCCGAATCGGAGAAACGAGGTCAGGTGGGACTGGCAGGCCAGCCACCAAATACTTGTATATCATGGCTTGCTGCTCCAGCTCCTTACGCTGCACTTCCGTGAATGGAGCCCAATACCCTCCATAACCAAGGTGTGGCCCCATTCCCACCACCGCCGTCGCCGCTTTCTCGTTCATCTTCCCTCCTTCACTAACACTACTCTTTCCCCTATTTCAATTTTGAACCCTATTAGATAAAGCAGTAAAACACCCTCCTTTCACTTCCAAAGGAATCTGCACTTTCACTTCCAAAGGAATCTGCAGAAGTATTTTGAAGATATTGCAGTTAGCAAAACATAAACATGGCAAGGATTACACACATGCATAAGAATAAGAGGCTTCTTAGTGGATACATGTTTTCTTTACTCTTCCTTGTTTCTTGCTTTTCCCTTCTTAGTGGATATATGTTTTCTTTACTCTTCCTTGTTTCTTGCTTTCCCTTTTTCCAATCTATTTTTTTTTTCTTTTTTCCTTTATTTCCAATCTAGGATATGCGTAATAGGGTTGAAGATGAGATTTTTTTTTCATCTTTTCATAAAGTTGTTGCTTAAATGGCGCACGTTTTGCAACTGAAACAACACACATGCACTACAGCTTGCGAAACGATGCAACCTAACCGAAAAATAAATCAAAAGCAGATACGAATAAGAAGCAAAAAGAAAAAAAAAATAAAAAAAATACGCAGTTTGGTCGTGGCTTCACCTGCAGCTGGGACAGATCTAGGGTTTGGCAAAACATGGAAGAACAAACCCAGAGCAGAAAATTGGGAACAAAAAGCTGGTGAATGAAGAATGATAAGTCAAGATGTTCGAGCACAGTGAGAATCTTCGCTGAATTGCTGATTCCTTACAGTACAATAATGGGGGGCAATTTCTAGGGTGAAAAGGAGCGTTTAGGAGAATTTAATGAGAGAGGAAAGTTGGGAGTGCTGAGATTAGGGGGGACCGGGGGTGAGATGGGGGGGCAACCTGCGATTGGGTGGGGTTGTGGTGGCCGTAGTGCATGATGGTGTAGCTGCGGCGGTGCGGTGGCCCGTTTAACTTTCTTGCTAACAACAGTAATGCAACTGGCAATCTTTGTCGTTTTGTCTTTGGGAAATGTTTTCACGAAAAATAAGACGGAAATACTCTATTTCTGTAAATTAAAATAAGGTAGAATCTTAAATAAATGTTTCTAACATAAGTGTTTATGCTTATTTTTTAAAATAAATAAATTATTGATAATTCTTTCAAACGAGACATAAGTAGATAAGCTGATCACATAAAAATGAAAAATATCTTATGAGACTATTTCCATAACTATTTTTTTAAAATTATGTTGTTTTTTTTTTAAATCTAACTAAAAGTTAGTTATAAAACTTTTGCAAATACTGCCTTAATCCTTCTGACCTTGGAGAAAAACTACTGACAAAAAAGTGCTGACGTTGTGAATAATGATATGTGTGTCTAATATTAATATTATCCTGTTGGTAATAATTTATTATTATTTTTTTTTAAATCATGAACAACATAACATGTTATCGATGAACTGTAATTCAAAAGGAAGTCACATCAGCCAGATAGGAAAATAAGAATATTAAATCAGAAATAATTTTATTAAATTACATCGGAGCCCCGGCACTGTCTGTTGGATGCGAAAGCGAAGTCGGTGCTCGACAGCTTTTCTCCGATTCTTCCATTAACCTTTTCAACCCCCTGCATATATTTATATATACATAAGCATTCATTTTCGTTGTGGAAATTTTCAATAACCTTCACTATTCATCAGGCGGTCTCTCTCCCTCTCTCTCTCTCTCTCTCCAAAGCCATGAGTCTCTTCGGCCTTGGCAGGTAATTTTTCTCAATTACCTTTTCGATTTGTTTTCTTGCTGTATGATTGCTTTGCGTCAGATCCGTCATTGATGAACCTTCCTTTTTTGGTATGTATTGTATTTATCGGTAGCTATCATAAGCTTTTTTGTGTTTTCGGTGATGTATGCCCCTGTTTGATAAATATGAAGAAGGAAATCAATTTGACTTCGAAATTATGAAGCTCAAACACGAATTTGGTGCATTATTAATAGAAGTTGTTGTAATCTTAAATGGTTGAGGACAATCTAGCCAATTAGTTATTGTTATCGTCTGGTATATGCACGGGCAGGGCAGCATAATTCTTTGGTGCCTTTGATATACTTCCTTTATGTTTTTGTATATGATTGTCTGGCTTGATTTATTGTGGAGTTTGTCTTGTTATTGATTATGCTTGATTTATTGTTGGAGTTTATGTTGGGATTTTTGTTTCTGATCAGGAATCAAAGAACATTCCGCCCCAAAAAAAGTGCACCATCAGGCAGTAAGGTGATTTATTTCCCAAGCTACACACACTTGCCTCCCTCTATCATTTCTTTCTATTTTCTTTCTCAGTTTTGAAGATCACTGCCTTTCAGTCAGCGTGTTGAATCACAGGGGCATATTAGTTTTATCATAAAAATTGTGATTAACTTGTTGCCTATGCTGGCCAGAAGGCGCGGTTTCATCTTTGTATAAAAATTTGGGAGTTGACTAGCTTTTGATCGATTAAGCTTCCAAGCGTTGTTCATCTGATTTTTCATTTATGTGATATAATGTATGTTCAAAAGTCCAATTTATGTTTTGCAGGGGGCACAACTGAGACAGCATATTGATGCCACTTTAGGTAGTGGGAACTTGAGAGAAGCTGTAAGGTTACCACCTGGGGAGGACTTTAATGAATGGCTTGCTGTCAACAGTACTCCCCCTCTTCTCTTCTCTCTATGTGTGTGTGTGTGGGGGGGGATTTATGTAGTATGTATTTGTACCAGAGGTATCAGTTTCTGCTACGGGTGTATTCCATGCATTTGTCACTGAGTTTGAGAGATATGGGCCTATCTGCAAATGTGTTTTAGAAACGTAAGAGTTGAAGAAATCATTGGCAAAATAAAAAAATTCGATTGAAGAAAACTGATGCATCGTGTCTCAGTGATATCATCAATAGTGCACACCATAAACTAGTCTATTTTTCTAGCATTTATTTTCTATAAGCTGCTATTAAGGTTCATTCTGAGGATTGAATTTGAAAGTTCTCCTTGAACTTTACTTTTCAGCTGTGGATTTCTTCAACCAGGTGAATCTGCTGTATGGCACCCTCACTGAGTTCTGTACGCCTGAGAACTGCCCTACCATGTCTGCTGGCCCTATGTATGTAGAAGCATAACTAATCTCCTGATTTCTTTTTTGCAACTATAATGGTATAATTGTTCTCATGTGAGAAGCTATAACCTGTCAGTGCTTTGTGCAAGTATGATCCTAAATAATGAAATGATTTTATCCCAAAAATCCCAATTGCCTTTCTGATGTTTACTTAACAGATTCACTTAGTAGTCAAGCAAATACATGTTTTTATGCCTTAGTGGCCATAAATGTTCCTTTTTTATTTCTATGCTTTTGTACGTGTGAAAAGTTTCAAACCTGCAGTTTGATCAAGAATTTAAAATGTAAAAATGCTCTAACCCATTTATAGAACATTGATTGACATGTTCCTAGTGATCTGTTGTTAACTGGATGGATTTGAGAACTTATGATAAGAGGGTAGCCCTGTATACCATTCACTAGTCCATATTTTTCCTTCTAGACTGTTCATTGTGGCTTTAAGGAATAAAATCTCTGTAGCTTAGAAAGGAAATTGCAATAAGATGGCCAAGTCTACGTGTTCATGTGGAGCCATTATCTATGGCTCTCCACATAATGAATTCAACTTTTTAGCTTTGGAAGTTGTCAAGTTCCTGCATAGAATAATCTGTGCAACTTCACATGGCTCTCATAGTCTTACTCTTCACATTTATTGTATTCTTGTAGCATCGGGATATCAATGTTTATTAAACCAATGTATTGGATATCCTCTTTTAGGAAAATTTTGGTTAGACATTTTCGGATATTGATCTAGGTAATAAAAAGAACATAAGAGAAATTTTCTTGATGTGATTAAATAATTTTGTAGGTATGAGTACAGATGGGCGGATGGTGTTGTAATTAAGAAACCAATCGAAGTTTCAGCTCCTAAATATGTTGAGTATTTGATGGACTGGATTGAGAGCCAGTTAGATGATGAGTCCCTATTTCCACAAAAGCTAGGTAATAGTCTTTCCTGATATCTTTATTTTCCTGGGGAAGTTTCATTTGTTGGTTATGCGCATCCTCCTTCCCACCTGTTTCTTTTCTTAGATGAAATAATTCATACTCTCTTATTCTCATGCATGTGAATAGCCACTCTATCTCATTCATTCACCTTATCTTGTCTTCTGATATACAATATCATAATTCTGAAGAGGAACTTTTGCAGGTGCACCATTCCCATCAAATTTTAAAGATGTTGTAAAGACCATATTCAAGCGTCTATTCCGTGTATATGCGCATATATACCACTCTCATTTTCAAAAGATCGTGAGTCTTAAGGAGGAGGCTCATCTAAATACCTGCTTCAAACACTTTATATTGTTTACCTGTGTAAGTTTTCTATCTTTTCACTTATGTATTTGTTGTCTTCATCCAGATTTCTAGCTATGTCAGCCTGGATTTATAGATTTTAAAAACAAGGTTTTTTTGTGCTTTTCATCTCTTTTCCTACAACTGCCTTATGCCTCCGAAAAGAGCACCTCGGAGCAGCTATAGATCTTTTTATTCCACCTCCTCTGAGATATTGAAGAAATTGGTGGTTTCTATAATTTTTTCTATTTAGAAATCTGAAATCTAAACAACCCCAGTTGATGTCCTTATTGATAAAGTTAGTCATTGAGAGAATATAAACAGAACAGAAAATAGGAAGCGGGAGTTGTTTGGTTCGGAAATGTATATGTTTGTTAGTATGGCTATTCATTGTAAGTTTGGATAAGTCAGTAGGGTTCAGAACATATTCTAAATTTTAAATAACTCGAGGCCTTTCACAACTTTTGGTTTATTTCTATGATAGTGCCTATAGTGTTGGAGTTTTCAGTAGAAATTGATGATAGGGCATTGGCTTAATTTTTCTCCCTTCTGAAACTAAAATTTATGTTGATTGGGCAGGAATTTAACCTGATTGACAAGAAGGAACTCGCACCGCTGCAAGAGCTCATAGAATCCATTGTCCCATACTGAACACCTTTCGCTCACCTATTTGAACTAGTATGTTATAGTGATATGAAGTGTTTGTGATAGTCCCAGTAAGTAACAGTATCAGTATTACATATTCCCTTCTTAAGTTTCGAATCGTGTCGCTAGAATGAGGCAGTTGGTGTTCATCCTTAATTTTCTGTGTTTACAAGTTTGTATGCAATATTTTCCCTTTCACGGCTGCATAATGATCAATGTGGTTTCAAGGTGGATATCTTATATTCTTATAGCCTTTAATTCTCTGTGTTTACTGTTGAACCAACTTGTTTCTTGATTGGGAAAATTTGTGATTGTCATCTGTAAACATTTTTCCTTCTTCATTTCTTTTATTTATTTTTGTTAGAAATAACGTAAATATAGCTCGTTTGGTTCCATGCATCAGTTTTAACAGAATCTTGATAGCCAACTCAAAAGGGACAGAAGAAATTCAATAATGTTACTTCTAGTTGAAGTTGAATACCATTATTACTCTTCTCTTGCGATACTGTGGGAAATGATGACAGTAATCTACAATAAACTACAAAAAGAACATGAACACTATCACGAATACCTACGGATCCAAACAGTGTCATTTGTCTACGCTCTTGAATCATCAAAGAAACACACCACCTTGAAAGCACGAAGGTCACCTAGGCGAGGAAACGTTGCTTTCATCTCGGCCATCACCACGAGTTAAATCGAAAGAACTAGAACGACCATATCTTGGCTCAATATATATGTATGCACCAGCAACAGCAATAAGAACACTAAGAACTTCAACGAATAGCTGGAAGTTGGCCAGCAACTCACCGTGGATTTCATTTTCTATCGAATGACAAGAAACCTCATTGTTCTTGAGCCGACAACCATCTGGCATCATTGAACCGTAGAGGGTGAATGCCGTCTGATAGAACCAGAGGCCTTGGAGTGTTATGGCAATGCCACTGCATAAATCCGCTGGGAAACTGGTTGGCATCAGAGCTCCAGCAATGGTTGACAGTATGCAGAGGCCTATTAGGACGACGAGGATGAAGTGGTAATATCCCTCAAGGCCCTTGTGAGTAGTGGAATGAAAATAGAATAAGAGATACTCTGCTGTGAATGCTGCTGAAACAATGAAGCATAAAGCTCCCTCTGGCAATGGCAGATAGCTGAGAAAGGAGACAGATGATGAGTTCAAACAAACATATCAATCGAAACAGAATCCAAATTCTTAGCCATGCTATACAAAATTGGTGACACCAAAAGCAGAATCTTAGCCATGCTATACAAAAAAGAAGATGAATCTCCAAAGGCTTTCATAAAAAGCATGCTATGTAATGAAGTAGCAAAGTCATACAAGTTCCCCTAAAAGGCACCTTAATCTGTGTCTAATCATACATTTTTGGAGTGGAATAGGATCAAGATCTAACCTAATGTTTCATGTTCGCTTTCTAGATCAAGTTTCAAAGACAATATACTTAGTAGCCTAGAAACTGAATTAACCAGAAATCGCAAGAAACAAACCTCGTCTTCTCGGAGAGTAGTGCAACAACACCAAAGGTGAAGAACATGAGCAGCATGCCAGAGTGCTCAAAGTCGTTCATATGATGAGGGTTCAATACTCCATTAACGATAATCTTGAGATGAGTCGAATACAAAAACTCAATGCATAGATCGATGAAAGATCCGATTGCAATCACATAGAGCTCCAAGTACTTAAGTCTACCATTAAAACCAGGCACAGGGTTCCAAACCCTGACCTGAAAAGATTTAGGATTTGATGCATATCTGACTAAAGAGCACCACATATGCCACACGCCAACAACAAAAAATAAAGTCCCTGGAAGTGCATGACCAGGAAATGAACCCATCTTCCTCAACTATTTCCCAAATTCTCCTAAATCTGCAATCTAAACCTATTCAAATATCCAACGCAGAAATAACCCCTTTCTGGAAATACGAAGATATCTCAATAAAAAATCGACAACAACATCAAAATCTTCTCTCTCAACTTGAAAGTCAGAGCGATTTCCTCAATTAGAAATCGAAATCAAAAGTCTAATAACCGGTACAGATACCTCTTGATTTCTTCCTCAGAATAAGTCTTGCACCACCTGCGAACGCGATTCTAATCATTTCTAGAACATTTGAGCATAAATTCTCGATCAGTGGTCAAAATAGAATCCAGGAAGCAAAAAATCGTAAAGGTGAATTGGAAAGCACTCAAGTTCATGCAGAATATTCAATCTCACGATGGCGGAGAAATTGAACATATTGCGAGAACGTGTGTTAACAAGACAAAGTCAATGATGCGGGCTAAAGAGAATTCCACCACGAAAGTTGATAACAAAGCAGCCAAAATTTCAAAATCTAGAAATTTAGATCTATTAATTGATTGATTCAAACCTCAAATCTCACTAGCGAAGGCGGAAAAATAAGATTTAAGGGAACATGCTTTTCTTCCATCCGTATCAGAGAAACAATTTTTTTTTTTTTTTTTTTGAGATTGTCGGTTGCAGTTATCGAGATTGAAGAAAACATGTACCCGAATTGGACGCAAGCGCTTCTGATTATCCTCGATACCAAATCGAAATAGCGAAGACCGTCTAGAGAGAAATGAATCGATTATCGACTCAATAGTTAAGTGTGAGACGGGCTCTTAGAAAGTTCTGTGGGGTCAAACTCAGACGGCAATTATAAATGCATCATTGAATGCAGCTGGACTTTTATATTTCCAAAACAACTCTCTCTCTCTCTATTTATATATATATATATATGACTCTCTCTCTCTAGGAGTGCAACATCAAGAGAAGTGGAGTTTTCACTACCTTTTTTCCGGTTGCTTCATGCAAATGATTCATGTGGCATGCAACTTTAACCAGTTTGATTGAATAGGTATGATGATTTTTTTTCTTCTTTTCTTACGCTTCTATTTTGGGAATATAAATGTTTGTTACTTTGGGAAACTAATCGACAAGTCATTGATTGTTGGCTAAATACTCTTTTGCCATGTTTCTCAATCTATCATGTTTGAAGCAATTCGAGATTTTGTGTGCTTTGTCAACTTGCACATTTCTTGCAACTCGTGTTTAATTATATTAGGAAAAATAGAAATCAGGAGAAAACTATTTGAGTATATACGATAAAACTTACATTTTATATAATTCAACTCACGACCGTGGAGGGGATAGATTCGAAATCTTTAATTTGACAAAGAATTGAGTAAAATCTACAAGTTACATAGTGAAATAATTATTTTTCAAATGTACACAAAAAAATCCAATTTTTTACCACACTAAAGGTGTAAATTGCAAACACTTTAATGACCATCACACTAACTGATTAGGACATGATTACTTTTCTAAGATTATGTAAGAATCATCTCTTGTCCCATTTTATGGTCATCAATATAATAATGATATAACAATTATAATTTATATAATCAGTATGAATTTGATAATCTTAAACATAATTGGGTAATAATTATTTTATGTATTTTAAGCTTTAAAACGGACATATGTCATCATCATGAAACAATAAAATGAGATATAAAAAAGTAATAATTCTTGCAAGAAATGTTACAATTATTTATTTATGTTAATAGTATATGTTTATATCATTATTATTATTTATTTATATCTCAAAATTGATAAAATACTAAGCCGCAGCCTTTACCAGAGGCAGCATTCAAAATAACTAAACTTTATTCGAGTAAAAAAAAAAATTCTATTTCTAAGAAAACAGTCTGGATTTGGGAACGCTCCCTGAACTTGTAATTTCTCTCAGACCTCAATGCGAGCATTCATTCACGTAAATTATATGAGTTTAGGAGTATGTTCACTAATTGCAGCCGAAATTCAGAAAATTGAGAAGATTTTGATACAATCCTGGCGAATGGCTTTCTCTCTCTCAAAACTTCTGCTTGTACATGTGCGTTCAATTTAATTTTACGAATTTACGTTCACTATGTTCGTTCGGGAACAATGTGCTTCATGTATTCCTGTTGGTGCTGCAGGAAATTGGAGGAGAAGATCGCAGCTTTTTGATCCATCGCTGACAATTTCGTGATTGATCCTCACAAATTCCGGTGAATGTTTTATGGACACATGTTAGCTTTCTGGTTTAATTTGTCATATTTGAGAATTATAGGAATTGTTTCTCTGACTTAGTTGTTTATTTTCTTTTTCCTCTCGATAATCAATGCTTTCTGCTTCTGAAAATTTGCGTTATTGTGTGCTTCGAAGGTGACTGATCCAGCTGGTGGAGTAAATTTATTTGGATTTGCCCGAAATAAAGAGGTCTAATCATGCCTCAATTTTTCTCGGCATTTCTTTGAAAGTTTGATTCATACAAACTAAAATCGTTTGAGGAGCTTGCTAGAATAATGATTCAAGTAATTCACTGAATTTTGAGGAAGAAACTAGAGCAAAATTGGTGGAGATGCGGAGATCGAAGGCACTTCATGAAGGATGGATGGTGAGGTATGGACGCAGGAAAATTGGGAGATCATATATTCACATGCGATATTTTGTGCTCGAGTCTCGATTGTTGGCCTATTACAAGAAGAAGCCACAAGATGGTGTGGTAATTACCTATTTTTACTATTTCACTTGTCAGTTTCTTTGCAGTAGATGTACTCAGTGGTCATGTTATCAATGATTCATTTTTCCACTGGTCATAGGTGCCCAAGTGAACTTCTTACTAGTTTCACAAATACTGCAGTTCGATGGAAAAGTGATCTTTAGAAGCTATAGGTTCTAGTCCATCAATACATATATAGACATATATATATAATTTATACCTTTACCTTCAGCTCTCATAGATGTAAAAGTCTTAATACTTTAAAGCTTAATTATTTTTTCTGTTTCTTATGCGGTAAGATACCAGTCAAGACTCTTCTTATCGATGGCAACTGTAGAGTGGAGGACCAAGGCGTAAAGACTCATCATGGACATGTGAGCTATAGTTCTATACCAGTTATTTATTCCGCCACCTGAAGAATAGTTTTAATTGGCTTATATGATAGTTGTGATATATAAAACATTTTAACTGATGCATAGTTGTACATGCTTTCAACTAGTCCATTCGTATTTTTTAATGAAGCTCTGATTTATGACAGGTGGTTTATGTTCTGTCGGTTTACAACAAGAAAGATAGTTCCAATCGAATGACGGTACATAATGTTTTAATATTAGCTATAGTTCTACAACAATTGATTAATGTATCAGAAATATTTGTACATGTATGAAAAATGACTTTCACCATATTTTCTCTTTCCATTTACCTTAGTGCACATTTTATGAGTAACTATAGGATAATCCTTTGATTGAAGTTCATTTGCAAAAGAATCCTCCTTAAGTATAACTCCCATTGTCATTCTTATGTTTTTGGACACATGTTCTCGCGGTACAGGAATAACTACTAGTTGGCAATCTGGTAGTATATCGCTGCCTAATGTATTGCTATAACACAGAATGAAAACTTAGTTTATAGTGCACTTAAAAAAATATTCTTTTCCATGATAAATCCTCTTATTTATGGATTCTGTTTCTGTTTGATGATTTAATACATTAATGATGAACCTTATTTTGTGGTTTGTTCTTTTTCCTGAATTCTATGATTACCCTTGACTTTAATGAGGTTTACAATCTTTTCTTTTGTTCTTTATTTCTGTGGTAAAGCTTGACCTTATCAATTGCATATTTGTTGATTATGCAAAAGATGTCTTTTCTTGAAACATGAAAGGACGCTATAAAGGTTTTTCCATCATAAGATGTTTCCTGTAAAAGGATCAGTTGATAACGCTTTCCACGTTGGAAGATCACATTTCTTCTCTGCGTCTTAGAATAAGTTAATCTTATGAATATAAGATACATATTCTTTATCAGTGATTGGAAACTGTAACAGATAATGTTCATAACAGGATAATTGATACGACTCAACTGAGAGGAAAGCCATATCAATACTCTGTGTGCCTAACTCATGACCATTCCTTTCAACATAATGAACTAGTCATGAGGTACTCAAACCTGAAAGAAGTGCAAGGGCTAGCTGATTCTAGCCTTCAGTTTTCAAACAAAACAAAGAGAGTGTTATCCACATGAATTGTGATTTTTGGTAGAATTTGTATTGGAAACTATGAACTTTTCAGAGATTGAGTTCTTTAATTGCAGTTCCTCTAATAATGGCCATGATATTCTAACTCACATCCTGCTGAATCTTGAAACTCTTGAAAGGGTTCATGTCTACCTTCAGAATCTTAGAAACATTTAGTGAAGATGAGAATAGAGGAGGTTGACTAAATCATGGACATCCACAAAAAAAAAATTCAAAATCAGTAATCCAATTTTTCCTGTATATTTATACGCCTCTTATCATTCAATTACCCATGTAGTTCCTTGAAAATATTTGCTCCTTACAAGATTTCCTTCAGAATTTATAACTGTTTACACACTCTAATGCATGTTCAGATGGCAGCTTACAACATTCAGGAGGCTCTCATATGGAAAGAAAAAATTGAATCATTTATTTATCAGGTTTTTCCTTTCTTGATTGCACCTTCATGTATTCATGATTATCATATTCAAATGCCACAAAATTCTGAATTTCAAGTTTCCAAGAAACTGATTAATATTGGTGGCATGCAGTATCAGGGGGCAAATTCTACTCATGGTAACAGATACCAATCTTTTGAGTATATATATGGCATGGATAATGGGAAAAATGCTTCATCATCGGATCATGAGAGTCAGTAAGCATCTGTTCTCATGTTCACTCAATATGTATGTGGCTTCTGTAAGATTGTTAATGCATAATATTGACTTTGTTAGGCTAATCTATTTTCCTATAGATTTCCAAAAATATAACTACGTTTTCGAGTAAACAAGTGTTGGTTGTGACAGGGATTGCATTCGTGTGGCATATACTGAACTCTTTCTTTGATAAGAAACTTAAGTTGTGCTACTTTTTTTGTTTGGTGGATAGTCCCGTTACCTCACCAAAAGAGATAAGGGGTGCTGTAGATCAGAAATACTTTTGTCCTCAGGACTAGAAATGTTCCTTGATCTCAATCAATTATAGAAACTTTTCTGATTGATGTATCTTAAATTAATTGCGCTCAAAGTTTTCAGGGATAAAACTTATAGTGGGACCAAAGCCTGGAATGTTGATCACTGTCAAGTACTTAAGTAGTGAGTTATATTAGCCCATTCTTACATCAATTGGTTTATGCAAACTAGCAATATATAACAATGTTTATAGATTTTTGGCCAAGATATTCAATCTAAAATAAGTTTGAATAGTTTCCAAGTGATATCCGTGTACTTTACCTCTACTTATTACTCCTTTTGCAAATGATTGTTTACTTCTGTGTCATGATTATATCCGAAATGCGTTTGTTGATCTCTTAGCAAAATGCTGTACTCCAAGAACTAAAATGTTTGTTGGATGACTCTTGCTCAATATCCTCAACTTTGATCCGTGAATTCCTTTCAGTGCTGCAGAAGATGAAGATGATTCTAATTCAAATTCTCCACAAAGAACGATAGGAAATGGTTTTCCTGATTACCTACCCTGCCATGGCTTCTATATGTGTGTGTATACAGTTTGTAAATTCAGAAGAATTCCACTAACTATATCAATGTGGCAGGTCCTCCTGAGTCTGTTTTGGACTGGACAGATGAAACTGGTTCAAACTTACCATATCAGAATTTTAGCAATCAGGCATTCACTAGAAAATACTGGCGCCTTCTTCAGTGTCAAAATGGTGAGTTAATGTGCATGTACATTTTTTGATCTGGTCAGGTTGAGGGAGTATACACCAAAGTATGTGCCTGTGGAATTTATGAATAATTCTTTATGAAATTTAATTTGCATGATTTTTCAGGGCTTCGGATTTTCGAGGAGCTTCTTGACGTTGATTTTCTTGTAAGGACATTTTGTGATTTTTCTATATATGAACATAGTTTGTTGGCGAGACAGCGTATGCTTTTGGTTATTCCTCAAGTTGTTTTAACAATGTAGCCAAAGAGCTGCAGCAGAGCAATGAAAGCTGTTGGGATAGTCGAGGCTAGTTGCGAAGAAACATTTGAGCTGATAATGAGAATGGATGCTACACGATGCGAGTAAGTTTTTCTTTCTGCACTCTCAATGTTGGTTTAAATTATTCTCCATTTGGTGCCTTTTGTTAAACATTGAAGAAATTTGCAAAAGACTGCGTGCACTGCACGTGTTCTTTTTGTTTCAAATACACCTTGTAATGTATTGAATTAACTAGACCTTTAACCTCTAGTGTACCAAAATGATTACTCTCTGCCGACTTCTTGACCTCTCAATCCATGCTATTTTCCTGCTCCACTGTCCACTCACCACATCTAAAAGTCCTAAATCACGGCCTGCAGAAGGCTGAATCATTCTGCATCTCACTCGCAGATATACATTCACACATGGTGAACGAAACGTGATTAAGATACTTCATCAAGATTCAGGTTTTTTATACAGTAGGCTTTTAAGGTTTAACATAATTACCTTTTCACAGGTGGGATTGCAGTTTTCAGTATGGTAGCTTGGTTGAAGAGGTAGATGGACATACTGCTATTCTATATCAAAGGCTTCAGTTGGACTGGTTTCCAATGTAAAAACTGTTTCTTCCGCTTCTTCTGCTCTTTCGGTGTTTCCTGTTCTCCATGATCTTTCTTTCATCAACTCTGAGTTTGGAATTTCAATTATTAATTGACCGAGGGGCTGATGGTTAACTAAGCTTGTCCTGTTTTACACCATTCCATGTTCGCTTTACATTAGTAGTAATTTGCCAAACATAATAAGAATCTTTAGTCTGTGTATAGTAGAATCTGAATAAAGATGAAGCATTACTTATTTGGTATTGCTTTCCGGGTCTATTCATTCATCTCGACCGGTCTGTTTCCGAGCAGAAACTATTTCCGAGCAGAAGCTACTTCTTCAATCAAATTTACGTTTTAACCTCGAGCGGTCTGTTTGCAATTAATGCATGTGACTTCGTGTCCTGATCAGCAGAGTTAATATTTATATTTGAAATTTCGTCTTTATTTGCTTTCTTGTAATACAACAGGTTTGTATGGCCTCGTGACCTCTGTTATGTACGCTATTGGCGTCGAAATGATGATGGGAGTTATGGTAATCTTTCAGCAGTCTTATTTTCTTTTTATTTCATTCTGCTTTTCATTAAGTTTTCTGCATGTCTTATTAGCTTTTTATTTCATTCTTGCAGTTATTTTATTTCGGTCCAAGCAGCATGAAAGTTGTGGTCGACAACCAGGATATGTGCGGGCTCATATTGAGAGTAAAACCCACTAAAACTTTCTGATAAATTGCAGAGTAGTTTCCAAATATAGTCTGGAAGATAATCAGGTTTTCTCATACTTCTAATTTTTGTTTAATTCCTTGTTAATGATTTAGAGTTTGCTAATTTCAGGTGGAGGGTTTAATATATCACCTATGAGACATCGTGGTGGCAGGCCTAGAACAAAGGTCCAGCATCTTATGCAAATTGATCTTAAAGGCTGGGGAGTTGGTCGTATTTCATCATTTCAGCAACATTGTCTTCTCCTGATTTTAAATAGTGTGGCTGGTAAGATGTTAAGGATATTGTTCTTTTAGATTATGCTCTGCCATATATCTCAAGATAATATTACCATGGGTTTTGCATGCCTTGAAGATTCTCTGATATTTCATCTTTGTTGGCTGGTTTTACAAAAATATAGCCATATTTTCACAAATAAAAGTTAAATGGTTTAAGTCTGGGTCTATTGGATTTATGTATAAGGTGTTGCTTGACTGTTAATTGACTATATTTTGCAGCTTGATCCGTCAACCCGATAATCTCCTTTTTAGTCCAGAGAATCTTACTTGAGGTCGTGTTATCTGTCAATACTCGTTGAGAGTTTCCTCTGAAGTTTTCCCTGATACATGATTTGTTTGCATTATCCATTTAACCTGTATGCTTGCGGCTTGCCATCACATTTGCAGGCAATATCTGAATTCTGAACTCTGTTTCACGTGCTCACAGCTTGCATAACCCAAATAGAGCTCTAGAACTAGAATTGTCTTTCCAGTACCGGAGAATATATAGATCGTAAGAAAATATGATGAAAGCTGGTTTTATACTTAATTACCACCGATAATTATCTCAAACAAAAGCCTTAGTTTGAAATTTATGTTGTTTACAAGTGTATTTTATGCTTCAAGGGTACTGTTGCAGGATTACAAGAATACTTTTCTCAAAGAGATGAAAGGACAGGAGATCCTAGGATGCCACTTCTGGTTAATATGACATCAGTTGCCAATTCTTCAAAGAGGAAGAAAAAATTCCAGTCAAGTTCGTTTCGCATCCCCAGTGCTTCACACAGAAATTATTTGCAGATGGATGAATACTCTGATGATGATGAAGATCAGTATGTTGATGAAGAGGTTGGTTTGTACTTCCTATATGCTGTCCCCTACAGCATCTTTGATTGAGTTTTATTATCTGCACATTTACAGGTTTCTCCGCCTGAGGTTGATGACAAGAATAATGGTTGGTAGTATCTTTTATTATTCATGCAGTTATATAAATTAATCGATTAATATCAGAAAAACCAACCTCCTTGCAATTCCCTGTACATACTGAAGCCTCTGAAGAAGAAACTGACCAACTAGACATGACCATGTTCTGTGGCAACCTTCGCCGTGATGATCAGGATAATGCACGCGACTGTTGGACATTGTCTGATGGGAACAACTTCCGGGTACGCAGCAAGAATTTCTGCCATGACAAATCAAAGGTTTGTAGTACTCTCTCAATAGAGCAGATATGCGTTGATTCAGTTTTGAACGAATTACTCTTCTTGACTTGATCTCATATTGCTGCACATCTATTTAAGATTTCTGGTGGTAAGCATCTTATGGATCTTGTGGCCGTAGACTGGTTCAAAAGCACAAAACGAATGGATCATGTTGCCAAACGAATTGGTTGTGCAGCACAAGTAAGTTCCCCCTAATGAAGCTCAGCTGCTTAAGTTTATGCAATCTCCTCCTTAAACGACTAACAAATTTCAGGATTTGAGTTGGCATCTAATTATTTCTTAACATGTCTTGGTATTATTGAACAATTGATATTTGTGTTCTCTTTTTAGATTGCAGCAGATAGAGGACATTTCTCTTTTGCTATTAATCTGCAAGTGAGTTGATCATCAGGTGGCTCATCTCATTTCTTGTTGGTTCATATGGTTATGTGAAGATTGACAAATCTTGATTCTAGGTACCCGGATCAACATATTACAGCATGGTTTTTTACTTTGTAATTAAAGAACTAGTACGGGGATCTCTATTGCAACGGTTTTTCGATGGGGATGATGAGTTCCGCAATAGTCGGCTGAAGCTTATTCCATCAGCACCAAAGGTATCTTGGCCATTTATTCAGTCTAACAACTATCAAGTAAAGAGATATGAAAGTTGCTGCATTGTCTTTGGCCAACTTCTTTTTGGTTTGGCAACGTTGCAGGGCTCTTGGATAGTACGACAGAGTGTTGGAAGCACTCCTTGTTTACTAGGAAAATCCGTTGATTGCAACTACATCCGTGGTTCCAGTTACTTAGAAGTGAGATGATCATTTCAGTATTCCTCATAACAAAACGAATATGCTGAAATAGCACTAGATCATTGGGCCGGATTGATTATCCACCTATTTTGACTGATTCTCAAGTTGATTTAAAATGTTTTGTAGATTGATGTTGATATCGGTTCGTCCACTGTGGCAAATGGAGTGCTGGGGCTTGTAATTGGTGTTATTACAACATTAGTTGTAGACATGGCATTCATTGTACAGGTACTTGCGTCTAAGCTGATTGCTATGCCATATATCTTATCTAATTATTTCAATTCATTTACGACATAGGAATTTGCATTGAACCTTTACAGTTGCCCTCTTTAATTACATATGAATCTTTGCTTGTGTGAGAGAGAGAGAACTTTTTAGGTTGAAGTTTGAAGATGCTGTACACTTGGTATGAAAGTCTGAATTACAGTCCACTTCTTGAATGATCATGACCATAGATTGCATTTCGATCGAACAATTTTGACATACAAAGATAATATAGCTTCAATGTATTACTTAGACGAACATGAACATGCATAAACTAAGTTGTAACTGGGCAGGCTAACACCCCGAAGGAGTTGCCCGAGAGATTAATCGGTGCCGTCCGAGTTTGCCATCTAGAATTGTCATCAGCAACAGACCCTCATTTGGACCCAGATCCTTAATTCAAATCAAGTCAGAACAAACCAGTTTCATTCTTTATTACCTTCAAATGTTGATTTCACTCAGCTTTCATTGATTCAGCTTTGCGATGTAGATGCTCGCTACACTAATTATTATTTTTGCTTCCATTGTTTTTGCTTGTTATTTTTTATTCAAAATTTTCCACTAGTATTTAGTAGTAAAGAGCACGTCCATTGTTCAGGGACTGCAAATACAGCTTCATTAAATTCTGAGTCATATTTATAGGAATACCATGATACCATGTACAGCTGAACTGGTCAAGAATACTGAGTCTAGCCTTGAAATGTAAACTATCACACGATGCATTCGTCTCACACTAAGCAACCTTTAAAGCCTTTCCTGAGGGCAGCTTCATCCAAGTTCCTTCCTATAAACACAAGTTTGTTTGTACTTTTCTCGTCCGGCCCCCATTCCTTGCCCGGGCTTCCATCGAAAAGAGCATGGACTGCCTGCAAGGTTGAGAGGAGAATTGTTACTAAGACTAAACCAAGAAATATCAAGAGCTGAAGATTGTGATGAGGAATGAATCTAACCTGGAAAACATAACGTTGCTCAGAGTCGCTCACGGACAATATTCCTTTCATGCTGTAAAGATCGTCACCTTTCTCTTCTGTCAATCTTTCGAGCCAATCATCAAACTGAATCACAAGCATAGAATTAACATAAAAGCATACACCTTCTTGAACAATAATCTCTAACAACCTTTTATCCAGTGGTATCACGATGTCTATGCACAAGCATTAATCATGAATTAGAGCAAGAAGAGAAGCCCTTACGTAGTCGAGGTCTAAGGTTCCTTCAGAAACAATGCTGACGCTGGAGACAGCAGAATCATGTACATGATTATGCCCTTTATGATGATGCTCTGCAACATAAAATTCAAGTTATAACATTAGCAGAGGCAGATCAGGGGGGGCTCTCATGAATCGTCTGCTGTAATATCCCGAGTTTTCATAGGAAATAAAATTAGTTGAGATTAGCCCATTATAAAATTTAATTTCAATACAAAGAGAATTACATTTAGTAATATATTTATGTATGGTTTACATACAAAATAGTGAAGCTTGGTAAGAGGGAGAAACTTCATTGGTAAGTTAACTAGTGTGCCAAAGATATGTCTATTATTTTTATTTTTCTTAAGTTACGGATGAGACAAACCTAACAAATAAGTTGATATATCCATTCCATGAAGATATTTAGGAGAATAAGGTATTCTAGAGGTTTACTAAAAATAGTAAATAGGGAAAATAAAATAATTGAAAAAGGGAGTAGATGTTGCTGGGCTGACTTCCACCGCCATTTCTCTCTCTCTGATTCTTAATCGTTTTATTTCTTCATCTTGCACTCATTTCAACCATCTCACTTCCTCTCTTTTCTCGTAAACCTTCTCTCCATAAATCAGAGGTAAGGTTCCTTTATAGTCTTTCCAACTCTTTCCTTCTTTGTCGAATCATGATCTATGGTTGATGTAGTTAGTTTTTTTCTTCAATTACTGCTTTTTGCGTCAAATTCTTAGAGCCTTGCATGGTAATGGGGTCGTGCTACTTGCGGGCTTGTTAGTTTTGGCAAAGGGTGGACGAAGGGGAGAGTTGGAGGTGGCAGCATGGCTGCCGTCACGATTTTGGCGTCGATAGATGATCATGTGTCTCAGTTTTCTCTTGTGTTAGAGCAGTAGATTACAACTTAGTTTCTGTTTGATTCTGTTGTTCGTAAGCCATCAAATTATATATCATTGGAAATCTCTCGTTTTTGGCCTTCCAACGCCATCTTTTATTCGTAATTCCGGGTTCCGACTTGAAAGTTATGGCTTTCGAAAGTTGAGGTGGTAGTAGACCACAACTAAGGGTTTTTTTTTTTTTCCATGAGCAGAACATCAAATTTGAACCTGAATTCTGCTCGTTTCCGTTATCCAAAACCTGACATATTATATATCATCGGAAAGCTCTTTTCCTTGTCTTTCCAACGCCACTTTCGATTTGTAAATCAGAGATCGTACCCAAAAGTTATGGGTCCTAAAAGTTGGGGTGGCGGGTTGTGTTTTCTGTTTTGACTGAAACAGGTCAGCGGCTTTCTGTCTTGTTTCTACTCGTTTCAGTTAATCAAATTCCGCTGTACGATATATCGTTGTAAACCTCTCACTATTAGCTTTCTAGAAACACCTTTGGTTTGTAAAACTGAGTTCGGGGGTGAAAGATATAAGTCCTACTAGTTGTGGGTTTGTTGATGAAACTCAATTTTCCTTGGAATGTATCAGCTCGATTTCTGATCTATTCTTTTGTCCAAACCCTATCATGTTATATACCGTTGGAAAGTTCTTGTCGTTGGATTTACAACGCTATCCTCGAATTTCAAATTGGAGCTCAAACCTGAAAGTTATGAGCCCTTGAAACCCTGTGGCGTAATTGCACGGATAGTTTTTTATGCAAGTTCGGGTCGAGATTCGAGCATCAAATCGGTGCCGGATCAATGAGTCAGCTGACAAGTGTTGTAATCTAAATATTGTATATTCCAACCATAATCTTGTTTTCATAAACCGATGGTCGGATGAGCTAGAATTAAAGTGGGAAGTAGCGGTGTTGGTTTTCAAATTCAAATTAAATCTTATCTTATATTAACTTAAGTTTTGGGATTTCAATTAAGCATAGGGTTTTCTTGTAGGCTCTATAGAAAAAGAGAAGTAGCATCTGGTTTTACAATAAATTAATATTGTTGCAGCTTCGAGGTGCGTTTTACTTTCCAAAACTATTTTGAGTTATTAAGCTCTATGAAATGTTATGTTTATCCATGAAAATGTTTTTGTGCGTTTTACTTGTTTAATGCTTTGAATTAATCGATCGAGATTCTTGACTGACCTAATACGCTAGTGAGAATTGTGTACACCATTGTTAGTAGTACAATGGATTGATCTACATTGTGTGCTAACCAAGGGAGAGGACCTATGGGCTTCGGCTTTAAGTCTAACGGTTGGGATCTCTGGGTGAAGACCCGAGATCAGATGTTTATAGGACTCACTGAGTTGTAACCCAAAATCCGAAAGGAAGGAGGTATAGAGTAAGAGTAATAGTAGAACGTGACAGTGCGCACACAATGAGATAAATGTTGGTATAATTGGGAGTGACTTTTGTTTCAAAACCTTCCAAGTCATACGATTTATGCATGGATAAACGGAGGAGGTTCAAATGTGAACAGCCTTTTATCGTGTGAACGTGTGAACACTGCACTTTAAAGACAAATGTACTGCACTTTAAAGGCAAATATATTGCATTTTAAAGTGCAATACTTAAAATGCAGTACATTGTCCTTAAGTGCAGTACATAAAGTGCAGTATTAAAGTGCAGTATATTTACCTTTAAAATGCAATACGTTTGTCTTTAAAGTGCAGTGTTCACACGTTCACACGATAAGGGCTGTTCACACGAGAACCACTCCCTGGATAAACTATTTATAAAAATATTTATGAATTGCTTCACCCACTGAGTACACTAGTGCTCAACCCAAACTATTTTCAAAATGTTTTCAAGTTGGGCAGACGGTGGTGACGAGCAAAGCTGAGGCGAGGGTTTCTGCTATAAATCTATATTATATATTGCTTCCGCTTAAGTTCAAATATTTTTATTAAGAACTCTGATGGACTTATCTTGTGTATTATTTTTTGGCCCTGTGATACTTGCTTTGACGATTAATTGCTTAAAGACTCAATTTGAGTCAAGTCTTTGAATATAAAATTCTTGAGTACTGTTGTCATCTTCGTTTTAGCATGATTTACTATTGAAAGATTTGTTTCACAATTTATCGGGCTTTCCGCTTGATTTATTCCCGATAATACAAACCCTATTTTTTTCCCCGCTTCTTTTCTCCAACTTCAGTCGCACCCTGATGATCGTGTCCTTCTTCGAAAATCGGGGTGTGACATCTGCATACAATTTTACATAAGATCATAGCACAACATAAGCGGGAAATCAAGAATAAGGCAAATTTATAGCATACAAACCATGTCCACTTTCATGATGATGAGAACAATGGGAATCTTCTGATTTAACTTCAGCTTCAATCCTACATAGTGGAATGTATTTAGACATCAATGAAGTGGTATGTTAACCATGACCTAAGTAGGTGAATGATGACACTTCTGAAAAAGAAAAAAAAAATGAAGTTCAAATACCTGTCAAGATCATAACCTCCGACTCCTAAAACAAAGTCCATGTCAACTAACCCGCTCTTTGTATCTGTGCCATCCCATTGATATGCTGAAAAGTGAACCAAAGTCATTTTTGTGAAACAAAAGAAAATGCACAAAAATAGTGAGATGCAAATGAATTGATTTTCTACCGATTGCTATCATCTTCATAAGAAAGAAGAAACTCAAAATAATAACAGAAGAAAACAAACATCATGAGACATGCAAGAGACTGCCTCTATCTATCAAGAGAACAAGGATAACAAGTTTTTTTTTTTTTTTTTGGCTGAATTGCAGTATCAAAACCAACCAAGGAGCACAGCATTTTGAAGCCCAATCATTAAAACAGAGTTGCGTAAAAGGACAACACAGAAGCATAAATATTCAGCATCTCAACCTGAAAAACTAGAAAGATTCTAAATATTACTTCCTTCGTCCCATAGAAAGTGTCTTGTTTCTTTTCAACGCGGTAATTTAGGAGAGTTGATTTTGGTTGGTAAAGATGTGGGACCCATGTATTAAAATAATTATTTAGAATTGGTTTGTGAGATAGAGGTGTGGGACCCTCACAATTAATTATTTTTTTTGAACTGATTTGAGTTGGTAAAGGTGTGGAGTCCACTTCCTTTGTAAGAAACAAGACACTTTCTATGGGACAACCCGAAAAGGAAAACAAGACACTTTCTGTGGGACGGAGGGAGTATAATATTATAAACTTATACTTACAGCCAAAAATTTATTTGAATATTTAAAAGATCCTACATTTTGGGAAGAAAAAAAGAAAAAGAAAAAAGAGAAGAACAGAAGATATATGAATCCAAGTTTGGGGTGTTATTCATATAAACTTCCATACAAGTAAGTTAATTAAGAAAACACATACCTTAATCCTTTTCGTCAGTGCCTCCACTTCAGCCTCAGTCACTAAATCTATCTATCCATATAAAACTGAAATGCATAAGTATAAGATCCTAGAACTTCCTGAAGCCTCCAAAGGAACTTACTACAAGCTAGAGCTCACAAAAAAAAATAAGACTCAACAGATAGAAAGACTGCATACTTTGTTTACAATAATATGGTCAGCATAAGCAATTTGTTCCACGGCCTCATTCACCACAAACCTCGGTTTCACTTCATCCAAATGTTTGATGGCATTCACGGAGTCCACTAAAGTAACAACTCCAAGTTTCACATCGCGTGAGAGAAGCTCATCACCGTAAAAGGTTTCAATTACAGGACCAGGCTTTGCCAGACCTGAATAGTAACCATCAGCTCATTGTTTTCAGGATCGATACAGAACCTTGTATAATAGCTCTCGGATCAGCTTAAACTAATTATAGGAAAGTCATTTTGCATAAAGTCCACACATTAACAAAATAACCAAACACATATCGGCAAGCTGGATCATCTATTTTTATGCAGGCTTTCTCATAAACAAGTATCAAAGAGAAGTTTCTCTCGGAAAGTGCAAGGAATTGGAAGAGTATCAGCTCCATGCACACAATTCACACATTTGGCATACCTGTTGTTTCAAATTTGTCTCGCTTATTTTTGACCAACTCCAAAAGCATTTTCACAAGATCTCCACGCACAGTACAGCAAAGACAGCCATTGTTTACCATGATAATGTCGTCCTCATTAGATGAAGAATGACTAGCAACTAGCGAGCTATCAATATCTACTTCACCAAACTGCAGTCAACAAGTATTGTCAGATAAAAGGATGTCCAGCATAAATAGAGTGACAGTATAATTCACCAAACAGAAACTCTTGTTGATTTTTCTCATCTCTTCGAAATGATCAAACATCTAACTGTACTTCCTTCACAGAGCCACACATTTTTGCACCTGACACTACTTCTGGTGGCTTTCTGCTTAATTAATTACTTGATTACCTCATTTTCAATGACAGCAATCCGCTTTCCATGTTGAGATGTCAATATATGATTCAAAAGTGCCGTCTGTAATAGTAGAATGAGAGTTAGAAAGAATAAAAATGAAGCAAAAAAATAACAATATCCTCGTTTAGTCAGTAGGGGAATTTGAAGAAACTGGGCCGACATAATCCAAAATCACTTAAGTTTCAACTCCCAAACCACAATTCTACCAAAATTCAAAGACAAGATCAACTCTTAACAAACGTTGAAACTTTACTTGCTAAACCATAACTTTTACATCATCAGAAGAAATGAGGAAGCTATAGTTTCTACAAATTACAAGAATAAATTAAAAGGCGGAAGCAGCGAAGGCACGTGTAATCCAATTTCATCTGTCCGATACAGCATACCACCACTTGATCAGATTCGAACCTCAATTGCGCAATAGCAACAAAAAATCATATACAATCCCCTATTACTGTCACTAGAGCGGTAGAGACACAAAGAGACCACAGCGAAAGTACGAGGAAATAGCACGTGTACAAATTTGATCGCGCACCTTTCCGGAGCCAAGGAAACCGGTGATGACGGTGGTAGGGACACGGTTGTCGAGATTCAAAGCGGCGGCGACGGAAGAGTTCAAGTCCTGAGTTATGGGTTCCAAGGCCTCATTGGAGAAGCTTCTGGAGTGGAGGTTTCTCTGCTGATAACGGAAGGACTGTAGGATTCCGGGGAGAGAATGATTGATGCGACATGCGGCGTGAGAGTTGAAGAGGGTTGAGGATGTCGTTCTGGCGAGCAGGAATCTCACTGCCGCTGCCATTAGAGTTGGAAGGAGAAGGTTAAGTTGGTGTTACTTTAATAAGTTGAAACTGTTTGAAAAAAAAATATTGAAATCTTAGAGAATATAGTGTTTGAAATGTAATAATTTATTTTAATTTTTTAAATAAAAAGTTCATTTTAAACTTGAGAAATTGTTTTTTATTCTATGTTCATTTTGTTTTATATTTTATATTGCCACATACTAAAAAAATTATTATATTATATAAATATTTATTACATCATAACAGTATAAATATCGTCACACTCCTATCATTATATTAATTATTCTTGATCATATTAATGCAATAATTCATACCTACTGCATGAATACATATGTATTAATACGAGTATTCATATTTCTAACATACGACTCCGTATAAATATGATGATGAGTAATTAATCGACAAGAATTCATATTAAAATGTATCAATAAATACCTATGTAACCTACCAATATTAATGAGAATTTATTATTTGTAACTACTCAATCCACACCAAGTCATCGAAGGTACATCATTTTGAACAATTTCTAGTGTGAGTTTTACACTTTGAGTTGAACTTGCTGCAACACATACACATTGATTGAACCAAAAATTAAGGTACGTCCAACTCTCTCGAAACTATCAAGCTTTCTTCATTTTCTCGATGTTCATACTCTGGCCTGTGATTAGTTAAAAGGTATATTTTGTTTTTCGTTTTTTTTTTGTTTGTTTGTTTGCTTTTTTTTTTTTTTACTTTTTTTTTGTTAAGCATTAGCAGGTTTTTTTTGTTTGCTCTTTTTTTTTTTTTTCTTGTTAGTTTTTCATGTTCTTCTGTTAAACAGACAATATTGATTAGTGATTATTTATTTATTTGTTACTAATATGTGCGTTTAAACATAATGGACCCGATGTTCAACCGAAGTAGCAATAATAATGTGAATTGTATAAACACAAACACTCATGATGAAGAGAGTGATGAAGATGAACTATAATGACATTGTGCATGGGAGCTATAGCATATTATGATACGTACTTAAACAAGACTCCTTGTCACACTAGGCCTTTTAGTGGTTGGGCAAATCTAATGAATATGTTAAATTGTGAAACTGATCGTCGTTGTTATGAAAATATGAGAATGGAGAAACATGTTTTCTTCATGTTATGTAAGACCTTAGTCGATGTTTATGGTCTTCGGCCTATGAGAAGTATCACCGTGGAGGAACAAGTTGCTACTTTCTTGATGGCAGTTGGGACAGGGGAAGACAATCGACAACTCCAAGAATTCTTTCAAAGATCTGGATATACCAATAGTAAAAGTTTCCACAGGGTTCTTAAAGCTGCCACCAAGATGTCGATAGATTGGATCTGTCCATTTTATGACACATCTGATGTGCATCTATCTATTAGAGACAATTCAAAATACTACCCTTATTTCAAGGTATATTTGGTTTATTTTTAGCTAAAATAAGAATTATTATTTGGTTAGTTATTAAACTATAATGAATAACTTACCTCTTATTTTAGGATTGTATAGGTGCTATGGATGGTACACATATTCCTGCTAAGTTACCATTAGATGAGCAAATTCCTTTTATTGGAAGAAAAGGATCCCCAACTCAAAATGTCATGGTTATATGTGATTTTGATCTATGTTTTACTTACGTTTTACCTTGTTGGGAAGGAAGTGCTCATGATACAAGAATATTTACTGATGCATTAAGGGATCCGTCAAAACATTTTCCCAACCCTCCTCCAGGTGTGTTGTTTTCTTCATAAGAATTTGTATTATATATATTAGTTACTATCAAAATATTAATGTGTTTTGCAATTCTTACTAGGAAAATATTATTTGGTTGATGCGGGATATCCTAACATACAAGGATTCTTGACTCCATACAAAGGCGAAAAGTATCATTTGCCAGATTTTCAACGTGCCTCTGATTATAAAAGCCCCACTGAAGCTTTCAACCACGCTCATTCGTCATTGTGATCCGCTATTGAAAGGTTATTTGGAGTATGGAAGGCAAAATTTAAGATAATGCACGATATGCCGGTTAATTTGAAATTTGAAGACCAAGTCGCACTTGTTCCAGCGACGATGGCCATTCATAACTTTATTCGGCGAACTCACTACGATGATCAAGATTTTGAGATACGTGCTAGTGAGACACATGACACAAGAAATGATAATCCTGGAAATAGAGGAGGTGTTCGAGATCATGGACCAGACAATGCGTCCGATAATGCACCAATGAACAAAGTGCGAGATGATATATGTACAATGATCATGTTTTCAAGAATTGGGGTCCCAATTGATTAATTCTAGTTGTTTTCCTGTTCTTCTGTTAATTGGATTACTTAACTACATATTTTGAGCTCCACTTATTAGATTAACTTTGTTACTTTATTTCATGTGTTGTCGACTCTACTCTTATTAACTTGATCTCATAAAAACAAACCAAAACAATTAACTTGATGCATAAACAAAACAATTAGCTTTGGAAATATGTGATTAAATCATTATGTAGCAGAAGTTTCTGTCCTGCAATGGAACACCTAAAACCAAATATAAAATAATTAGCTAAGTTTCAAGATGATTAAATCATTAGGTAGCAGAAGTTTCTGTCCGGCAATGGAACACCGGTATTGACTTTCTTAGTCTTCTTACGAATGGCTGCTGGAAAAGGGTTTTTTCTTCGCAAACTTGATCCTTCATCATCCGCCTGCTCAACTTGGATTGGAGTTGTATTGTGAGTGTTGACTGTTTCAGTTATCTCCTCTAGAGAAGTATCATCTTCTTGCATGTGCGCCGGTAGTACACCAGAAATTGGTACCCATATACGAGAGTCAGTAGCAATCACGTCGTCAAATAAATATTCTTGTTCAGCCACCAAAAGTGGTCCCTTTTCTTTGAATCTAGCAACTTCGGGAGCTTCCTGCAAAAATACTTATATTAGAAGAAAAAAACCATAAAAACAGATCGGGAAAAGTTTATAGAAAACATACCTTTATCTTCCTACTCCACCATTCATCAGTAGCACTAATAGTTTCTTTGTCATAATCCCACCCTAATCCAGTTTCATTCTTTTCCAATCTTTCCACTTTTTTTTTCAGATGATCCCAATGGTTTTTCAATTGTATTCTAGTGTAGTTAAGGTTTGTTGTCATGTTAAATTTGTCAACAAGATTTTTCCATCCAACTGTGCTAAAATGACTGCCGGGTCTATTTCCTGCCCGTACCTCAGCAACACATAGATTGATAAATACCATAGTCTTGTTATCATCCCAAGTTGCTATTCCAACATTCTTCCCCTTATGGCTTACTACCTCATCTAGACCTTGACTGTGAGTTTGAGAGTTGTGTTGTGGTAAAGATTCAAAAGGACTTTGTGAATATAGTGCAGAATTCCTTTGTGATTCCATACCTATTGCAACTCAATTCGAGCAAAAAGCAAAAGAATCTCAAAATCACATACAATGCAGAGACATAAAACAACATTGAATGACATGAAACTTGCATTTAATACTAGTATATATAATAAGAGCAGAACACAAACTCAAGAACACCAACTACGTGCAAATCTCGTAGTTCCTGAAACAACATAGTGAAAAATAGAAACATATTTCACTTCTTAACCAACTTGCAGTGTCTGGTGGAACCTAAATCTCAATACAATGCTCCATAATCGAATTGGACAGAAAATCCAGTCAAATAACATTGAACTGCCGACAAACAAACAAGATTCAAAATTGGACACTTCATACACTTCCCACGCCCATATTTCCCCTCCCTTTCACACACTAAATTACAGTACCAAACATCATTTGCTAACATACAAAACAAAAATCGAGACCTAGACCAAACCCTTATGTTTAATTTAAAACAAAAATCTAAATTATATTAACTTAATTCAATGGATCTAGATCTAAAAAAATGGACAATAGTACCTTGATTCTTCAAGTTGGGAAAAATCGATTATAAATTTCTTCGTGAGATTTTGACAGTAATTGACCCACCTTTCTTCTTCGTGAGAACTTCTACTGAAAATGTGTGAGGAAAAGAGAAATGGTGGAGAGAAAAAGAAATAAGTGCGGCTGGTCAAATCCCAATTCCCAAATTTCTTAACTATCCAAGAAATAATTTTATATCAGGGAGGATAATTTTGGAATTAAGTAAAGTAGTTGGGGGCAAATTCGGCAAAATTTTATTGTAAGCTGATTGAGGTCTGCCACAGCTGCTGATATGCAGCTTTAAAAAATTCTCTATCAACCAAAAAATTCTCTATCAGCTACTCTATTAGCTGTTGATTCCAAACACTTATTTTGCATCGTCAGCTCTATCAGTTGCTCTATCAGCTATCCCAAACACCCCTTAAACCCTATACCCTGAGGTTTTCAGTTTAATTATCTGAACTAATAAAGAGGAAGTAAAATTTGGTTTTTTGTTCACCTTTGTTACTACAGTATTTACCTATCTTCTTCTTAAATCATTTAAATAATAATATGTAATGTATTTTTTTTCCGAATGATAAGCGAAATATACATAATATAAACTTCGATTAAGTGATTATTGTTGATCCCGGTGAGATTTTAGGTGTATTGGAGGGGGAAAGAGGGAACACCTAATACCAAAAACTTTACTTTATCAGATCAGAGGCTGACTGATATTGAGTCAGTCAGAGAAGCTAAGCAGAAATATGTTCAGACCCTTAAGAATTATGATTTTCTAAATGTAATAGTTAATCTGAAGAGCAGTGGATGAACAGTAGACTGATGCAATGAGACGGTGATAAACACAGATTTTATAGTGGTTCGAATTCACAAGATCCTATGTCCACTCTTTTGCTTATACAACAGGAATCCACTAAGAATACTCGTAGACTGATGAGTACAGATCAATACAATCAATCAAAAAAAATCAATATATCAAACAAACTAACAATCAACTTCTATCTAACTTGTGATAAGTAAGGTTGGGTTGTGTTCAACAATGAGAGTATGAAACACTCTCTACTCCAAGCTTGTGATATTCAAGCTAAGCTCATGGAGTATGAACAACAGAGGGAATTTCTAAGCTATAGAACTTGTATAGGAACAGAGTAAGAGCTTGCTCTTTAGCTTGAGTATTCTTGAGTGTTGAGAAATTTCGTAACCTCGTTGAGAGAGGTCTTATGCTATTTATAGACGAGCTTTGATAAAGATCCATTGAACAAGATGGATCTCCTGTAGGCTCTGTGTAGGCAACGGACTTATGCATTAAATGCATGGACACGTGTCACACTCTGCTTGGCTTTGTGGATCTGTACGAGGTACTATGTCGTCTCCCTTTTACTAGGGCTGACATGGCAGCCTGAGATTGGTCGATGTTGATACGTTATTGTTGGTCCGGAGACGAAGAGTCAGGTGTAGAGGGAGGGGTGAATACACCTGAGCTCAGTTTCTTTTTCTCAGTGAAGGTCAGCTGAGGCTGTTGATTGCAACTGATGAACAGTGTCAAATAAACCTTCGATCGCGGGACAGAGTGGGTCAGCTACTGAGCTCTCCTACTGACTGTCGTCAGTACTTTGAGACTCAGTCAGAGACTGATGTGCGGAATGTGTGGGGCCCGGAATTCGTCTCTTTTGAAAACACATTTTAGCAAATTAAATCTTTTAGCTGTGCGCTTTATAAAATACGTTTTATGCAAGCTTATGATTTGCAAATCAGTTGAATGCTATGCAATAAAACAGTAAAAGAACACAAGCGATTTAACGTGGTTCGGATACGCAAGATCCTACGTCCACGGTCCTGAACAAGGCAGGAGAACTTGTTGATTATTCTGAGCAAGCCTCAGAAGGGATACTGTGCACTGGACAGTTCCCTCTAAGTTATAGTCCTTAGCGACTTTACAATCCAAACCTAAGTTTGAAAGGGAGGGAATATTCTCCAACTAAGAAGGAGTTCTTACAATAAGAACAATTCACTAAAAGTGAACTCCTTCGAATCTAAGCTATAAATATGACAATGAGCTTAGTCTAGAGAAGAAAGGGATCTAAGAACTCTAGAGAGAAAAACTGAGAAATCTTCTAAGTACGCAAGTTTTTCTCTGGATGATCTTTGAGTGTTCTAGAGCGTTTATGAACTTGAGCTTGTCCCTTCGAAATTCCGTCTCACGGAGCTTCAAATTCTTCTCTATTTATAGTTGTGAGCTATGGCATATGTCCGTTGGAGAGGACGATGCCACGTGTCACAAGATTCCAAGAAAAACGGCCATTAATTCGAACTTGTTGCAGCAGGGTAGTTAATGCACTGTTCATGAGAGAAGCTTTACTGTGTAGAGTAGGTAAGCGTTGTCGGCTTCTCATTGGTCGAGGTTTGTAGTTGGTGAGAATGTCAGAGTTGACCGTTCAACAACATCGTATGTCTTCTGCTGAACTTTTCGAAAAGACTTGAATAGCTGGGTCGCTTTCCGTAGGATACGATGGCCGAAAAGTCTCTGTCTTCTTCAATGAGTCGGTCGACGGGGCATCTACCGAGTAGGTCACGGTGCGGCTGCGAAGGTACTGTGCTTGTTTCTCGTTCTTCCGCGATGACTATCAGCTGGGAGTAGTCTTCTACTGATGATTTGTCAGCTGATGCGTTGTCTTCGACTGAGTGGAAGATCAGCTGTTGACTGAAGAACACAAGCGATTACACTGATGACGTGGGGTTCTGAAAAGTATCTTCGACAGAAGATCAGTCCAACAATTACCCCGTACAGGACTTAGACAAAATAATAAACAATTATATCAAGTCTAACCTATACATCAGCTAATCCTAATGACACACTAATCTACTGATATCAGCTAGGTTTTGGGATCTTCAATTCCATAGTACTACTATGATTTCCCCCAATTTTCTTTTGACCGAACAACAGCTGAGTATCATCTACTGACTCATATCCAACAGTTATTCTCCATTGACTATCTTCTTTGAATACCATGCCTTGTACCTTGTGCAATCTTCATATTTAAATATATTTGAGGACGGTCCGATGAAAATCTTGTTCTTGAGTTCAGTCTGAAGTTATCAACTTGGCGCAGCTGATTTCAGTCTATATACTAACACACGGAACCTGAGCTAACTAATCTGATAACAAAACATTCAGCCTGACTATACAGACGCGGGCTGAAACAAACCTATATATTACATCAGACTGATTCATCAATCAATTAGGGGTTTGGGATCATTCAAAATTTATATTATTACCCAATAATTTTCTCCTTTTTGATGATGTCAAAACCCTATTCTAACCTAAAAACAAACTCAGGCTAAGATCATCGAACACAAGTTGGGATAAGAAAAGTAAAGGGTAAGAAGATCATATTACAAATAAATAAAAAAGGTAAGCATGGACAAAGAGTTATTGTTGTCAGGGCAAAATATGGTAACAACTTCATTATAAATCTGATTAAGTACAAGCTATCACAAATCTATTACAAAAAGGAATTAGGTACCACACTACATCGGTTCAGGCTTAATTAGGAATTTCCTCGCGAATTCTTCATGAGTCAAATGAGTCTTCTTCAGATTCTCCATAATACGTGCAAACCTCTCATCTGGAACATCATCGGGTTTCAAGTCATAAGAATAATACACGAGTCTTCTTAGTTTAATTCTCTTCTCATAATTACTCTCGACATCAGTGTATTTCTTCTCAGCACAAGCCTTTCGAAACTCCGTCTCAATCTTCGCGTAATCAATTGTTGGTCCAGAGACGTAGTTCAGGTGTAGGGGGGGTGAATACACCTGAATGCAAATTCAAACTCAGAATGCGAAAGTCAGCTTTGGCTGAAGATTGTTAGACTTTGTCAATTGGCCAGATATGCTTTCTCGATCGCGTGAGCTGAAGATTCTTCTACTGAGTACACTCCTACTGACTTATATCAGTGAACAATAGTTCAGTACAAGAGTTGTGTGCGAAAGTGTATGCCCTTTAAAAATATGCATTTCAGTTGAAAACCCGCTTTTATGCAAGTTGATTAAACTCAGTTTGGATGCTGAAAGAACAGTTATAATAATGCAACATTTAAATGAACACAACGATTTTTAAATTAGTTCGGACACCCAGGGTCCTGCATCCACTGTCCTGAACTAAGCAGGAGTTCTTTTATTAATTATACTGAGCAAGCCTCAGTTGATCTGTTCACAGGATAGAAACTAACTTGCTTGCTTATACTAAGCAAGCCTCGGTCAATCTATACGTTGGACATATATCTACTTATAGTCGTAGTGACTGTACAATTATATTAACCGTTTAAGGTTAGATTTTCCCCAACTAGGAAGGAGTTCTTACAAGAAATAACAGTTCAAAAGATATGAACTCCTTCGAGGTTCTAAGCTATTGATTTTACAATACGCACGCTTAGATAGAGAAAGGGAACAATAATTCTCTAGAAAGAAGTCGCTTGTGAGTTCGCTAGAGGTTTTGAGCTTTGTTCGCTTTGGCTCCCGGTACTTCTTCTGCATGAAGACCTTCTCTATTTATAGTCTTCGATTTGTGAATAGATCCGTTGGAGAGGGTCTAGCCATGTGTCGAATAAGACAAGAAAAATGGCCATATATAATTTGAATGTTGAGTAAAGGCACTGTAGAGATTTCCTCATTTTCCGGCTAGGAACAACTTTATGGCAGAGCAGGTAAGGCGATGTCGGCTCCTTATTGGTCGAGGTACATGAGAGTTGGTGAGGCTTGTTCAAACTCAAACTACGATGAGTTGACTTCCTCTGAATCATCGGACCTTCGCCTAATTGTCCTCTATCGACATTCATCTGAACACTTCAGTCGCTGGCTCAATTTCCTTTGCAGTTCAGGTGGTGATTGACAGACCAACTGACTTCCTCGATACTAAGTTTTTCAGCTGAGTGCGGGATCTTCTACTGAATCCACAGCTACTGAACTCTAGCTTAGTGAGTTCTAACAACTAAACTCAAACTAAGCTATTACAATATCGAAGGCCCATCATTCAGCTAGGGGTTTGGGGATCTTCAAATCTTATCATATATGTTCATCCCAACAATTTCCCCCTATTTGATGATGCCAAAACCTTTTGCAACAACTACTGCTATTGACTATGCTAAAGAATATTACAAGGTAAACAAGGCATAGAATCAGAGGAAAAATATCAGCAAGACAAATAAATGTCAGGCAACTGAATTTCTCATAAAAAAGAAGTCTCAGAGCATTAACACAAATATGCAGCAATGTCACATACTGAATTATCAGAGCATTATCAGGCTGACTATCTATCAACACATAGAAAGTAATTTCCCCCAAAACAGAGAAGAATGTTCCCCCATCATACTTAACAAAACTTCCCCCTGTAGTCAATTTCCCTTATAGCATAGAAAAGTCAGTTTCTCTAAAAGTGTCTAAGCACTGAAACACAAAGAAATATATAAGCAGATATGTGAATGGGTGAGATGATTACTTCAGTAATCAGTAGTGTTGAAAGAAAATACACAGCCAAATGACAATGAGTAGTTGTCGAAGGCCAACAGAAAAGATATGTCTTATATGAGACAAAGAAGTTTACATTACATGACAATCTATTCTACAGCCTAGAAGACTAAGGAGACAGTCAGCTGGACTTCTTCTTGAAGAGTTGCATCCGAGCTTTGAAGTCAGCAAACTTCTTCTCCGGAAGATCAAGGCCGCATGCTGAATAAACGTGTTGCCTCAGGGCATTAATATCTTCCTTGTATTCTTCATCGTTCTTGTCCAGACCTTTGTTGTTGATAGCATCAAATATATCTTCCTCAATCTCCTTTTTGCAAATATTATCTTGATGTGTCATAGGAAGAGGCAGTGGTCTGAACTGAGGTGCTTCCAGAGTCTGGCTGGACTGTTCTAGAATGGTCATAATTTCAGTGTAGAGTGAGGAGTCCATATGTTTCAGAAAATCTATGAAGGCTTCTTCAGGATCAGCTTCCTCTTTCAGTATCTTCCAGACATAGAATCTCTTAATGAAATCTACTTTGATCTGTTCCAATCTCTGGTTGATCTTATATGGCACCCACTCATCAGTCCTCTTGTATATGACTCTCTTCACCTCATTGACAGGTACCCTTCATGTGTAAAACTTTGAATTCGTAGGGATACTTCTGTCTTTCTCAGGAACTCTCTCACGAGCTTCCTTCTCAGTTCTCAGCCTGAGCGCCTCCAGATCAGCAAGATATATTCACTCTCTAGCTTCTCTGATCTGTTTGAACTCAGCTGTTTTGTCCAGTCCTCTTTCACAGCTATCCCACAGTTCTTTCATCTCAGCTTCTTGTCTCTTCGACAATTCAGTAGTGGTGATAAACTGTACATCTGAGTCGTTGGGCTCTGCTGATTTTGATTTTGGAGATGCAGGTTTCGACTTCTCAACTTGTTTGGACTTTGTTGGAGTTTTTACCGCAGACCTAGTTTGCCTGGGCTGTACTGATCGAGTTATGGTAGGAACTTGAGTACGGATCAGTACGCCTTTCTTGGCTTTGGTCTTTTGGGCATCTTCCTTTTCAAGCTCACGCGTGAGCTGTTCATCATAGGCAATTTGCTCTTCGCGTGTTTTGAACTTGAGCTTTTTAGGAGGAGAGGGAGAGGGAGAGGCTGGAGCTTTGCCTTTCGCTTTAGCCTTAGCTGCTGCTGACTTCAGTAGAGGAGGCTCTTCTTCTGGTAATGCTTCAAGATACTTAGTCACCTCAGTGACGGCCTTGTCAGCAGGCTCTCCTGAGCCTTTAGCTTCCTTCTCTTCCCCCTTGCTTGCTGTTGCTGCATTGGGACCTGCCTCTTCAGCTTTTAAGAGGGTCAGTAGTTGAGAAGACCTACTACTTTCCCCCTTTTTGGCATCATCGATAATTGTTGCCAAGGCGGTCACTTTGTTGTTCAGCCCCTCGATGGATGTTCTGATAGAGTCGAGAGAGGCTGCAACATCTCCAGCTGCATCTGTATAAGAAGTCCATCTCTTGTTATGCTCTGATTGATAGTTTTCAGTATAGATGACTTAGATACTTCTATCTTATTGAGATATGCTTCCACAGAATCAACGGATTCCTTCCATATCTATGTGCATGCAGCATGTTGCTCTACGAGTGCCTTAGCGACACTCTCAATAGCAAGCTTATGTCGCTCCTCTACTGTCTTCAGGACTCGATCTGTGGCAGAGGCCATTTCCTGAGAATATGTTTTAGCCTGATTCTGCAGAATGATCTAAAATTGAGTTTCAGAGCGAGGTTCAGGTGCAAGGGGGGGGTTAATACACCTGAATGCAAATTCAAACTCGGAACGCGAAAGTCAGCTTTTGCTGAAGATTGCTACTGACTTTATCCGTTGGCCAGATATGTTTTCTCGATTGCGTGGGCTGAAGATTCTCCTACTGAGTACAGTCCTATTGACTTATGTCAGTGAACAATTGTTCAGTACAAGAGTTGTGCGCAGAAGTGTATGCCCTTTAAAAATATGCGTCTCAGTTGAAAACCCGTTTTTATGCAAGTTGATTAAACTCAGTTGGATGCTGAATGAACAATTATAATAATGCAACAGTTAAATCAACACAGCGATTTTTAAAGTGGTTCGGACACCCAGGATCCTACGTCCATTGTCCTGAACTAAGCAGGAGTTCTTGTATTAATTATACTAAGCAAGCCTCAGTTGATCTGTTCACAGGACATATACTAACTTGTTTGCTTATACTGAACAAGCCTCAGTCAATCTGTACGCTGGACAGATATCTACTTATAGTCATAGTGACTGTACAATTATTTTAATCGTTTAAGGTTAGATTTTCTCCTACTAGGAATGAGTTCTTACAGGAAATAACAGTTCAAAAGATATGAACTCCTTTGAGGTTCGAAGCTATTGATTTTACAATACGCACGCTTAGATAGAGAAAGGGAACAATAATTCTCTAGAAAGAATAACTAAGAAGATATCTAAAATCTAGAAGCAAGTTCTTCGTTTGAATATCGCTTGTGAGTTCGCTACAGGTTTTGAGCTTTGTTCGCATTGGTTCCCAGTATTTCTTCTGCATGAAGACCTCCTCTATTTATTATCTTCGATTTGTGAATAGATCTGTTGGAGATGGTCTAGCCACGTGTCGAATAGGACAAGAAAAACGGCCACATATAATTTGAACGTTGAGTAGAGGCACTGTAGAGATTTCTCTTTTTCCGGCTAGGAGCAGCTTTATGGCAGAGCAGGTAAGGCGCTGTCGGCTCCTTATTGGTCGAGCTATATGAGAGTTGGTGAGGCTTGTTTAAACTCAAAGTACGATGAGTTAACTTCCTCTGAATCCTCGGACCTTCGTCTAATTGTCCTCTATCGACATTCATCTGAACACTTCCGTCGCTGGCTTGATTTTCTTTGCAAATTCAGTTGGTGATTAACAGACCAACTGACTTCCTCGATACTGAGTTCTTCAGCTGAGTGTGAGATTTTCTACTGAATCCACAGCTACTGAACTCTAGCCTACTGAGTTCTAACAGCTGAACTCAAACTAAGCTATTACAGTATCGAAGGTTCATCATTCAGCTAGGGGTTTTGGGATCTTCAAATCTTATCATATATGTTCATCCCAACATCAATTCTGAATTCCAAATTCTCCCGAGCAATGGGTAGTTTCATGAATTTGGATTCTGGACATTTGATGTTTTGATTAGACTTCTCAGCTTGATCTTTGGTCAGGAGATAAAGTTTAAATGATCGTCACCTGAGAAACTCAGTGAAGATCTCATCCTGGTTTTTAATTCTCATATAAGTCCCAGTGGATTGCCAGAAGAAGAAGCGCTTGATGAAGTCTACTTTGATCTACTCCCAATCATCTGTTAGCTCCAGAAGAACCCATCTATCACACCAAGGATAGAGGAGGTCGTTCTCAGACTCGACCTTGGGCTTCCTCTTGGCAGCTATGACTCTAAGCACATTTGACTTCCTCTTTTTCTTATTAGAGATCATCCGAGCCTTCTTCATGCTTTCAGCTAGACGTTCTAGTCTTTCGTCATCCTCTTTTAGTCTGATATGATTTTGTTGCCGCTCATTTCTTAGTTGCATTTCTCTCTGTTTCTCTTATCGTCAATAACTTTCTGAGCTGGGTAATCGATTCATGTCCAGATGTTCCAAATTTCTTCTAGTTAAGCAACTTCTTGCTCTGGAGTTAGCTTGGTAAATCTCAGCCTTTGTTTCTTTTCTTCTTCAACCTTGTCCAGCTGTTTCTGAAGCATTCTTGCTTTCAGATTATCTTCTTCGATCTGCTTTAGGCGGACTTTATCAGCTTCTTTCTTCTTCAAGGCTTCTTCTCTCAGCCTCTTCTAGATTTATATCTTCTTCAATTCCTGAGAGAACTTCCTTCAGAAAAGTCTCTAGTTGAATCTCTGTCCTTTCAAGATCTGCCTTCTCGGCTCTTTCGGCTTCCTCTCTTAATTGGGTTTCTCTCTTTTCTTCCAGCAGACGAGTTTCAACCTTCCTCATTTGATCTACCACATCAGTGGTGTCAGTTTCAATGCCTTGGAGGCTGAGGTTGTCTTCCTTGTCTTTCTCAGATTCTTGTTCCCCCTCAGTCTGTATTTCCATGACCTTATCATCTGAGGGAACAATCTAAGTTTGTTGTTCTGACTACAAGATCCTGACTTCTTCCCCCTTTTGGGCATCAGTAAGAAGGGTCAGGAAGGAATGTTAGCCGAGCGGATAAAGTTTTAAAGGCATCATGTTGTTATAAGATCAGCTTGTTATGTGCTTCAATCTGAGCCTGCTGTTCTAGGAGGTGCACAAGCTGAGTTTTAAAGATTGTGTCTACATCGGTCTTGAAGGATTGGAGAGTAGTGTTGATTGATGCATCGACGTTCTTCTTAGTTAACTCAAGAAGTCTCTTTCCATCCCTGACTAGGGTGTGGTATTGATCAAATTGAGAACTGAGGCGCATCTTAGTGGCCTTATCGGACAGATTGGTCACGGCGGCTGGAAACTTGTCTTGCTTTCCTTTTTGGATTGTCCCGTTTGATTTGTCTAGTTTCTTAAAATGAAAAATAATTATTATACAAACTTCCACTTTTTCTTTGTGGGGCCTACTTCTCTACTCACAACTAACTACTCATCTTAATCTCCGTGTCGAAAAGAAACAAGACAAGTCGGACAGGAAGGAGGGGTTACTGATTAATTGTAAGAGTCTCACTCCTCTACCTTACAAACACATTATAAATAATTAAGTAATTGTATCAGTCTCACAACTTTACCAACCAAAATGAACTCTCCTCAATTACCGCACCGAAAAATGACACTTTCTATAGGACGGAGAGAGTACGTATTTTTCTCTCTACTTAAATTTACACTAAGATATAATTCTAAAAAGTTTTTTTTTAGTTAAAAGACATGAAAATGATTTGATTGGAAAAATGCATATAAAATATATTCAATATACAAAAAATATTAAAATAATTTTAGTTTGGTAACCAGGAACCAAATATCAAACCAAAAGTGTTTGGTTCGGTTCGTTTAAAAAATATTTAGTTCAGTTCAGTCGGTTAACCAACCATATTGACTGTCATAGCTAGGGCCGTAAACGAGTCGAGCTTTATTCAAATAGCTTGGGCTCGAGCTCGATAAGGCTCGGCTCGAATTCGAAAGTTTCGAGCTCGAGCTCGAGCCTCACTTAATATTCGACAACCTCTTCGAGCCGAATACGAGCCCGAGCCTATTCGGCTTGAAAGCTCGCGAGCTCGGCTAGATTAAATTATAAGAAAAATAATAATATTTAATTATTTAATTATTAATATATACATAAAATAATATACTCCCTCCGTCCCGTCCGACATGGCTTAATAGGTTTGGGGCACGGTTATTAAGAATAGTGGGTAGTTGTGTATAAAGTGGTATAAAGTGGTGGGACCCATTAGAATTTATTAGAGTATTATTTTAGTTAGTGGCCAAGTCAAGTGGGACAATGAAAAAGAGGAAAGAAGCCATGTCGGGCGGGACGGAGGGAGTATATTTTTTTAAAAATACAAAATTATTGAGCTTTCAAGTCGAGCTCGAATACTATAACTATTTATCGAATCGAGCTCGAGCCCATATTAAAAGCTCGTATCGAGCTTGAAACAACTAATCAAGCCAAGCATCTATAAAGCTCGGCTCGGCTCGATTACAACCCTAGCCATAGCTGTAATATTATGGGAAAAACCTAGTTGTGGGTCTTTTTTCTTAACAAACACTCCTATTATTCTTGAAAGAATAATTACAATGCTGGGTAAATGTATATATATAACCACTTTAGACAAGTATATATTTATTGTAGCCACAGTTTTAAAACTATAAGTTTTTTAACCACTCTTCTTATTTTGTAGGATGTGAAACCTAGTGATAGTAACATTTATTATTTTCACGTTTTTTGTTTATTGTTAGGCCTACCGTAATCGTTAATCGTCATTTGTAAACTTTATCGTAATCGTTGTCGTCATTTTTATGTTGCATCTTTTATTGAAGGTCAACTACCGTTGTGTAAAAGTAAATTGTTTCTGACATTGGACAGTTAAACATGAACTCTAGAAGTAAATAGTAATCTAATTTGTTGAAGGGAAATCTGATTGTAGCAAAATTTAGAACAATTTCTCGAACAGAAGACATCAAAAGAAGAACATATTCTAAACAATTTTAGAAATCGTATAAAGAAGGCTTAGATCCGATAAGTTGTCATATCTTCACGTTTAATCACATGAAATGAGTCTATTTTAAAAATATTTGCAGATCAAAATTATGCATACCGGTTCAAATTAACACTTACAAGGATGATGAGAATATGTGTTTTGTAGGTTTTTTTTTCTTTAGGGTGTAGAAAAATCATTTCAACATAGGTACTTACATGAAAATCACAATTTTATTGGAGATTCACATAGTAGTTTATGACTACACGATTTGTTAATGTGGTATGTATTGTTAATCGTGTTACGAGATCGACGACTCCGTATTCGATCATATAGTTTTTGTAGCACGATAGAGTCTTAACGGTAAAAGAATGACGCTTAACATTTTAGCTACATGAGTGACGAATGTAGTACTAACCTATAAGATTGTGTAGCATTTTGTATATTTCGTCTAACAAGAGAACCCTGCAAGTCGTGACGATAATCGTGACACGATTATAGTCACGACCTGCACGATCATTCATTCCTTGTAACTAGGGTTTATTCACTTTGCAAATTTTTGTGTAGATGAGGTGGCAATGTATTATTCTTCAACACAACGACAATTGGAACATATCTGAATATGTTGGTGGTGATGAGCTGTTATTCTACACGTCGATGAATCTGAACATGCACGAGTTAGTACATAATATTCATGAGAAACTAAAAACAATCCTTCAACAACAGACTACGATTTGTATTGTCTCTCAAATGCTTTCGATTGTAGAAGAATCAAGGTTCCTCTAAATAACTGAGGAAGATTTGATGAGCATGCTTTTTGAAGATATAAATGATTCAGTAGTATATACTATTGCGAAAACTGTTGAAGTTATTGGAAGCACGAGAATAAATGGCAACCAATGTAGTGATCCTGTAGATGATGATGGTCTCAATGAAGACAAGGATGAGTCAGCTTGGTCGCTAGAGGAGGACGAGACTTATAATAAAGAACTCCTTGATACAATGTTGGATGAGTTAATGCATGGGTTCGTGATCCAACCTACGCTACTGAGTTCCTCAATCGTATTGCGCTACATGACCCACGTTTTGGTGACGCAGATGTATCGCAGTCAAAAATCGGGCCAATTTCAAATCGGACTCTTCCACTATGTGATTTGAATATTGGAGGGCCTTTAGATTGTTTGGAACCGAATACTGAGCAGAACGATGGACTCTTTGTTGGGGCTTTATTTAAGAAAAAAGATGAATTGGAAATAGTGGTGGGCACCTATCATATGCAAAATGGACTTGAATATGCAGTAGATAGACCAAGTATCACAAGGGTGAACTACGTATGTAAGTATTGAAATGGATTCCCTTACACGGTGCGTGCGAGATCTGTTGGGCATATCTGGCGGGTGATTAAGTTGAAAGGTGATCATAAGTGCTATATGGATTTTGATCAAATTGCTCCTCGTCATGTTTTTGCCAAGATAATTGCTGCCCACTTTTCACGCAAAGTTGGGTGAAGGTGTTATACTGAGGCTAAGTAAATGGTTGCTGAATTGAAGTCTGATTTTGGAATTGATATAAATTATGGGTTTGCCCTACGTGCAAGGAACTTGGCAATTGAAATGTGTTACGGCAATTATGATAAATCGTATCGATTTTGTCGCGATACCTCTTCATGGTACAACAAAGTATCAGTGGGATATACATGCGTATTCAGACGAGTTATGACAATCGTTTCACTGGTACCTCTTCGAATACTGCGGAATATTTGAATGCGCGATTGTTGTGGGCACGCCAATTGCCAATTTGTTCATTGTTAGATATCTGCAGGTATGATCTGCGAGATTGTTGTGGGCACGTCTTCACTGAATTTGTGGAGATCAAATTAGCCAATGCTATCGAGCATGGACGCCAGCTAACTGTTCATAGAAACACTGATGATGTTCTCCGGGTTAAGGATCGTAAAAGGTCCTACGTTGTCGACCTCAACCACCTTACATGTGATTGCCAACAATTCAATCTTGATTTGATCTCATTTCTGCATGCATCAACTGCTATATGGTAATTACTTATATTCCCCAGATTAGAAAATGTGTTACATATGGACCTCCAAACAAATTGATATGATAATTTAATATGCAGCTTCGCAGGTCGACCCATAACTGAATTTGCAGCATCGCATTACAAAACGACAAACGTGATTCAAACATATTCGGCGACCATTGCGTCCATGCCACATGCGGATCATTGGATTGTACCACATGAGTTTAGTGCATTTATGTCCATGCTCCTATAATTGGTCGTCAGGCAGGACGACCACGGATGAGTAGAGCTCGTTCAGCTGCAGAACAATCTACTAGACGCCAACAAGTTTGTAGTAGATGTCACAATAGTGGTCATAGCAAGCATAGATGCAATGCTGACATTCATATAGAGAGTATGTTATTTTAGAGTTGTTTTTCATGTTTGTCAATACTTAAAATTATGGGTGATAATACTAGAAATTTATGTTTAACATGCCTTGACCTGAACATGTTTCCGAAAGGTGGAGACCCCTAAAGGCGCTGATGGAGACAACCAAAGAAATGTGAAAGTTATAAGCAATATGGCCATACGGTCAGAAAGTGACCTATGAACCTGTGAAAAGAGTGAGACAAGTAGGGGGTGATGAGAGGGAGATAGTTGGTGGATAAAAATGTGTTGATGGAATTAAAAATATTTTGGCCCAAGATTATAATTAAAAATATTATGACCTAGTACTTTAATTGAACCAACACGATTTTTCCAAAAAATTGCCCAACACGATTAATTGCCCAACATGATATTTCCATTGGCCCAACATGATTAATTGCCCAACACGATTAATTGCCCAAGCATGATAAGATACATTGGCCCAGTATATGGAATTGGCATGTACACGACTAATCCGAGCTGACACATGACTACTATAATCGCACTAGATAATCGTGTAGTTTAGATATTAATCATTACTACCTAAATAAATCATAATAAATCGAGTTAAAAGATTAAATTGATTTTTTTCAATGATATATTAAGGTAAAAATGATAATTACCAATTACAATCCGGTTAAAATCATATGGGTATTCCCACGATGACAATATTTGAAAAGTAGAAGACTTGCATCTTTATAGAAGAAAGTATGAGTGTACTAGCATATTTTTAAATATTTGATTATACTCATCTTAATTGATTGACAATCTCACCCAATTAGTAGGACATGTCGAATATAATTACGTTTAGATTAAGGATTGATTAAATATGAATCAGATCGATGAAAACTATTTTTTTATTACCAAAACACCCAGTGTGGGCGGGGAGTTAGGCAGACTCCCAACCCATCCATATCATAATAATAAAAATACAATGTTCGAGGCATGCCCAAAAGTGACATCCTCTACAAATCACAAGAAACAAAACCATGAAAGCAAACATAAGGCCTAACAGATGGCCCAAACAAACGAACACGAACAAGAGGAAACATAAAAGGTCCAAAACATAAGCAAAATCTCAGACAGTCTGATGAGGAAATCTGAAGTTAGGATAGCCAAGCTGGTCCATCCTAACCAAACTCTGTAAATACCTCAGCGCAGAAACAGCATCGTACACAGTAAGCTCCGACACCCGATGACCATGTCGTGCAAGAAAATCAGCCGGTTTGTTCCCCTCACGATGGATATGGGAGATACGAAACCGGACACCACGGAGAAGAAGTCTGATATGCGCCAAAGTGTGACACATCGCAACCGAACCATGCCGACCGAAAGAGAGAAGAGTAACCAACGTTGCAGCATCCAACTCGATCCAAATGTCTGAAGATAACTGAGTAGCCAGCCGAAGACCCTGAAGAAGGGCTAGCAACTCAGCATCAAAACTCGAAGAAGCTATCACCGACAAGCAGAAAGCAGTCAAGAGCGATCCGAAATGATCCCGGACCAAACCACCACCTGCAGCCAATCCAGTACCCGCGTCGAAAGAGCCGTCCATATCCAGCTTAACCCAGGGCGCCTCCGGGGGATGCCACAAGACCATGAGAGACCGAAGGACTCTCCTGATCGGCTGATGAGGAGGCATGAAGGGCACCCTAGGCAAGCAGCCAGCCCACTGTGTAGGAAGAAGCTTCCCAGCAGCCAACAATAAGTGCAGATGATGCTCCACCTGCCAAATCACGTGAGACGAATGGAAAGGAACATGACGATGCTTACTACTGTTCCTCTCCGTCCACAGGAACCAAAAAATCAAGAAAGGAATCAAGAAAGCAATATGGTTGGCGGATGCTCTCGAAAGAGCTGACCGCCAGTGACCTAGTCTACGTGCAATGGCAATACTCGTGTGAATAGTGTGTGCTGAAGGAAACCAAGGCTCAAAGTAAGTCCAGACGGCCCTCGCAGAGACACCCTCAAACTCATGGTTTAGGGTTTGAGGGTAAGGGTTTAGGATTCAGGGTTTGGGGGTTTGGTTGTTCTTAAATACACAATTAAGGCCCCACGAATAGCGATTGTGTGAAATCCGCACGAGTACCAAACTCAGCGATTGCAATACACGATTGCACGCCAAAGCTTCAAATTACCGATTACACTACACGATTGCATGTTTATGCCACCCCGATTAAACGACATGATTGCACGAATATCCCTCACCCGATTATACTACACGTTGCTCGAGTATCCCACATATCGATTACACTACATGATTGCATGAGTATGCACAAATAGATTATACTACATGATTGCACGAGAATCGATTCACCCTATTATACTAGACGATTGCACGAGTATCCCTCACCCGATTATACCTAAGCAATTGCCGAAGACGATTCACCTGATTATACTACATGATTGCCATCACCCGATTATACCTACACGATTGCATGAGTATGCACGGATACGATAAAACGAATTATACTACACGATTAGTGTCTGGAACAATTACATAAATAATAAATAGTTGTCTGTTAAGGAGTTAATTCTACACGATTGATCATAGATGGAATTCGTCCCGAGGAATGAACATACTGGAACACCTGAGAGCAATGAATCACTTGTATTTGAGGACGTATTCGAGCTCGTGAGCCAACGGTGGGAATCCGCATAACATCCGCTCCACGTACATACCGGCGTATACACCACAATATGTGTACTTCAATTGTGTATACTGATACTCCATCGACTTGGAAAACCTAAACTCTTCCAGCTTGGCTGGTATTTTCATGACTGTGAAGTATCCAGCCACTTCCAAGGCGCGGGGCAAAAGTTACCTAGTGTTTTGAACTAGTGAGGCAACAAATGGTAATCACCTGTACCGACCGTAGATTAAAAATTGAAGATGCGTAAAATATATAACATCAAATATACACACTTACACATCGAGTTCCCATCCACGATTGTGAAAGTGAGAATTCCCATTTTTTATATAGAGGAGATGTCTTTAATTAGTCCGACCATCTTGATTTTCCGGATTCAATTTATTCCACGCATCCTTAATCATGCTCTGTGCCACGTCGAAAAGTTAGAGTTTTACACGAGTAAACTAATTCACGAATATAAACCCTAAACTACCAATTACCCAAAATGTAACTCGTCAATTACGGTATTTTTCCATATCACGCTCTTTCTCCCGTTGAAGTGTCGTTTGAGCTTTTGCAGGTAGTAGATGATGAATTAATGCATGTGCTGGCCAAGAAAATGTAGAGGCGCATCTTGGCCGAGAGGATGAAGTAGTAGCAACATGCACATGGGAGGAGGGACGTGTAGCCAAGGGATGGCAACTACCGGTTTTTGCTTTTTTAATTCTTTTTAAATTTTATTAATATGTATATTTGAAAAAAATTATTAAATTATATAATATCTTATATCTAAATGAGGACCCGTTACTAACGCAAATTCTTTAGGCTTGCTACGACAGAATGTAAAAAGAATCACTCGCCAATGAATGAACACCAAATGGATCAAAATCTAATGCTCCGAAACAAAGACCTGTTACTAACGCAAATTTTTTATGCGAGAAGCATTTGTTTGTGGATCCAATATGGAAACAAAGATCGTGCCGGGGGAAATCAAGAACCACAACCTCTTGACTGAGCAAAGCAAATAATGCTTTGCGAGAGCTACCCTCTTCCTTATACAGCAAAAGATTAACAAAAACCCCCGATTTAAATTTTTTAACTTATCATCACCAAATCCACCTAATACACTAACAATTTCTTTTATTATCTCATGGTGGTAATAATAATTCAATGGGGCTTTAGAATCCTTCGTCTCCGGTCTCTTCCAAGCCCAATTAGTCTGTTCAACTAGATAAAAAAGTAGAGATGATCGCCATTCAAATACGAAAATTACGAAAAAATCAACATACAATAATGAAACACGATTACAAGAAACCGCTACACGATACCTCAAATCGAGATAAGATTAAAAATTATCGTGAGCGATTCTTTCCTATCATTACACGATAACAAGACGGCAAGACGATATACAACTATTGCTAAACGAGTGCCATAATCGTTACATGATTATTGCGGAAACCCCCAAACGCTATCATGTACTCAAGCAATTTAGAAGAAATCAAACAAAACTTCTCACGTTCCATACGATTCGAGATCAAAATTATACGTAAATCTCTTTGTTGGTCCCGTGAGTGAGTTCAGGTGTAGAGGGGAGGGGGGGTGAATACACCTGAATCCAAATTTCTCAACTTTCGAACACGAACAGTCCTATTCAGGAAGGTGCCGTACTGAAATAGTTCGGCGGACCGCACAACCGTTTCCGAATCGTGTTAAAGGCTAAAAGAGTACTGACTCGGTCGAGATCCCGCTAACCGACTAGGTCGAGTCGGTATCGATCAGTGAGAGTTCAGTGTGCGGAATTATGTAGGCCCAAATCAGTTTTAATGAGGAAAACGTTTTATGCAAGTCTCAGTTCAGTAGATAAGAAGTTCAGAATACTGAGACAGTTAAATCAATTATAAGTATGATGTTCAGTATGCACAGTAAAATCAATGAAACAGATTAAGAAAGCGATAAGAGAGACACGGGATTTTTAAAGTGGTTCGGATATCGCTCAAATCCTACGTCCACTGTCCCGATAGATCAGGAGGCTATTTATTATCCTAAGTTAGTCTCAGTCAGCTTGCACACTGGGCAAAGCCGCGTCTTGGTTTTTATACTGATCCAAGTCTCAGTTTACAACGATCAAACTTGAAAGTGTTTGACAAACTTTCTCCAACAGTGAAGGAGTCCTTATACAATAAGGATTAGGTTCAAAGGTGAACTCCTTCGTCTAAGCTATAGATAAGAACGGTTGAGCTTAGGGTTAGAGGGATAGGGAATATGAGAGAGTAGCTTCTAGATCGACAAACAGCTGAAGGTAAGCTTTGAGTTCATGTAACGTCGATTTGGATACTAGAGGCTTTGTATGTCGGTTCAGCTTGATTCCCTATGAGCTAGAATGTAGTCTTTCACCGGAAGATGTTCTTCGAGTTCTTGCTAGGACTTGTTCTTTGGGTTCTTTGCTCGTTTGAATGCTTTCTTGATTTTTGCTCTAGATGCGTGCATTCCGTGCATTCTTCTTGAATAATAGAGATTGAAATAGATCCGTTGGAGACGATCTTCTTCTCTCTCTCTCTTTTGGTAGCAAACGGCTCTTTTTGACGTAGGTAACAGTGTCCTTTCCCTCCTTTTACGAAAATATGTTGACTGTAGCTTTAGTAGGTGAGACGACACGTGTATGCTTGTCATTTGTCGAGGTGGATGTGGTGGTTGAGACAGAACAAACTTCGAGGCAACTGAAGTTGACTTCTCTCTTCCTCGTACTTGATAATACTGATAGCTTATCAAATGATTCAGACAGTTCGAAGATCGTCGGCCCGATCTTGAGTCCGATTTTGTATTCGATAGATAGACAGTGAGAAGGGTCTACCGAAAATCAGCTACGAGTCCGGTGAACTACTCTCGCCGAGTTCGGTTCAACCGACTCTCTCGCATATCTTGCTCTGCTGAGTCCAGTATTCACTGAGTCTTCTACACTGGTGCTGAGGCTGATGAGCGACTGAGCGCCTTGACCAGAGCAGAGTGTCTACTGAGTTTGAAACCTCAGAGACAAATATGAATACAAAGGAATGGTTCACCAATCAGATAGGGTTTTGGGATCTTCAAATCTTCTCAACAGTCAGAGCACGAGGCTACTGAGCGTGATTCAGTATAGAAGATAGAGTCATTTCCCACTAGTATGATCATGCTGAGGATTGAATCATCACCCAAAAATTTCCCCCTATTTGATGATGCCAAAACCTATCATCTATGTCCTATCAACTATGCTAAACACTAACTTACTCAGAAACAGAGCTCCTTACAAATATTACAAGTAGGATCAGTGGAGTTGTCTGGTAAGTGCTAGACTACTGAAGGAGACAGAGCAAAACAATTTCCCCCTTTACAGTAATTTCCCCCATGCAACAATTTCCCTTAAAGAGAAATAGTAACCCTATGAGAGTCTAGTCTATCAGAAATCTAACCGAGCAAAAACTGACAAGTAAATAAACAAAATGTGTGTGTCAGTAATCACTTCAGTGATTCTGAGTGGTAAAGCATAAAGCAAACACGGCTGTATAGACAACAAGTAGTTGTCAGAGCCAAAAGCAGATTGTATAAATATAAGAGAAATTCAGTACATATACAATTTTGCTATGCTAAGAGAATGAGCTAAAGATCTAAGGAGGAGGGCCACTGAACTTCTTGATTCTGTCCATGAACTCTTGAGTCTGATCTTCAGGGAGCGGCACTCCATACATCCTGTATGTGATCTTCCTTAGCTTCGAAATTCCTGCAAAATCGGCGAGGCTCATCTTCGACAAGTTCTTTCTTGGCTGCTGCATGCTTCACTTCCGCTTCAATCGTACCATAGTGTCTCGAGTCATCCCTGTCTTCTCGGTGGAGGTATGATTCTCGGTCCCCCCGAACACCGACTTCTATACCTTCAGATATGGCTTTGTCGAGGTATGGGTAGAGTTCAGGTTCAGTAGCGAACATCCATTCCATGTAAGCTTCAATCATTGTCTGTTGGACGGAACCTCCAAAAATAGTTCCTCTTGATGAACTCAATTTTCGCATTTTCCCATCTTTGATTGGTGGAGCCGGTATCCATTCATCTTGTTCTTGGCCATCTTTGAAATTTCGTGTCAGTGGCTTCCCGAATTTCCCCATATCTGTATGGAATATCGGCTTTAGAAGGCACTCTCGGCTGGCCTCCTCTTCGATCCTTTTCATCGAGCTTCAAGGTCCGCCTTCCAAATTCTCGTCTCTGCGGCTGAATCATCTTGCCTCCTCGCCTCGTATAGATATCTCGTTCATCGGATCAAATATGGCTTCGATTTCATCTCCTTGTGTATCGGTGGCTTGCTGAGGGGCTTCTTCGATTCAAGGGGGTACTAGATCTAGATTTGGACGTACCACGCCTTTCGTACTCTTACGCTCTTTGCTCCTTTTCCTTTTCTCTGTCCTCTTCATCTCGTTATGATGAGTTTTCTCGGAGGCGGTCTAGCGGTTTCTCTTTCCTCCTCTCGGATGGGGCTTTAGTCTTTCCTTTGGCAGGCTTAGACTTTGGCTTGTTAGGCGCTTCGGCCTCTGCAATTTCTCGGCCGGCTTCTCATCCGCAGCTATTTGGGCTTCCTCCTCGGCGAGATATGTACCTTAATCGCTTTGCTGGAGGGGTTGGAATTTTAAGCTTTTGTTTGCCCTTGCCTTCTTGAACTGGTGGTGGGAAAGGAGCCTCTTCTTCTTCTGAGTCCTCCACCGCCTGTTCAGCGTACTCAACAACCTCCTTAATAATGTCTTTGGGAGTCTAGGTTGCCTGAGTAGTCTGCTGGGGTCCTGAGCCACTTGGGCCGGTTTCGAGTTGTGCTTGCGGCGAAAACACCACGGGCCTTACCCGAGTCCGAGTCCGAGTTTTACCGAGTTCCTTCGAGTGCTGTCCCCTTCAGTGGTCTAGAAGGTTTAGTGGGAGTCAGCTTCTCAGTACTCTTTTTCTTTTCTTCACTTTCTTTCTCAGTACCCTTCTTCTTTCCTTCCCCCTTTTTGGCATCATCAAGTACAGCCGGGGTTGGGATGAGTACCTTCTTTTCTAGCTTCGATAAACAGTGGACAAGTCGTCTAGTCCGTTATGAACTTTCTCCAATGCTAGATGCAGCTCGTTCCTCTCGAGATATGAGTGCGTCCTTGTATCTTGCATGAGAGAGAACGGCTTCGACTTCGGTTCGGCTAGTTTCTCAACGATCTTGTCCTCCACGACCGGTTGAATGAGGTCTAGTCTCGTTCTCCGTGGCTCGGGCTTGCTCGGTGGCCCGACTCGGTATGAGCGGACAAGGCGTTACGAAATTGTTCAAGGAGCTTGGCTCGTCCCTCTCGAATTGTCCTTAGATGAGTCCGAAACTGCGCTGCTGCTTTGGGCCAATGCTTCGATTATGAGAGCGGAGACATCGGGGGCGGTGATGTAGAGATCTTGGGATTTCGGCCCACGAAGCTCGAGTGGGTGGCCATTGCGAGACTTCTTCCACGGCTTGTGGATCGCCTTCGCCAATTCCCGATTTTTAACTCCTTGTGCGGTTAGAGCTTTGGCAACCGAACGGGATTTCTTGGCGAGATGGGCCGGGCGCGCCTCGTATGTCGACTTGAGCGGGAGGCCGAGCGAGGCTCTGCTGAGGACGAGACACCAGCCGAAGGCTTCTCAGGCCCAACGATACTGAGTGGTGGTGCTGCTTCAGTATGGGTATCCTTGTCCTGTGGATGTTCCTCATCAGGCTTTCCAGGGCCTGAATCACTGGGTGGGTCCTGACCATCGTGGTCAGACCCATCTGAGGGCGGCGAGCCAGCTGCTTGGCGTCGATCAGCAATGATTGCAAGCATGGCTGCCCTTAGATTCTCCATCGTGTTGAGGTTCTCAGGCTCTGAATAGCCTATCTCCTCACGCAATCTCAGTTCTTCCAAGTGGAGCTGCTGACAGGAGTAGTGTAGAACAAGACGTTGAAGCTGAGGCCACTCCTGAAAGTGTAGGATCATATGGAGCCTTGCTGACTTGGCTAGGACGAGCAAATCCGAATGGTCAGCAAGCTCTGGAATGAACTGGATGATGTCTCGGGAAGCTCTAGAGACAATAACTGTTGCTTCCATCCCGAGAGTCTCTTCTGCAGACGCAGAATCTGACTCGATATCAACGAAGTCGATCTCGAGTCGGCGGTGGGCGACTGCTGAGCGGAGGCACAGAGAGAGGGCTATCCAGACGTTGGACTTCTTCACTTTGGGCTTCAGTAGCCTCTCCCTGTTCCTCTTGAACTTGTTCCTCAGTGGAGACGGCTTTCTCCACTGACTTGGTCTTCTCAGATGAGGAAGACTCATCTACCAACTGTAGTGGCTGAATAGGGGTCGGTTCAGTAGCCACTTTAGTAGTAGTCTCTGGTTCAGCAGGTGTATCCGGTATGGCCTTCCTCAGCCTCTTTGCTGGTGCCTTAGGTGATTTTTCCGGAGGTGTCCTTTTCTTAGGAGTCGCCTGCTGAGGCTTAGATGGCGGAGAGACTGCTGAGGGTCCTGACCCTATCTGCTGAAGCGCTGCTGTCTTGTTGTGAAATCTGACCTTCTTCACATTGAAGTATTCCTTGTCACTGTAGGTGATAGGCTCAGATCCACATAAATCTTCGATCATGATGGACAGTTTGAGTCCATACAGCAATTTGCCCTTTGCGCTCAGCATGTTCGATGCCTTGTCGAACTTAGCAGCCTGAGCCATGAATTCTCGGAGAAAGAACTCCGTCCAATTAATCTGGGCTCGGTCATATATGGCCATCATCATCTGAATCTTAGGCCTCGACACCTGGTCAAACGACCCTGCTTGGCTTGTCAGTAGTTGCGTCACTATATAAGCAAGTGCCTTGAACTGAGGCAACATGCTGTTTTTCGGAAAAGCAGCTCTGAAAGTAGTGGGCTTTCCACAGAAGACGGTAAGATATTCATCAACTCGGTCGTCTCTGTACCCGACTGCACTGATCCCTTCGGAGGGCAGATCAAAGCTCCACTTCAAAGCATCCTTGATGGACATCTGCTTCAGCTCCGTAGTGGCGTTTTGGATAGAATAGGCAACAAATCTCGCCACTATGTCTCCAAACACTGCGTCTGAATTCAAGTACAGCTCTGCAACCTGTCTCGGGAGGAAGAACGAAGGCCTCCTAGACAGAAATTTCTCCAGCCCTGATTCGCGCAGAGCTGAGAATATATCGTCCATGTACTCCAGATCACATGAATAGAAATCCATGGTTGGTTCAAACCACACGCGATCCTTCTCCAGAATGTTCTGCATATCCGCTGGAGATATCATAGAGATATTGGTTTCCGCCATTGTACCTGTTACACGAAGTTGTTATCAGTATCGATTCTTGGATAGATCAGTGCTTTACAATGCGATACTGAAAAAATATAATAAATACATTAACAGATATAAGCATACCAATAGATAAAATTCGAGATAAGATTGAGAGTGAAGTTGCAAGTAAGGATTGCGAATGCAGATCTCGGATTTTTCGGAATTTGAAAGTTATGAAGTATGCTAATGGCGGTTTCAAAGATATGATCGAATATATATATCAACTATGAAGATGAACGGTTTTCGATCGAAGGCTGAATTTAAACTTGCTTTATGATATGGACGGTTAAGATTAGAAGTTAAAAATAGGCAATGATCATAAAAGGCCGCCTAAGTCAAAGCCAGTTGTAAAATAGCCTAAGTAGTAACTGCGAAAAGACATGCATTAAATGCGTGCAGAGTTCAGCAAGCTTATGTATGGAATGTTGTGCATTAAATGTGAGCCGTTAATAATAAAGACAAACCAAAAGATATTAATGTCATGCTGAATCTTTGTCATAAATGCAAAGTAATCTTGTTGTATTAAATTACTACCGAGTAGAGATACGCAAACCCGTCGGCCGAACATAGTAGTCGGTGATACCTCGTGTAGATGGTTTTACGTCTCTACGTCTTGAATGTATCGATGCGAGAGTGAACATTCCCCCCTTCTGAAATGTCTCTCTCCCGAAACCTCTTACTGGCCGGGGTCGAGTAGGGTCCAACAGACCTAGCTCTACCGAAAGTTCTCTGAATCTGGATTCAGCTAGAGGCTTGGTCAGTATATCAGCCCGTTGCTTGTCAGTATGGATCTTCTCCATCCTGATATCCTTTTTCTCGACATGGTCACGAATGAAGTGATGTCGATGTCCACGTGCTTGCATCTCGTGTGAAGTACGGGGTTCCGAGTGATTGCAATAGCACCGGTGCATGTCGCGAGAAAATCGGCACTCCATTCCGAATGACGTCATAGTCTCTCATTCTTTGTCTCGGCCAAAGGATGCAGGCGCAACAACTTCCGGCAGCCATGTATTCGGCTTCGGTAGTCGACGTGGCCACCGAGTGCTTGTTTCTTTGAAAACCATGAGATCGGCTTGCTTTGCCAAGGAACCGACATGTTCCCCGAAGTTGATTTTCGGTCTATTCTACATCCCGCATAGTCGGCATCGGAATAACCGATTAGTTCAATATTATCATCAGTGGATACCACAAACCCATGTCGGTGTTCCTCGTAGATAGCGGAGAATCTTCTTTGCTTGAGTCCATATGACTCGCTTGGGATTCGCCCCGAAATCGAGCACGACACCTACAACATAAGTTATGTCGGGACGAGTAGCTGTTAGATATAATAAAGAACCAATTATAGCACGGTATTCGGTTTGGTCTACCGATACTCCCTCTTTATCAAGATCTATCTTCATATTCGTGTTCATCGGAATCTTGATTGATTTGCTCGGATGTGCGGCCAAATCTTTTGATGAGATCTCGAGTGTATTTACCTTGGTTGATGAACGTTCCCTTTTCAGATTGCTTGACTTGAAAACCAAGGAAGTAGTTCATTTCACCCATCATCGACATCTCGAACTTATCCTTCATCATCTTTTCAAATTGCTGACACATGATGACATTCTTTGATCCGAATATAATGTCATCCACGTAGATCTGCACAAGTAATAAATCTTCTTCCGGTCGAATGCTTGAATAGAGTGCGGTCTCTCGTGCCTTTTACGAAAACCTTTACGAAGAAGAAACTCAGACAGGGTATCGTACCAAGCCCTGGGTGCTTGTTTTAACCCGTATAGAGCCTTTCTGAGTCTATATACTTGATGTCCCTGCTGAAAGCCGGGCGTTTGTTCCACATAGACTTCTTCTTTCAGCACGCCATTCAGGAACGCAGACTTCACATCCATTTGATAAACTCTGAATCGTTGATGTGTTGCGTAGGCCAGGAATAGTCTGATTGCCTCCAATCTTGCAACTGGAGCGAACGTCTCATCGATCTATCCCTTCGGCTTGACAGTAGCCTTTAGCCACGAGTCTTGCTTTGTTCCTGACTATAACGTTGTTTTCATCTCGCTTGTTTTTGAAGACCCATTTAGTTCCAATAACATGTTGATGCCGGGTCTGCGTCTACAAGCTCCCATACTTCGTTTCTCGTGAACCGATTCAGCTCCTCTTGCATAGCAATGATCCGATCGGCATCTTTCGGTGCATCCTCAATGGTCCGAGGCTCTTCGATAGACAAGAAGCGGGGAAAATAATGCGCTTTCTCCTTGACGAATCCGGATCTTGTCTTGACATTTGCTTTGAAGGATCTCCAATGATTAAATCAGCGAGTGTGAGCATTGAGCCACGATCTACGATGTTTCAACTCTTCATCCGAAACTTGTTCAACACGAGATAGTAGGTGAGTTAGGCATTTCGGTTGTACTATTCTCGCGATTGAAGTAATTCAAGAACAAGAGTATGGTCTCTTCGAGTCACCGGGTTCGGGGGCATTCGGCTCGGGAACATTACTAGACGTTCCCCCCGAGGTGTTGCTCTCGGTAGTCTTGGTCTCGGTTACCTCAACGGCTTCTTCATCGACTCGAGTTACACGGGATTGATTCCGTTCGGGAGAATCAATGCGCTCAGCCTACTTGCTCAACCGGTTGAGATTCGATAGATTTGTCTTCGGTTTCTTCGTCTGAATCATCATCCCAACATAGCTGGATCTTTTCAAATTTGTCTTTTAAGCTTAGATCCTGTAGCTGCTTACTGATGTCCTCAGATTCAGAATTTGAGTTATTGCTCCTGTCTTCAGTAGCAAACTAGTTAAAAACAACATGAGGGCTTTCCTCCACGCAAAGAGTCCGATAGTTGAATACTCTGAAAGCTTTGCTGACCCGAGAGTATCCTAAGAATACTCCCTGATCTGACTTGCTATCAAAAGTCTTTAGCTGATCTTTCCCATTATTGTGGATAAAGCACGAACAACCAAAAATATGGAAATAAGATAGAGAAGGCTTCCTGCCGTTCCATAGTTCATATGGTATCCGCTTATGCTGCTTTGTCAGTAGAGATCTATTCTGAGTATAACATGCAGTATCAGTAGCTTCTGCCCAGAATTTGGTTGGGAGTCCTGAGTCTGCGAGTAGAGTCCAAGCTGCCTCTTTTAGAGTTTTGTTTTTTTCGTTCAGCAACTCCATTCTGCTGAGGTGTGCGTGCAGCTGAAGTCTCATGCTCTATTCCTTCTGCTTTGCAGAACTCCTTTACCATGGAATTAAGGAACTCAGTTCCTCTGTCTGAACGTATTTTTCTGATCTTGGTGTTCTTCTCGACACTGAGCTTTTTCAGAAGCGTTGGTAACTCTGTTTTGACGTCAGACTTGTTGGGAATGAATATGACCCATGTATAGCGCGAGTAGTCATCTATGACCACTAATGCATATTTTCTGCCTCTGATCGTCATTGGGGAGACTGGACCGAACAAATCCATATGTAGCAGCTGAAGGATTCCATCTGTGGAAGGCGATGGAACTGGAGGATTTTGATTCCTTGTTTGCTTTCCCTTCAGACATGCTTCACACTGAGTGTCTTTGCTGAATACTTCATTCGGCAGTCCCCTTGCTAGAGTGTCTCTTGCAAGCTTGTTGAGCGTCTTAAAGTTGAGATGGCCGAGTCTTACGTGCCATAGCCACCCCGTGCGGTTGTCATTCTTCGCCAATAAGCAAGCTTCGTGTTCAGCGAGTTCCGGTCGGCGACATATATGTTCTTTCTGCGCGAACCTCGATAACACCGTTTTCCCCGTGGATTTATCAATAACATCACGAAAACCGGCGTCAAATATCACTCTATTTGAGTTATCACAAAATTGACTAACGAGAGAAGATTATGCTTTGAAGTCCTTCAACATATGATACTCTTGGAACGTTGGCAGTTCCAATGCTGAGTGTTCCATATCCTCTGGTATAGCCTTTTGCATTGTCTCCGAACTCAATTCTGGGTCCTTCTTCAGTGATATAATTCTTCAGTAGACTCCTTTGGTATGTCATGTGTCTTGAGCATCCGCTGTCCACATACCATGGGTCTTTACGCACCTGCAAAACAGAATTATATTCAGGTACCCTTTATTTTTTATTTTGGGTCCTTAGATGTTAGTTTTAGTAACCCAAATCTGTCTAACAACCTTGGTGGTTTCAGACATTTTCTTTCCACTGGAGTCAACATATCTGACCACTGGACTGGTCACAGCTGACTTCTGAGGCTTCTGAGGTTCAGGAGTCCTGATCTTCTGAGTTGGTGGACTGCTGACCTTTGCCTTCTGTGCGACCTTTTTCTTCTGACCTTTGGAGCCTCTTCTGACTATAGGTTCATAATAATATGATCCATACTGAGCAGGATGTGTCAACTGAGGTGGTCCATACTGATCAGCCCATTTTACTTTGCTAGTTCCCCCTTGACTGAATTGGGGTTTCTGGGTACTGATCTTCTGGTCAGTATACTGATACTTAGGATGAGGTGCTTTCATCTTCTGTTTGTTCTTTGCTGAAGGGTTCAGTAGATTTGCATTGATTGTTTCCCCTCGAACAAACCTATCAGTAAGACGCACTTCTGAGCGAACGGGGGCAGATGAGGAAGCTTCCTGGTTGAAGCCAATTCCTTCCTTGCAATGCTTGGGCTTGTTGCATGCGAGCATAGCCTCCAGCTTCTTTTCAGCGCCCATGTAACGCTCAGTCATCAGGCTTCTCCAGACATCATCACTCTTCTTCAGTGTGTTGTGCTCGGTCTGAAGTCCTGACAATTCTTGCTTCAGTAGACTCAGTTCAGTATCTTTCTGAGTCAAGTCATTGGTCAGAACTGAAATCCGATCTTCTTGATGCTGAGACTTGGCCATCAGAGAGTTTATCTCCTCCCTGAGTCTCAACACAAGTCCTTCGGCCTCAGTAACAACCTGACTCTCCTGAGAAAGTCTCTGATTCTCCACTTTCAGGGTATCCAACTCCTGAAGAGTCTTACTGAGCTGCAGACTCATCTGAATTTGTTCATCTAGTAGATCTTCATATGCGGTCGAGATGTCCAAATTCCCATCTGCACCTGAAATAGTGTCGTGTGTGCAGTGTGAAGAGGAGTTAACTGGTTCATGAGAATTTACCTCATCCTCTTCGCCCGCCATCATGCACATTTCAGTTGATTCATCTGCTTCATGCTCTAAGGCCATGAAAGCTGCTTCATCGTCAGATGAATCCATAAAGGAGTCGATCTCTTCTGAGTCGTCTGAGATTTCGCCAGCTATGTAGGATTGTCTTTTCTAGGCAAATTTCTCTCTCCTTGCCTTGCGTGCTGCGCGTTCAGCACTACTGAGCTCAGGACAATCATACTGATAATGTCCCGGCTTCTTGCAGTTGTAGCAAGTGATGACTTTTTCTTCTTTGGTTGCACTATCCCTTGAGGGTGCTGAGTCATCTTTCTTTTCGCATTCGAGAAGATTGAGTATCAGGAGCGCGTTTAGGTGTATATTCTGACTTACCTTTTGTATCTCGGTATGCTTTGGTCAGTTTTCTACGCCTTTCTTTCTCCTTCTGATACTTCACTGCGAGCAGCGCGTACTTCTGAGTTAGACTTCCTTCTTGTAGGTCAGTGAGTGAAGGCTCAGTCTTACTCGTCGTCTTGCTCGTAGCGGGAGATGCTGTGCTGACTGATGCTTTAAAGGCATGGTCAATCTTTGTGTCAGCTTCAGCTCTCTACTTTCTTTGAGGTCTGTCGAACTCAAACTCCTCTGCCTGTAATTCTGAAAAGATATGGTCAGGAGACACAGCATCTAAATCAGAATGTCGCAATAAAGTGGCAAAAGGTGTCCAGTGTCCGTCCGGCAGTGCCCTCAAAATCTTCAGATTCATCTCTCGGTTGCTGAATGTCTTTCCCAGCCCATTGATAGAATTCATCAGATTGGTAAATCTGACGTTTAGATCTTCGATTTTGTCCCCGGGCATGAGAGACAAGCTTTCCAGCTTTTGGAGTTCCAGCGCTAATTTGTTGGCTTTAATCTTCTGAGTCCCTCGACTCAGTAGCGCAAGAGCATCCCAGAGTTCTTTAGCAGTCTTGCATTCCTGAACTCTGCCAAGATAAGAATCACTAAGGGTGGTTAGTATAACATTCCTGGTGACTCGATCTAGATTGTGAAGCTTCTTCTCTTCCGGAGTGAAGAGACTTCTGTCTTTGGGGATCTTCTTCCCAGTTACCATTCCTCCTCCTTGAGCTTGGTCCTGAGTCACGACACTATCAATCATAGGAACGATAGGTCCATCTTCAAGCACTTCAGTCATACTGTCATGGAGGGATGTCAGATGAGCTTCCATCCTGACTCGCCATACTCCGTAGTTCTCCACCGAGAACATAGGTACCATCCTTATACCTGACATATCAGCCATAGAAGATAAAGATATGAATATAGAGTGATATGCAGTGAAAACGCTTTCCCTCGGATCCGTTCGAATAGACCAGTCTCAAAGATAACAAGAGTCAAAGAACTCCTGCTATGATACCAATTGTTGGTCCCGTGAGTGAGTTCAGGTGTAGAGGGGGGGGTGAATACACCTGAATCCAAATTTCTCAACTTTCGAACACGAACAGTCCTATTCAGGAAGGTGCCGTACTGAAATGGTTCAAGAGGACCGGCATAACCGTTCCGAATCGTGTTAAAGGTCGAAAGAGTACCGACTCGGTCGAGATCCGCTAACTGACTAGGTCAGAATTCAGTATCGATCAGTGAGAGTTCAGTGTGCGGAATTGTGTAGGCCCCAATCAGTTTTAATGAGGAAAACGTTTTATGCAAGTCTCAGTTCAGTAGATAAGAAGTTCAGAATACTGAGACAGTTAAATCGATTATAAATATGATGTTCAGTATGCACAGTAAAATCAATGAAACAGTTAAGAAAGCAGTAAGAGACACAGGATTTTTAAAGTGGTTCGGATATCGCTCAAATCCTACGTCCACTGTCCCGATAGATCAGGAGGCTATTTATTATCCTGAGTTAGTCTCAGTCAGCTTGCACACTGGGCAAAGCCGCGTCTTGGTTTTTATACTGATCCAAGTCTCAGTTTACAACGATCAAACTTGAAAGTGTTTGACAAACTTTCTCCAACAGTGAAGGAGTCCTTATACAATAAGGATTAGGTTCAAAGGTGAACTCCTTCGTCTAAGCTATAGATAAGAACGGTTGAGCTTAGGGTTAGAGGGATAGGGAATATGAGAGAGTAGCTTCTAGATCGACGAACAGCTGAAGGTAAGCTTTGAGTTCGTGTAACGTCGATTTGGATACTAGAGGCTTTGTATGTCGGTTCAGCTTGATTCCCTATGAGCTAGAATGTAGTCTTTCGCCGGAAGATGTTCTTCGAGTTCTTGCTAGGACTTGTTCTTTGGGTTCTTTGCTCGTTTGAATGCTTTCTTGATTTTTGCTCTAGATGCGTGCATTCCGTGCATTCTTCTTGAATAATCCCTCTATTTATAGAGTAGAGATTGAAATAGATCCGTTGGAGACGATCTTCTTCTCTCTCTCTCTTTTGGTAGCAAACGGCTCTTTTTGACGTAGGTAATAGTGTCCTTTCCCTCCTTTTACGGAAATATGTTGACTGTAGCTTTAGTAGGTGAGACGACACGTGTATGCTTGTCATTTGTCGAGGTGGATGTGGTGGTTAAGACAGAACAAACTTCGAGGCAACTGAAGTTGACTTCTCTCTTCCTCGTACTTGACAATACTGATAGCTTATCAAAAGATTCGGATAGCGGTTAGGACTCACAAATTGCCGAGTCTGATTTTGTATTCAGTAGATAGACAGCTGAGAAGGGTCTACTGAAAATCAGCTCTGAGTCCAGTGAACTACTCCTGCTGAGTTCAGTTCAACTGACTCTCTCGATATCGCCTGCGAGTCCAAGTATTCACCGAGTCTTCTACACTGGTGCTGAGGCTGATGAGCTACTGAGCGCCTTGACCAGAGCAGAGTGTCTACTGAGTCTGAAACCTCAGAGACAAATACGAATACAAAGGAATGGTTCACCAAGCAGATAGGGTTTTGGGATCTTCAAATCTTCTCAACAGTCAGAGCACGAGGCTACTGAGCGTGATTCAGTATAGAAGATAGAGTCATTTCCCACTAGTATGATCATGCTGAGGATTGAATCATCACCCAACACTCTTTATTACAGTATATCGAACCATTAATACCCAATGCCCATGCTATAACCTAAAGATTTTAAACATATTGCATCGTGATTTTTGAAAATTATGCAAACGTAAACTACTAATCATGCCTAAACATATGAAAACACTGAAAAATAACTGATGAAAATGCCACAGGAATATTTACATCCACACACCTGGTACTAGGATTCCATTTTGCGAAGTTTGTAAGTTTGGATTGCAAAATCTTGGTTCACGTCGGCACTCGGTGTAACGCCCCAATTTTCATAACTTAACAAGGGACGCTACTTCATACTTAACATGCATATCTTAATTCTTTCAAAACATTTTCATGGAAAAGAATCATTGAAAAACTCAATTTATTTTCATACTCAGCGGAAGTCTTAAATAAAAATTTACTAAATCTAACATTTCAAAAAGAAACAACGTAAAGTTCATAAACTAAAAGCAATAATTGTAATACGATAAATTTTCCTCATAACCATCACCACCTCTACGCATCGGCCGAACCGTTTCCTAAAAAATATTAAAATAATAGGGATGAGTACGACTACTCAGTGGAAAATACATTTATCCAAACTATATAATATACCAATATATTATGGAAAATTAGAACATGTAAAAATTACATAGTCACATAGACCACAGAGTCAACTTCAACTCTAACATTTAAAACGGATCAACTTTGATCCCGGTCAACTTCGACCATAAACATGTGTACCAATCAACTTCGATCACGGATCAACTTCGATCCCGGTCAACTTCGACCATAAACCTTTATATCGATCAACTTCGATCGCGGATCAACTTCGATCCTTCCTTATCATGCATGTCATTAACTCATAAATATCGAGCATAAAATATAATAAGGATAAATGTAGTGTAAGAAAACTTCCCCACCTTAACTTGACTTTGAATGAAAAATGTGGATATAAAATGGATTAAGTCCTGCTCGCCTGCCCTAAAATGAAATATTTATTCTTTAATGTTGTGACGTGTATGCAACAAAATTTATACAAGAAATTCAATTAACATACCAAGCAATTGTAAAGCATCTGAAATTCTACCATGAATTTTAAACACTGTAACGACGCTAATTAAATAATTCCCTTCATTAGAGTCTACCAATTCTGAAACCATATAACTTACACATAAATTTCAATAAGAAATAATTCCATGAATTCCAATAGTGTACTCTTATATATATACCCTATGGTAATTCATTAAAACTACTCAGCTTACAAAATTAATATGATGCACCCTCAGCCGAAACAATGTAATCATAATATGATATAAATAAACACATTCAAAGTTCAAATTAAATTTACATAATAAAAATGATTTAATGACAAATAAGATAAATGCTTTAATTTTCATTTAAATTTTTAAGGCGCGACTTACAGAACTAAAACACTTGATAACATACATGAATATATATGCAGTGTATTTTATATTTGAAAATTTCGGGGCGTTACACTCGGCGCGATTACCAATTTGAAAGTTCTAATTGATTAGGGCTTCTGTCGGAATCGTGGGCTGGGTGGGGTCCGAAAATAGGATTTAAATGCGATCTATGCAATTACGATTGCGACTTTTCAAAATTTTTACACGATTGAGACTTTTCAAATTCTTTACACGATTGTATTTGAAATGAACGGACCACGATTACGAAATGAACATACCACAACTACGAGTTGGCACGGTTCAAAATTCCAATACACCTGTACATCATGAGTCCCACGACTTATATTATAATTGAAAAAAAAATAGTGGCTAAAAACTTATAATTTTAAAACTTTGACTACAAAAGATATACACTTATCTGAAAATGACTATAAAAAGAGTTTACTCTTTCTGTGTTTCTTATACTTTGAGTTACACTTCGGCAAAATGCATAATAATGATGCCTATGAAAATCTCATTTTGTTTGAAACGTTCTTAAGATTTTAATTTTTTGTTTGGGCGTATGAAAAAATATTAAATTGACATAAACATAAAAATCTGTCAGAAGAATGATGGATAAAAAATACACGGAAGAAATATTTAATAAAAAGGTATTTTACTCTACATAATTGATCTGTTATTTAGTAAATAATTCTATAATTTTGTAATAATTTTTTGTCGTGATTGATATATAGCTAAGTAAGAACATATTGGTAAATAAAAGTAATATAGAATATAGATTCTAGACTAACATTTTCTAACTCTTCTATTTAATTAACTTTATGAAAAGCAAGCAAACTAGAATCTATTATGAGTTTTCTTAGCAAAGAGAAGCAATTAAAGATGAGTACGAGTCTTCGTAATAACTACTCATCCATCCCATTCAACTTGACTTCAAACTTTCCGGTTCACTTATTAAGGTGAGGTGAGTTTTAGTAATGAAGGTTTGAGCCCTACAATTTAAATATAATGGTTTAATAATAATTTAAAAGGTAGATTTTAGTAGAAAAGTTATGGATCCTACAACATAAAAACTTTCATTTTTGAGTTGAAGATAAGTTAAATGGGATGGTCTAGAAAAAAAAAAAATTAATGGGACGGAGGGAGTATAATTTTAGTACTATTAGTTTACCGTTATGCCCAATAGGAATTAATAGGGAGTTGTGTTTATGTGAATTAAAGAATATTTGTGAAAAGTAACACAATAGATTGATAGGTAGTGTTCAGAAAAATTCAATTAAACTGTTTTTTTACCAAATACTTGTATATATATTCATATTTTTTTTCTAAAATCAAGCTTTTTTCAATGATACAAATACCGACGGTTATTGAAAAAAAAAAATATATATATATATATATATATATATATATATATAATTTGGCTTTATCTCATGGAGTATAATCTTGTGATTAGTAACATCAAATGAATCCGCTAAGATCGTTTTAAGTGACTCCAAATCATCTACTCGTATCTTCCTTTTCATTACGGTTTTAAACCTTACCTACATCATTTAAAAAATGAGTGATATATTGTAATTTAATTTTAAATAATTTAAATTAATGGTTGAACATTAATTTATTAATTGGAACGGGAAATGGTTGACCGTTAATTGTAGCTTATCCTTTCTTGATTCGGATGTTTTTCATGTTTTATTTAGATTTGAGAGAGTCAGGCAGGAGTGTTACGGTACTGCATACTTCTAAATTTTTCCATACCGCATACCGTGTCGAAAATGTGCGGTATAGGAAATTGCATATCATTACCATACAGGTCATTGCGGTATACCGTTGATCAGTATGCCGTAAGTGCGGTATGAGCAAGTATGCATACCGTTGTCATACCGGTCGTGCGGTATGCCTTACCACATACCGGTATAGCGATACAATGAGGTATACCGAAAGAACACCGATATATCGAAGCATAAAGTATACCGAAAAAAAAAACCTATTAAAAATTACTACCTCTGTCCCGCTATTTTCAGCACACTTTATTTCAGTACGGAAATTAAGAAAATAGATGATTAAGAATCAATTATGGGTAGATAATAAAGTAGGAGAGAGAAGATGAGTAAGAGTAGATGATAAAGTAAAAAGAGAAGATGTAAAATAAGAGAGATAAGATGATAAAAGGTAAAAAAAAAGTAAGAGAGATAAGATGGTAAAGTATGAGAAAGATGATAGTTATTTCCAAATTAGAAAATATGCCAAAAATAGCGGGACGTTCATTTCGGAAAAGTGTGCCGGAAATAGCGGGACGAAAGTAGTAGAATATAAAGATGACAAAATGCAGAAAACATACAATTTCCGTCTAACAAATTACATCCGTAAATATCTAAGATAATAAATAGATACAGAAACCAAAAAAACTAATAAGGCACCGTCCAACATCTCAAAACAATTCAAATGCAAAAAACAGAAAACTCAAACAAGGGCACAACCCAACATAACAAACAGTACAAAGGTCTACTAAATAACATAACAAAATTTTGTTCTAAGTCTAAAACAGTAAGATGAAGACCATAAACATCTTAAAACGAACCACTTCATATTCAAAAATCTGCAAACAGTAAATTTTAGAATTAGTGTAGTTATCGGTTATCATATCAAACAGCCGAATCAGCGCTGCCCAGTAACAGTTTAAAGAACTATAATGCAGCCAAATCAGCGCTACCCAGAATTCAGTAACAGTTTAGAGCTGCTGATGAAGTTCGCAAAGCAGCATATTTTCAGTGGCAAAATTTGAGAAAAGATTTATCAAAGAAGGTAAAGTCTGGCCACACTTTAATTATTTTTCATTATGAATGTATTGCGCACAGACACTGTCACACAAGGTAATCATAGTTAGATCCAGTAAATGTTAGGCATATCCATTGATGGACCATCAGTTAGTGAATTCAAACTCACCCACATAGCATTTCGAGAATGAAGCCAAACATGTTCAAAATTCGTACCAGAAATATGTTCAAAATTCGTACCAGAAATATGTTCAAAATTCGTACCAGAAATATAAAAAAAGGAAAAATGCTGGTGGCCTAACGGATCAGAATCGGGAGCTTAGGATTCTTCGTCTTCAGATCCTTCAGCAAATGTCCGGCGGTTCGGCGGTTCGGCGGTTCGGCGGGTCGGCGGAGTTGACGCACTTCGAGTGGGCGGCGGGCAGTAGGCGACTAGGGCTTGGGATGGTGGGTGGAATTTGGGAACGTGGGGGTTGGGTGGGGGAGAGAGTTTTAATTGAGGGAGGGGGGAGAGTGAATTAGGGGAGATATATTCATTATTTCCTAACGTTTTGGAATAAAAAAAGATTCGAATGTTCTTTAATTTATGGTTCATTTATTGATATTTATCCAACTTCACTATTAATATTAATTTCAAATAATATACGTTTTGAATATTTTATTGTACGTGCTTTCAAATTTTCGTCATATTTTCATAACCCAACATAATCCTAAAATGATAATAATCACAAAAATTAAAATGAAAATTATAAAGTAATTTTCATAATATCTAACATAATATGAAGTAACACTTTAATTTAATTAGATTTAAGATATTTCATTTGATTTTTCTTTTCTTTTCTTAAATTAGTATTTCACTTGAAAAGTACAAATTAAAAAGTAATTTTCATAATAACTAATATGAAGTAACACTTCTTAATGAACTAAAATATTTCATTTGAATTTGCTTTTCTTAGTAAAATTAGTGTTCACTTGAAAAGTGAGAATTAGAAAGTAATTATCATAATATCTAATATAATATGAAGTAATACTTCTTAATCTAATTAAGATATTTCAATTGATTTTTCTTTTTCTTTTTTCCTTAAATTAGTGTTTCACTTGAAAAGTGCAAATTAAAAAGTGATTTTCATAATAACTAATATGAATTAGCACTTATTAATGTAACTAAAATATCTTATTTGATTTTTCTTTTCTTTACTTAAATTAGTGTTGAAATTGAAGTGTGAAAATTAGAAAGTAATTTCAAATTGTATTTCATACAAAAGTATATATTATATCATAGTTTTATAATAATATCATGGAATACTTTACAATATAACTATATCTTTAAAAAATTAAATATGAACCCTTCATGAAACATGGAAATAGAGATCTCTTCTTCTGAAAAACGAACTCATTTTTCGGAAATCATGAAGAGGTCATATTTTCTTTTTTCTTTAATTATTTATCTCTATTATTATATTTCAAAGTTCTTCATGATATTTTTCGATTCCTCCTTTGTAGTGGATTTTCTGTGTCCCATTTTTGACATTTTAGTGTCTCGATGAATAGTGTTTGGGGTATCGATAAATAGTGTTCAGGGTCTCGATGAATAGTTGATTGGGTTTGATCAACATGCTTCCCGAGGTGACTTTTTCGGGATTTTCAGCACATTTCCCGTTACGCATTTCCCGAGGTGACTTTTTCGATTGTTTCGACACATTTCCTAAGGCACGTTTCCCGATGTAGTTTGACCGTTGACTTTTTGTTGCCTTTCTCGGGTTCGAGTGTTGACGATGATGACCCAGCTCTTGTGAGTTTGAAGTTTAAGGTGTTGGTGTCGAAACTCAAAATAATTCAGATATATCATGATTTTCGTAATGAATAATGTAAGTAAAGTATCACTTTTTAATGTAGCTAAATTCTAAAATATTGAATTTGCATTTAAAAGATACTATATTACAAGATATATACGGTATATTTGCGGTATGCAGTATATACCATGATCGGTATGGATCGATATACGATATCATTTCGGTATGCGGTATATACCGTGATCGGTATAATTCGGGACACTATATGTGTCGTAACGTCGGTACATACCGGTGGTTCGGTATCAAACGGTATCTATCGATATACGATATGTACCGTTACTTTTGGTATGTACCGTATCCATAGTATGCTATGATATACCGCGGTATAGGAAAATCTATACCTTTACCATACCAAAAAACTTCAGTACGGTATCATACCGTACCGAAAATCTTGGTATACCCAAAATTTTGGTATTTCGATATATTTTCAATACGGTATGAACAATATACTGATTTTTCGGTATTTTTTAACACCCCTAGTCAGGTGTGCGGCCGTCTCGCAGGTGTGGACGACCGTCCAAATTTATTATTATTTTTTTAAGCTTAATTATTTTATCTTTTTTCTTTTTGTAATTATTTTTTTCTTTTAAACTCAAGCTAAAATTGATGCTATTTAATTTTATATCAATTTTGAATTATTTCATATAGTATGAAAATTGATGGAGTTATTAATTTTAGTTTCATGTTTATATAATGACAAAGACTTGGGTGCATCATGTTGCACATGCAACATGACCCAATTACCAAATTTTGATCCGCTTTGATCCGTTGATCTACTTTGACCTGCTGACATCAGCATGATCCGTTGTAAGGATGGGTGTGTCACTCTTTGTGAACAAAAATGTCGTTTGTTTTAAAAAAAAATTATTTTTTATAAGGGAAGGCGTGTTATTTGTAATGAATAAATGTGTCATTTGTTATTTATCTCAAAATGTCAATCGTAAAAAGCAAAAGTGTCATTTGTATTTGAATGAAAAATGTCATTTGTTTATGAAAAAGTGTCAATTGCAACAAATGAAATTTTCAATAACACTGAAGTAAAGTGAACTCAGGATTAATGAACGTGACACTTTGATCAAGTAATCAATGTGAAACATAATAACCAGAAATGTTATCCAAAGTGTCAATCGTAATAAACAAACGTGTCAATTGTCTCGAAGGAGAGTGTCACATTCTCATAATGTGTCAATTGCAACGAACAAAAGTGTCATTATCTCAAAGTGTCAATCACATTGAAGTAAAGTGTCAATTATAATTAAGAAACGTGTCACTTTAATCCAGTAATTACATAATAAAATATGAAGCATAATAACTAGAAATGTTACCTTAAGTGTCAATCGTAATAAACAAAAGTGTCAATTGTCTCGAAGGAGAGTATCACATTCTTATAATGTGTCAATTGCAACAAAAAAAAGGTGTCATTTATCTCAAAGTGTCAATCACAGTGAAGTAAAATGTCAATTATAATTTAGGAACGTGTCACTTTAATCCAGTAATTACACAATAAAATATAAAGCATAATAACCAGAAATGTTACCCAAAGTGTCAATCGTAATAAACAAAAGTGTCAATTGTCTCGAATAAGAGTGTCACATTCTTATAATGTGTCAATTGCAACGAACAAAAGTGTCATTTATCTCATAGTGTCAATCACAGTGAAGTAAAATGTCACTTATAATTAAGAAACATGTCACTTTAATCCAATAATCATACGAAGTAACATTTATTCACGAAAAATGTCAATTGTTTTGAATAAAAGTGTCATTTTTTTAAATATGAGTTATTTTTAAACAAATGACACATTCGTTCACAATAAATGACACTTTATGTCACAATAAATGACACTTCAATAAATTACCTAACCAATAAGGCCAGAGCAAACTCAAGGATCTCAATACTCCAAACAAAATCAAATTCTCAGTAAATAAAATGACTCTCATGTTTAGGAAATCTACTAATAAAAATATAAGATAACAATAATGCGAAGAGTTACACCCCGAACAACTTGCTCCAACATTGAAATTCAAATCAGCAGCATTTACCTCAAATACCATCATTCCTCACACTAAACCTACTTTATGTTGCAATTAATTTTCCAGTATCACATTCTATACAAATATGCTAAGAACAAAAACAAGAAGAATCAAATTACAATATCGGATTTCAAAAACTTCCAACTTAGAAAGCAATTAATAGGTATAAACCATGAAAAACTCACCAAATACCAGTAAAAAACTAGAAAATTTATCCAAATCCTTCATAAATCTAGAGAGCGGAGGCGGAGGTAAAGAGAGCGAGGCGGAGGCGGATTTGGAGGATTGCACGGAGGTGGATCCGGCCACCGGAGGGACAGAGGCGGAGACGGAGACGGAGATGAGCAACGAAGACGGAGATAGAGGCGGAAACAGAGAGGACGGTGGGAGAGAGAGAGAGGGGGGAGTGGAGAAAGAGAGAGAGGACAATGGGAGAGAGAGAGGGGAATGGAGAAAGAGAGAGAGTGAGAGAGATGGAGGAGTTACTGAGAGAGAAAGAGGGGAGAGAAGGAGGGGGGGCGTCGAGAAAGAGAAGGGATGATAATTTATTTTTATTTTTTTAAATACTAAATCGGGTCAAAATTGGATTATTGGATCATATTGCATGTACAACATGATGCACCCTAGTTCATCTCTCATATAATACGTGTTCTTGTTGATTTATCATAATAATTGGTACACTTTTAAAAAAGTAATAATTTCCTAAAAAACGTGATAAAAATTGTCCAGAACAATTGTTACTTTTATTAATATTAATCGATACATATGTTTAGTATAAATGTTACATCTATTCATGTTAATTGATACTACTGGATAAACAAGTGATACATTCAAAATAATTGATACTACATCCGCCTCATCCACACTGTCATGTAGGGTTTCAACACAGAGTATAAGAAACTTGACTTTTGTGTGTAAATGAAGCGGGGCACATGACTTTTTGTAATGTTATTTAATCATTTTATGGAAAGAAGACAGTATCAATGAGACAAACCTAATATAGTATATAAGACAGTATGAATGAGACGGAGGGAGTACTTTTTACATGTCAAAATGATACTTTTATTAAAACCAACGATACTTTATCCAAAATAAGTGATATTTTGATTTATAGCATGTGATACTTTAATTCATAATAAATCATACATTTATTAATAACAAGTGATAATATTAAGAATAATGTATACTTTTTCATGTTAAGTGAGTAGTACTTTTGTTATGAACAATTAATATTTTTATTATCCTAAAAAATGCCCATTATCTTTTCTCTCTTATGTGTATTATATTTACAATCATAAAATAGAAAATAATAATAATAATAAAAGAAATTTAAAAATAAAATAAAAATCATTAATAGCAGCCGGCCACGTAGTCGTTTGTCTTTAGATTTTCTTTTGACTAGTTGATAAGTGTATCTTTCCTTTTCTGCCTACTTATTTTTTTGCAAGAATGGGAGGGGAATCATATATATTTGTCACTAAAATAGGTAAAAGTCAAATTAATTACAAGTTAATTGCTAACAGTTTGCGGATGGGGCATTTCCCCCGAGTCATATAGAAGCACTTCATATCTGTCATCATTGCACAGTCTTCACATCGGTAAACCATTCCATTTGTCTCTGAATGACAAATGTAGTGTATAAATTCATCCCTCGTGCCGCGGGTAGAGTAGTGTGAAATTATGCCTTCTGATAATACAGTCGCTGTATTGTTGAGACTTGAGGGATGACAATTTTTGGGGTAACGAGTAGCAAACAGAATGGACAAAGTAATTACATAGAACACATTCATAATACGGAGGAGAAGATACAGACGTCACACAAAAATCACAAATCCTTGTCTTCACATATCATACCCTAAAACCAACTTCAAAGTATGCATGTGACAATTGAATAACATTCGAGATCTTGTCAAGACCATTTTCTCGAATGACAAAATGTTTAATTAATTCCTTGAAAGCATCACATGGTTTTAATGGGAACTGAATCAGTAATGAACCATCATCATTCTTGTCTTGTTCTCTGTAATCAAATAGACCATGTTAAATCAAATTAAGATTTATAGGAGAAATAATGTAATAATACTTACAATTTAGAGTGCTTCTCAGAAGTAGCACATTTGAGATGGACAAAGAATTTGCAATCACCACAATAAATTAAAGCCTTTAACACAAACAGAACATTGGTACTCAAAGTTGCGATGATGGAAAGGGAAAGTAGAGGAGAAGGAGAGTTGGCGATGATGGTGGTTTGTGGTGACAAGTGGGGGCATCAACAAGTCACATGTACTGCACGTGCAAACCGTGTCTCGATCTTCAGTGCCACAAGCATCGCAATTAAATACGAAGGGTGGCTTCCAAGTTGCCTTCCCAATTTACAATGACAAAGAGTACACTTATGACACTCTAGTGGATTGAAATCAACTAGGTGAAGTGGATGTTGAGGATGTAAGTAATGAGATATTGGCTGTGGAGGATAATCCCGCCACTACTAGATTGTTTTTCTTTGACACAAACATGATACCAACTCTATACTTGCAGCCACGACACTAATAGTTTTTCTCATTAGCCACAGAGTGTGTTCATGGAAGGGATGATACATCTCCATCTTCTCCATAATCTCTCAATAATGTAACATATACATAATGTTGTGAGGAATGGTTACACATAACCAAACAGGGTTTTTGTCTCTTCTTAAATTCTTTAGAAAGCAATATCCCATCACTAAAAGTTTTATGATATAATCCAATCATCTTTTCAAAATCATAGTGGAGATTACACGTCGGATTGTAAATAATAGATTATGATAGAAAGGTCCTAATTAGCAAAGTAGCCTTTAATAACACCACCTCTGCTGAGAGACTCATAATTGGGGGCATAATCCACTCCGTCCCAAACATTGAATTTGGGATCCCATCTATACGCACCCTCTTCATCGAATCTCCAATCGCAGATCTCGTACTGATCCTTGATGCACTCGTAGTCGTATTTGAAGGCGACGAAGGTGCCGACGTTGGTGGAGCAGTTGAACATGGTGGAGGAAGGGTAGATCACTCTCTTCTTCACTATGAATTTGAACTGCTCCCATGGCGCCAGGTGAACCACGTTGAAGGCGTCGTCGAAGGAGAAACACCGCACGCTCAGGTAGTTGGTGTGGTTGTTGGTGAGGACGATTAGCTTCGTATCCGGTTTTATGCTATCGGCGGGGAGGAGGAGGAAGGCGGCTGTGACCACGAGGAGGAAGGCGGCGCCCTTGGTCGTCATGCTGGTGCCCCCCGCCTAGCTAGCTCACTTTTGCTCTTCTTTCTCTTTTATCCTTCAATTTTGGGATATGTATGTGCGTGCGTATGAAAAGGGAAAAATAATTTGAAAAGAAAAACATGTATATTCGACATGTGAAATTCATGCATAATGTTTGTTATATATGTGTTTATAAAGTCGGGAACCAAAAATAACATCAAATAGACCGAAATTTATAATTACTAACCCTAAATTAAAAAATTCTAAAAGAGAGGATTTTTTTTACTTGTGATTTTCTGTGATACATGCAAATTGCAAAAGAAAGAAACAAATTATTGATGCAGAATCGTAAAAAACATACCTCCCTTTCTTCGAGACCAAGCACAAGAAAAATTTCCTGTGCAGTGGGGCTTCGGAAATAGAGGGGAAGATGGATAATTTGAAGAACAAAATTAATAGGAGAAAAAGATGTGAGTTAGTTATTGTTTACTATTTAATCAAAGGTTATTAATCTTCTGATACTATTTTTCGACAGGTACCAAATAATTCTATCAAGTGCAAGTATTTTTTATAATCACATGATATCTAAGCTATTCTTTTATTACAGATGGTAATATGTCGTTAGTAACTTCTATTCCACCTAGGATGGGGAAATGACATTAAGTTAATTATGTAGGATAAATTCAATTTGTATAAGCATCATGAAATTAAGATTATCATAGTTAGCAGTAGTAGAAAGAATTGTCTTGTAATCAATATCACAAAATTAGATCTCTAAGTCGAGTTCGTCATGTAACTAATCCAATACAGTTCATCTACATTACTTAGACACTCTCAACCTCGCTACTTTTGCAAGACTTGTAGAAGGTATTATATTAGACCGGATCTTGATGCATGCATTTCATAGTACATATAACAAGAGAATGATATGAAAAATTAAATGAGTTGTAAGTTGTAAATTGTGACTTGCAAGTAACTACCCCCATCCAAAGTGGCTCATGCAGTATGGCATACCCATACAATTCAATTCAATATTATGTTTCTCATCCCATGTGCTCCAAAGTTATACTCTCTCAGTCTCGTTAATGTTGACTTAGTTTTTTTTTTTTTGGTTGTCCCGTTGTTAAGGAAAGTAACTTGTAAACCACAATTAATCTAAATAGTGGAACTGACCACTTTTACACACCTTCACCAACTTTCTTAAACTTCATGTGAAACAGTACTAAAACAAGAATAGTGGAATGAAGGGAACACTTCATATCCCTTCATATACATATATAAATGCATGCATACTCAATCCCCACATTTGGGAGAGAGAGAGAGAGAGAGAGAGAGAGAGAGAGATGTGGAAAGAAAAGGAGGCTTATTACCCTACCCTAACTTGTTGAGCCACACTTGAATCTAATTATTTCCTTTTTTATGTGGGAGTATTTAAATTTAATACATTCATTTGAAATGGAGGAAGAGTGCATGGAAAAATGAAAAAGGAAGGTGAGATATATATACTAGATAAAGTATAAATCTTTATTGAGATTAGTCACGTGAAAACTCTATTTTTTAATGTAATTATTGGGAAAAATATGTTTTGATCTCAAACCCCTAATTGATTGGTGAACCAGTCCGATGTTCTTATAGGTTTGTTTCAGCCCGTGTCTGTATGGTTAGGCTGAATATTCTTATCAAACTAGGTTGCTCGGGAGATGATTGTTCAGATAGAGGAACTGATCGAGTTCAGCTACGACAAGCTGACTCTCACCAGGCTGAATTGATCTCATATCAGGATTTTCACTTGACCGCATTTATTCATTCATAAGAAGTTTGTTCAAGGTACAAGGCACATAATTCAAAGAACATGGTCAACGAGGAAAACGACATTAAAAGAATCAACCTCGACCAATCTCAGGCCGTCATGTCAGCCCTAGTCAAAGGGAGACAGCACAGTATCTCATACAGATCCGTAGAGCCAAGCGGAGTGCGACACGTGTCTATGCATTCAATACATCCGAACGTTGAGGACACAGAGCCAATAGGAGAGCAATACTTTTCAATGGTCATATTCCATAGCTCGCCTATAAATAGCAGAAGACCTCTCTCAACGAGGTTACGGAATTTCAAGCACATTCAAGCACACTCAAGCAAAAGGACAAACCTCTCACTCTTTCCATAATAGTTTTGTAGCTTAGAAATTCCCACTGTCGTTCATACTCCAAGAACCTTAGCTTGAATATCACAAGCTTGGAGTAGAGAGTGTTTCATACTCTCATTATTGAACACAACCCAACCTTACTTGTCTCAAATTAGATAGGATATGATTGTTAGTTTGTTTGATTGATTGTTAGTCTATTAGATTGATTGATTATATTGATTTGCACTCGTCAGTCTACGAGTATCCCTAGTGGATTCCTGCTGAAAAAGCTAAAGAGTGGACGTATGATCTAGTGAATCCGAACCACTATAAAATCGGTTGTCTTATCTCTCATTGCATCAGCTTACTGTTCATCCACCTCTCTTAAGATGAATTGTTGCATTCATAAAAACATATTTGTTAAGGGCCTATTCATATTTCCATATTGCTTCTCTCACTGACTCACTATCAGTCAACCTCTGATCTGATAAAGCAATGTTTGGTATCAGGTGTATTCCCCTCCCCCCCCATACACCTGAAATCTCACCGGGACCAACAATATTCAATAGTTGAAAATGGTTTCGATAAAGGATAGTGACCCTCAAACGCAAGAGCAAATCCAAAGGGGTAGGTAGGTGTGACTGCCCCTGAACTTTCGTATACTAATACAAGTTTTTTCTGTATTTTTTATAATTTATATTTTTTCCACTTAAATTTCCTGATCCCCTTCCCTTCAAAATTTTTGAATTTTGTCACTCTACTTTGAATTCTTTAAGACTCTTGTTTTCTGAAACTGGTTTACTTGAACGGATCCAGAAAACGTTTTCACTGCATATCATTCTTCATTCATATCACAATTTTCAATGTCTGATATGTCAGGAATCAGGATGGTACCCATGTTCTCAGTAGAGAACTACGGGGTATGGCGAGTCAGAATGGAGGCACATCTGACTTCCCTCCACGACAGCATGACAGAGGTACTGGAGGACGAACCTATCGTTCCGATGATTGATAGCGTCGAAACCCAGGATCCAGCAGAAGGAGGCGGCATGGTAACTGGGAAGAAGATCCCCAAAGATAGAAGTCTTTTCACCCCTGAGGAGAAGAAGCTTCACAACTTAGATCGGGTTGCCAGAAATGCCACACTGACCACCCTGAGTGATTCCTATCTCGTAAGAGTTCAGGACTGCAAGTCCGCGAAGGAACTCTGGGATGCTCTAGGGCTGCTGAGTCGGGGGACTCAGAAGATTAAAGCGAACAAACTGGCGTTGGAACTTCAGAATCTGGAGAGACTGTCTCTCATGCCTGGTGACACGATTGAAGATCTTAACGTCAGATTTACGGATCTGATGAACACCATCAACGGGCTGGGAAAGACATTCTCCAACCGAGAAATGAATCTCAAGATATTGAGAGCACTATCGGACGGATATTGGACTCCATTTGCTACTTTACTGAGACATTCTGACCTAGATATTGTTTCTCCTGATCATATCTTTTCAGAATTAAAAGTTGAGGAGTTCGAGTTCGGTCTACCCCAAAGGAAGCAGCGAGCTAAAGCTGACACTCAAATCGACCATGCTTTCAAAGCATCAGTCAGCACAGCGGCTCCCGCGTCTAGCAAGGCAGAACCTTCACTCAGTGATCTACAAGAAGTAAACCTAGCTAAGAAATATGCACTGCTTGCCGTGAAGTATCAGAAGGAGAAGGAGAGGCGCAGAAAACTCTCTAGAGTCGTCAGAGAATCCAAGGGTAAGTCTGAATATACACCCAAGAGCACTCCTGAATCGCATACTTTTGATTGCAGGAAACAGGAAGACTCAGGTCAGTCGAAAGACAGCGAGAGCAAAGAAGAAAGAGTCACCACCTGCTACAACTGCAAGAAGCCAGACTGTCCTAAGCTCAGTACTGCTGAGAGAGCAGCACACAAAGCTCGAAGGGAGAAGTTCATCAAGAAGCGTCAAGCATATATTGCTGGTGAACTCTCAGACGACTCAGATGAAATCAACTCCTTCATGGATTCATCAGATGATGAAGCGGCATTCATGGCCGTAGAGCTTGAAGAAGATGCTGAAAAGTATCTTATGGCGGGAGAAGAGGATGAGGTAAACTCTCACGCTCCATTTAACCCCTCTTCACACTGCACACACGACACTATTTCAGGTGCAGATGAGAATCTGGACGTCTCGATCGCCTATGAGGAATTATTAGACGAGCAGATTCAGATGAGCCTGCAGCTCAGTAAGATTCTTCAGGAGTTGGATACCCTGAAAGTGGAGAATCAGAGACTTTCTCAGGAGAGTTAGGTTGCTACTGACTAAGAAAGACTTGTGTTGAGACTCAGGGAGGAGATTAACTCTCTGATGGCCAAGTCTCAGCATCAAGAAGATCAGATCTCAGTACTGACCAATGACTTGACTCAGAAGGATACTGAACTGAGTCTACTGAAGCAAGAGTTGTCAGGACTTCAGGCCGAGCATGAAATGCTTAACAAAAGTGATGATGTCTGGAGGAATCTGATGACAGAGTGGTACATGGGCGCTGAAAAGAGGCTTGAGGCAATGCTAGCCAGCAACAAGCCTAAGCACTGCAAGGAGGGACTTGGATTCAGTCATGGAGCCTCCTCATCTGCCCCCGTACGCTTAGAGAACCGGCTAGCTGATAGATTTGTTCAAGGGGAGACTATTAATGCTGAGATACTGAACCCCCTAGCAAAGAACAAACAGAAGATTAAGGCACATCATCCTAGCTATCAGCATTCTGACAAGAAGATTAGCTCAAAATCATCCCAGTTCAGTCAAGGGGGAACCAACAGAGTTAAATAGGCTGATCAGTAAAGACCTCCACAGCTGACACATCCAACTCAGTATGGGTCATATTACTATGATCCTATAGTCAGAAGAGGATCCAAAAGTCAGAAAAGGAAGAAGAAAGCCGTTCAGAAGGCAAAGGTCAGCAGTCCACCAATTCAGAAGATCAGGACTCCTGAACCTGTGAAGCCTCAGAAGTCAGCATCGACCAGTCCAATGGTCAAGTATGTTGATCAGAGTGGAAAGAAACTGTCTGAGACCACCAGGGTCGTGCGACAGATTTGGGTTTCCAAAACTAACATCTAAGGACCCAAAATCAAAAATAAAGGGTACCTGAATATAATTCTGTTTTGCAGGTGCACAAGGACCCTTGGTATGTGGACAACGGATGCTCAAGACATATGACATACCAGAAAGACCTACTGAAGAATTATACTACTGAAGACGGACCTAGAATCGAGTTTGGAGACAATGCAAAAGGCTATACCAGAGGCTATGTGTTGGGTGATGATTCTATCCTCAGCATAGTCTTACTTGGTGGGAAATGATTCTATCTTCTATACTGAACCATGCTCAGCAGCCTAGTGCTCTGAATGTTGAGAAGATTTGAAGATCCCAAAACCCTATCTGATTGGTGAACCATTCCGTTGTAATCGTTATTTGTCTCTGAGGTTTCAGACTCAGTATACACTCTGCTCTGATCAAGGCGCTCAGTAGATTATCTGCCTTAACACCAGAAGTAGAAAACTCAGTAATACTGGACTCAGCAGGAGCAGTATACTGAAAGAGTTAGTGGAACTGAACTCAGCAGGAGCAGTTCACTGAACTCAGAGCTGATCTTCAGTAGACTTTACTCAGCTATCTACCTACTGAATACGGGATCAGACTCAGCATCGGTAGACAGTCTTCTGAACTGTCAGATACTTTTGAAAAACAATCAGCATTGTCATATACGAGGAAGAGAGAAGTCAGCTTCAGTTTGCCTTGAAGTCTGTGCTGTCTCAACCACTCTATCCGCCTCAACGAATGACAAGAACACACATGTCTTCTCACCTGCTAAAGCTGCAGTCAACCCTTTACCTAAAAAGGTGGGAAAGTACACTGTTACCTACTTCAAAAGAGCCATTTGCTACCAAAAGAGAGAGAAAGAAGAAGATCGTCTCCAACGGATCTTTTCCAATCTCTGCTCTATAAATAGAGGGACATTTCAAGAAGAAAAAATGCGCATAAGCTTAAACGACGAAAACATACACAAGCATTCAAACGAGCTAGAACCAGAAAACCCTAAGTCTTCCGCAAGAACTTGAAGATCTATCTCCGGCGAAAGACTACCTTCTCAGCTCATAGGGAACCAAGCTAAACTGTTAGAAGAGCCTCTAGTATCCAAATCGACGATACACGAACCTAAAGCTTATTTCAGCTGTTCGTCGATCTAGAAGCTACATTCTCATTCCCTATCCCTCTAACCCTAAGCTCAACCGAATATACTTATAGCTTAGACGAAGGAGTTCATATTTGAACCCAATCCTTATTGTAAAAGGACTCCTTCATAGTTGGAGAAGTTTGTCAAACACTTTAGTTTGATGCCTTTGTAACCGGGACTTGCTCGATATAATCCCCAAGCCACGGCTTTGTCCCCGTGAACAAGGCGACCGAGACTAACTCGGTATAATAAATAGCCTCCCGAACTTTCGGGACAAGTGGACGTAGGATCGATTGATATCCGAACCACTTTAAAAATCTGTGTCTTGTTATTGCTTTCTGATTACTGTTGCATTGATTTTACTGTTCATACTGAAAATCTTCTTTAAAATCATACAACTGTCTCAACATACTGAACTGTCTACTTGCTAAACTGAGACTTGCATAAAACGGTTTTCCACTCAACTGATTAGGGCCTACACTTTTCCGCACCGCTGAACTCTACCTGTTTGATACTGAATTCAGACTCAGTCAGCTAGCAGATCTCAGTAGAGTCAGACTCTTTGCCACACACGATTCAGAACAGCTATTTGGTCTGCTGAATTATTTCAGTATGGTACTTTCCTGAACAGGACTGTTCGTGTTCGAAGTTGAGAAATTCGGATTCAGGTGTATTCACCCCCCCCCCCTCTATACCTGACCGTACACTCGGGACCAACAGAAGCAAAATCCACCTGTTCCATCGCCTTCCACTGATGGAATCCTTCAGCTGCTACATATGGATTTATTCGGTCCAGTCTCTCCAGTGACAATCAGAGGCAAAAAGTATGCTTTAGTGGTCATTGATGACTACTCGCGCTACACATGATTCATATTTATTGCCAACAAGTCTGACGTCAAAACAGAGTTGCCTACGCTTCTGAAAAAACTCAGTGTCGAGAAGAACACCAAGATTATAAAGATACGTTCAGACGGAGGAACTGAGTTCCTGAATTCGATGGTGGAGGAGTTCTGCAAAACTGAAGGCATAGAGCATGAGACGTCTGCCGCGCGCACGCCTCAACAAAATGGGGTTGCTGAAAGGAAGAATAGAACACTCAAAGAAGCAGCAAGAACCCTGCTCGCAGACTCAGGACTTCCAACCAAATTCTGGGCAGAAGCAATTGATACTACATGTTACACTCGGAACAGATCTCTACTGACTAAGCAGCATAAGAAGACACCATATGAACTATGGAACGGAAGGAAGCCTTTCATATCTTATTTCCATATTTTTGGGTGTTCGTGCTTTATCCACAATAATGGGAAGGACCAGCTAAAGACTTTTGATAGCAAGTCAGACCAGGGAGTCTTCTTAGGATACTCCCGGGTCAGCAAAGCCTTCAGAGTTTTTAACTACCGGACCCTTTGCGTGGAGGAAAGCCCTCATGTTGTTTTTAATGAGTTTGCTACTAAAGACAGGAGCAGGAACTCAAAATCAGAATCTGAGGACATCAGTAAGCAGCTACAGGATCTGAGCCCAAAAGATAAAGTTGAAAAGATCCAGCTGTGTTGGGATGATGATTCAGAAGAGGAAACTGATGATAAGACAATCGAATCTCGGCCACGGCGAAGTAGGCTGAGCAGTTGACTCTGCCGAACGCAGTCAATCCCAGGTAACTCAGGTCGATGAAGAAACCCAAGTGGTAACTGAGACCTCTACCGAGGATAATAATTCAGGGAGAACAAATGAAGTTCCTGAGCTAAATGTCCCTGAACCTGGTGACTCAGTAGACCCAACTCTCGTAACTAAATTACATCAATCTCAGAATTGTACAACTTAAATGCCTAACTCACTTACTATCTGTGTTGAACAAATTTCAGATGAAGAGTTGAAACATCGTCGATCATGGCTGGACGCTCACACTTCTGACTTGATTATTGGAGATCCTTCAGCTAGTGTAAAGACAAGATCCAGATTTTGTCAGGGAGAAAGCGCATTATATTCCTGCTTCTTGTCTACTGAAGAACCTTAGTCAGTTGAAGACGCACTCAAGGATGCTGATTGGATCATAGCTATGCAGGAGGAGCTGAACCAGTTCACGAGAAATGAAGTATGGGAGCTTGTTGATAGACCCCGGCATCAACATGTGATTGGAACTAAATGGGTCTTCAAGAACAAGCGAGATGAAAACAACGTTATAGTAAGGAACAAAGCGAGACTCGTGGCAAAAGGCTACTATCAAGCCGAAGGAATAGATTTTGACGAAACTTTCGCTCCAGTTGCAAGATTGGATGCAATCAGACTATTCCTAGCCTACGCAACACATCAGCGATTCAGAGTTTATCAAATGGATGTGAAGTCTGCGTTCCTGAACGGCGTGCTGAAAGAAGAAGTCTATGTAGAACAGCCTCCCGGCATTCAGCAGGGACATCAGGTCTACAGACTCAGAAAGGCTCTGTATGGGTTAAAACAAGCACACAGGGCTTGGTACGATACCCTGTCTGAGTTTCTTCTTCAGAAAGATTTTCAGAAGGGTACAGTAGACCACACATTATTCAGCATTCGACTGGAAGACGACATCTTACTTGTGCAAATCTATGTAGGTGACATAATATTCAGATCGAAGAACGTCATCATGTGTCAGCAGTTTGAGAAAATGATGAAGGATAAGTTCGAGATGTCGATGATGGGAGAGATAAATTATTTCCTCGGTTTTCAAGTCAAACAATCTGAGTAGGGAACATTCATCAATCAAGGCAAATACACTCGAGACCTCATCAAGAAATTCGGTTGCACATCCGGCAAACCAATCAAGATCCCGATGAACACGAATATGAAAATTGATCTTGATAAAGAGGGAGTATCAGTAGACCATACTGAATTTTGTGCTATTATTGGTTCATTATTATATCTAACTGCTACTCGACCTAACATAACTTATGTTGTAGGTGTCTGCGCTCGATTTCAGGCGAATACTAAGCAGAGCCACATGCACTCAGCAAAGAAGATTCTCCGATATCTCTAAGGAACACCTGACATGGGTTTATGGTATCCAGCAGATGATAATATTGAAATAACTGGTTATTCTGATGCTGACTATGCAGGATGTAGGATTGACCGAAAGTCAACTTCTGGAACTTGTCAGTTCCTTGGCAGTAAGCTGATTTCATGGTTTTCAAAGAAACAACATTCAGTAGCGACGTCAACTACTGAAGCTGAATACATGGCTGCCAGAAGTTGCTGCGCCCAAATCCTTTGGCTGAGACAGCAGCTACGCGACTATGACGTCATTCAGAATGAAGTGTCTATTTTCTGCGACAGTTCCAGTGCGATTGCAATCACTCAGAACCCTGTACTTCATACTAGATGCAAGCACGTGGACATCAGAAACCACTTCATTCGTGATCATGTCGAAAAGAAGGATATCAGGATGGAGAAGATCCATACTGACCATCAAAGGGCAGATATTCTGACCAAGCCTCTAGTTGAAGTCAGATTCAGAGAACTTTCAGTAGAGCTAGGTCTGCTGGACCCTACTGACTCCAGTCAGTAAGTGGATTCAGGAGAGGAGCATTCAGCAAGGGGGAATGTTCACTCTCAGTACTGAACTTATTCAGTACATAGAGATTCAGCAACCATCTACACGAGATATCAGCTGACTACGATGTTCAGCTGATAGGTTTGCGTATCTCTACTCAGTAGCCAATGAAATATTCTATGCATTAATGATTCAGATTCAGCTTCGTATTCAATGCCTTAGAAAATGTCATTTAATATAACGGTTTACATTTAATACACGACATTTTATGTTAAGTATGCTGAACTCTGCGACGCATTAAATGCATGCCTAATCAAGTTACTTCTTTGGCTATATACAACTGTAATTTGACTTAGGCGGCTACATTGATCATTGCCTATTTTATAAAATTAAATCTTAGCCATCCATCTCATAAAGCAGATTTAAATTGAACCGTGGATTAATAACTGTTCATCTTCTTGATCATATATAAAACACGTTCAAAGTTAGAAAACTGCCATTTTACTCTGCAACTTTTAACCCTAGATATTTTCTGAGAAAAAGCATTCACTCCCTTGCAAACTTCTATTAAAACATCTCAGAAAATACCTTGGTAAATTTCATGCTTATTTAGTATCGTATATGTTTCTTGGTAATGCTTTTCGATACTGATACTCTCTTTTGCAGATTAAATCATGACAGGATCAGTCATCACCCCAATCAATATGCAAGAAATCCTCGAGAAAGACCGTGTTTGGTGCGAGCCAATCATGGAATTTGACGCGTGTGAACTGGATTTCATGGAGGAAATCTTCGACGCATTGAGGGCTTCAGGGCTAGAAGCCTTCCTCTCAAGGAAGTCGTCTTACTTCCTTCCGTGATAGATTTCAGAGCTGTATCTGAATTCTGAGTCAGTTGACGGTGATATCCGAGGCCAATTTGTTATTCATCGCATCGCTGACCCTGCCCGTGTTGTGTCAGAGATAAAGCATATGTCTATTAAAGAAGCTCTTCAGCGGAGCTTTCAGCTTTCCAGCACCGGGTTCAGCACAGTCTGATATAAGGACGATATCATGGATGAGTATCTAGAAATTTTATGCGGGAAGCCTATGACGTTCAGGACCGCCTTCCCGAAGAATGCCATGTTGCCTCAGTACAGGGCATTAGCCTACATAGTCACGCAGATTTTAACTAGTCAGGCTGGGTCATTCGATCAAGTATCCAGACCCAAGATTCAGATGATGATGGCAGTATATGACCATGCACAGATCAACTGGACTGAATTCTTTCTGAAGGAATTCATGACCCAGGCAGCAAAATTCGATAAGACCTCTAACTGCCTAGCTATCAAAGGAAAGCTCCTATACAAAATGAAGCTATCGGTCATGATAAAAGACCTTTGTGGTGCTGACCACACTGTATATATGCTGACAAAGGTACTTCAACCCGAAAAAGGTGAGGTTCCAGAGCAGGGCAGCAGCAGCCCTTCAGAAGATCGGTTCAGGGCTTGCTGAGCCCAAGAAAGGCTCTCAGAAGACCTCTACTCCTTCCAAGAAGAGGTCACCTCCCAAAACAGCTCAGAAAACACCGACCAAGAAGCAGAAGGCGGTTGCTCAGGCTGTGACTGTACCTCCCCTGCAACTGAGACACGAGGCAGAGTCTTCAGAAAAGACTGTCTCAGTGGAGAAGGCCGTCTCCACTGAATAGGGAGAGGAAGTGGAACAAGGGGCAGGAGTTGAACCTGTCACTCATACTGCTCAGACCCCCTTGGACATTCCACCTCTCAGCAGCATTCCGTCTGCTGAGAAAGAATCGTCTCCGATAGAAATCGAGGATTCGGAGATAGCGTCAAAATCATAGACCATCGAGATGGAGGCCTAAGCTCTTTAATCCAGAGCCTCCCGAGAAGTCTCAGAAGCCATTCCTGAGATAGCAAGTCACTCCGACTTAGTCACTTTGGCCAGACAGGCCCGGCTTCATATTCTGATTCGGTTCCAGGCATGGTCTACACTGAATAGACTCATCCAACACCACTCCTGCGAACAACTTCACGAAGAAGAGCTACTGATCCGCGAGAAGATAGGCTATTCCGAGCCTGCGGATCTGTGCTCCATGGATGATCTAAGAGCAGCTATGTTAGCCCTGCTGAACGACAGACTTCAAACTTCAGCAGCCGCTCCCTTAGATGGGTCTGATCCCGATGATCAGGACCCGCCCCATGATTCAGGCCCTAAGAAGCCTATTGAGGGATCTCAACTGGAGGAGGATGCCCCACCTACAACAACTGCTGAAATCCCACTCAGCATCCTCCCACCAGGTCAGTCGGTGGCTGGTACCTCATAGTCCGCGGACCCAGTACAGCTTTTGCTGGGGTCTGCTTTTGAGGTAGCACCCAGCCCAAGAAGCCGACGTTCTAAGACTGTGGCAAGGGCACTCAGAAGTCAGGGTGCTCAGAACCGAGTTCTTGCCCGAGCCATCCACAAGACGTGGAAGCAGTCTACTCAGGCTCAGAGTGAGGAGATAAAGGAGCTCCGAACGTCTATTCAGAACACTCCAGCTCCTGACTTCTCTACCATACTGATAGACGCCCTAGCCACTTAGAGAGCCGAGTTTGAAAGGCAACAAAAGCTGATGGAAGCTGCACAGACCAAACTTCTTGAAGAATATCAAGCATCCTAGTCAGCTCATGCAGAATCCATATCTTCCCTGACTCAGGCCTCAGAGCTCAGACTCCAGAATATTCAAAAGGCCTTGGAAGAAAAGATGGATCTGAAGTTGCAAACGATTCAGCCTGTAGTGGAGAATTCCCATAAGAAATATGGTGAAGAGCTTACTGAAGAGCGGAATGAACTCCACGAAAGCCTCACAAAACTACAGGCAGCCTTGGATAAGCTGGCCTCTGATTATGACAATCTGAATAAGAAGGTACAGGTTCCTACCCTCGGCCCATTTGCTGATTCCAAAAAGGGGGAAAGGGAAAGGATACCTAAAGCACCAAGGGGAATCAGGTCAGTTAAGGAAGCAACTCAATCTCAACAATCTGCTCCTACTGATGAAGGATAATTGAGGGTTAGAAACCGATACATTCCTCCTTCGTATGTTGTCGCAGCTCTGATTGTTGCTCCTGTGTCAGATCTTTTGATCTGTGTCCCGGCCTTTTTTTCCTCTGGGTGGTCAGAGAACTGAAGAAAATAGATTATCGTCTCTCTACGTACTCACGCACGTGTTTCAGAAATTATGAATGTGTGTAATCTGTTTCTGAATAGAATACTAATATATATAGGCTTCAAAAGCCAATATAATATTAATATATTTGTAGCCCATTAATTTAATTATATTTCTAATGGGCTTCCACATAATTAGCCCATAATATAATTAATTAATCCACTGGGCTTACTAATATTTATTAATTAATTGGCCCACCAATTAATTCCAAATAAATAACATTATTAAATAATGTAAAAATACATTAATCCATTAATAATGATTTCTGAGAGACAATAAATAACTAGGCAACTAATTGGGCCAGATCAGGGATCCAATACAAGAAATAAAGTTGGGCCTCAAATTAATTAATTATCTATGCTCAGCCCAGAGCAAAATTAATTAATAAACACAGATTCATTCCACTAGAGAATTCGTGCTGACTTACCCCTTTATCCCAAATTGAGCAAGGGCTTGTATTTTAGACTTAATCGATCTCCCTATTTAAGATAGAAATATCCGTTAATTAATTAAGCTCACTGACAACTTAAATTAATTAACATCTTATATTCTTGAGTAGTACCACTCGACCTTATTAACACACCTGAACTTAATCAACCGGCCGGGTTTAGTGTGATAATCCTTTTGAGTTCCCCAGGAGATATTATCAACCCATTTTACTAGGATACGGCTGCAAGATACAGACAACCAGCCTGAGCCACAAATAGCTACTAACACCCAAGATACGTAGATCCGGTCGCGATGACGTTCACCATAGTAGGTCAAAGTGATAGATAGCCAAATACACTCAGCTGAAGTCTTACTAAGCTTAAGACCAAGTAAGTCACCGAGATCTTGGTTCTCCACTAAGGTTAGTTAGTAGAACACATCTCACTGTGATCCATCAATACACCACCTTCAGTGTACCAGTAAAGACAAGCAGCTAAGACAAGCCACTTCTTATCTAAACTGCAGCTTAAACCAACAACTTATCCTGAAGTTGTCTAAGCTGTGATAACTGTTTATATCTTGTCAGTTCAACCAATTTGTGTTGTCTTCTGTGATACCCGACACACCACACAAATCTAACTTTTATACAAGATAAAGGATAACATGTGCAAATATATACATATTTATCAGATAGGAAAATAAGATAGTGGTAGGGACAAAACACATTGTATACAAGCATAAAATTTGCCTCCAGTATACAAAATCCCAACAATTCTCCCACTTATACTAAAACAAACTTTTAGTATACAATGTGTCAGTTCTAGGTACAAACTAGTACTCAGCTATATCTCAGCTATCTATCCTATCTATCACTGCATCTTCTCCCACTTATACAAAAGTTTCTGTAGTCCTAAGTGGGGAGCATCTCTACCATCCCGAAGCTATGAACATGCTTCTCGTAAGCCGGGAGTGGTAAGCTCTTTGTAAAAGGATTAGCTAGGTTGACTTAAGTTCCAATTTTGTCAATCACCACGTCCAGTGGCGGAACTAGAGCTATGAAGTTGGGGGGTCGAAGTAGAGGAACAACGGTGGCCGAAGGCAGAGTAAAAACTCGAGAGTCGCTAAATATAGTTTCAAATGGTTCAAACACAAACACGATATGTAATATATAATATATATTATTTCTTATATTTGTTACACTGAGAAAAATACTTATAAAAAAGAGAGAGAGAAAAATACTTATAACATGTGAGAGAGATGTATATATATTGAATTTAAAAGTATAAAAATAAAAGTCAAATGAGTGCATTGGGTTTTGAACATGAGACCTCTCTTAAGAGAGACAAAGTCATTAACCAATTGTACTACAGGTAAACAATTAGTTATATTTTTCACTAAAATTATCTATAGGTAATACGAATCCTATACCCTATTCAATCGAAGTTCCATCGGCCGGGGGGTCAGTCGACCCACCCGACCCCCCTCTAGTTTCGCCACTGACCACATCACCTCGATTTACGAATACTCGTATAATGTGGTACTTCATGTCTATGTGTTTAGACACCTTGTGAGATCTAGGTTCCTTAGAATTTGTCACTGCACCCGCATTATCACAATAAATCGTAATCGCCTTAGGCAAATTCTGAACAATATCAAGATCCAGGAGGAGATTCTTGAGCCAAACTGCCTCTTTCGAAGCTTCTGAAGCAGCCACATACTCTGCTTCCATGGTTGAGTCAGTGGTGATCGTTGTATTGCACCAAATAATCCTGCAAATTCAGAGAATTAAATCAGTATAGTTCACAGGGTATCGAACACAGGGAACGGACGACTAGACACTTTATTTTCCTACTTATCTATGGTTTTGGTTAGCAACCACGCAAGATTTCGGTTTTAATCTAAACTAAGAAATTGTAAAACTGAAAGAAATTATAAAAACTGAAAACGGAAAATAAACTGAATGAACTAGGCAATTGAAAGGCAGGTCCAGCAGAATATTCACACACACGTAATTCCAATCCTCGGCACTTAATATGAATTAATCTCAAGAATCTACTAGTTATAGACCACCGTAACTTAAACTGCGTGATCCTCACTCCCACTTACTTAGTCGGTAACCGCCATGTTGGGCATCGAAACGGCTACTTCCCTAACCTAGCTACAACCTACGTTGTTGGGCAATCAATAGATTTAATAGCTAGATAGCTTTATCGAACTAAGGGAGCCTAGTATAAGAGCCTACTCGTATGTTGGGCATCTAATAGTATCTTATCGGTTTAATCCAATTACTCTTACGAATAATTTTGCTACTTTCCTAGCCTTGTTCAACAAGAAACGATGGAAGTACTAAGTTAGCTACAAACTGCGCAACCTAGGGTGATCAAGCCTAAATTACTAGCCAGATTAATTAATTCAGAATTATCCCAAAACCCTTTTGATTAATTATGAGCACCTAAGCCTCATGTACTGTTCACGTGTGCATTCACATTCTACCGGACCCTAAAAAGTTTAGCTACTCATGCTGACACTTCGGTTGGGGAACTGGGAGAGTTTATAGAATAGAAACATAAACACGAATAACCCTAGATCTAGCATGAACGAACTTTAAATTAACTAAGGCACGAAATAACAGAAAATATAAACCTACGAAATTAAACTAGAACTTGAATTAAAATAGCAAATGATGTTCAAATATAAATATTAAGATCCTACGAAAACGATTAACGATGAAAGTAAATTAAAACTAGAATTCAACTACGAATTGAAAAGCATAAATAACGGAAATGAAAAGGATGTTTTTCTTCTTCAACTAATCTACGGAATCGGTTGGAAGTGGTTCGGCGGCAGTCGGCGGTTCGGAAGGGAGTCACGGCGGTGATCAAGGCTTCAAATGGTGGCTCGGTTCGTGTATGAATGGTTTCCATCTTCTGAATTTCGTCCCCCTTCAAGAGTCTATATACTCCTTTTTCTTCCTCTCCACGTTAGGTCAAATCTTTGATAAGGGAAAAGATTTGGATAAATAAGGAAACAAGATATTTCCTTAACTACCACAAAATATCTTCTTGATTCTTTTCCTTCTCCACAAATCCGCGCCCACGTCATCAATTCTGTGCCTTTTCTTCATCAAAATTTGCCAAATAATATCCTCGTCATCATGCCACATCAGCACCTAAAACCTGCATTTTTCGCCACTACGACTGCACCGGTTGGCCAATTGACGCACTTTTCGGCCTGAAATTACTAAGTACGAAAACGTCTCATCAGTCCGCAATGCATTTCTGCTTTGCACTTCTCCATGAAATGGCTACACCTCCCAAGGTAAACACATAACCCGAGGTAGACTTCTTCACGTCTTTGTCAGCCTGGAAATTCGATTCTGTATAACCCAAAGACACTAGACTATCTGACTGGTAAACAAGCCTATAATCTCTAGTCCGTTTAAGGTACTTGAGAATATGCTTGACCGCAGTCCAGTGTTCCTTTCCAGGGTTAGACTGATATCTTGAGACCATGCCTACAGCATATGAGATATCTGCTCTCGTACAAAGCATCGCATACATGAGGCTACCGACAGCGGAAGTATATGGTACTAGCCTCATATTTTCTATCTCTTCAGGCGTTTTTAGGGCACTGATTCTTGGATAGAAAAATGCCATGTCAGAAAGGTACTGAACCTCTCTTGGCTTTTTGTATGCTAAAATGAGCAATGACAGTGTCAATGTAGGACACTTGTGACAAGCTTAACATCCTTTTCTGGCGATCTCGGATAACCTTGATCCCAAGGATGTAAGTAGCTTCACCTAAGTCCTTCATTTGAAACTGCTCGGATAACCACGTCTTTACGTCTGATAACACTTCAACATTGTTGCCAATGAGAAGGATGTCATCTACGTAAAATGCAAGAAACACCACTGATCCATTAACACAAATACGGTACACACACCTCGTTAGGATAGAATACAAATCCATAGGATTTGACTACCTCGTCGAAAACGCTGGTGCCATAACCGGAAAGCTTGCTTAAGTCCATGAATAGACTTCTTAAGCTTCCAAACTAGATGCACTTCGCCCTCCTTCACATAACCATCTGGCTGTTTCATGTAAATGTCCCTACCTTTTTAAAGGTGACCGTTTAGGAATACGGTTTTGACATCCATTTGCCAGATCTCTAGGTTCATGTGATCTGTTATGGCAAGGAGAATCCGAATGGACTTGATCATTGCTACAGGCGAGAAGTTCTCTTCGTAATCAACACCTTCTTTCTGGGTAAAACCCTTCACCACTAGCCTGGCCTTAAACGCCATGATCTCTTCATTCGGTGCTCTCTCTTTCTCTTGTATACTTACTTACTACAATAGTATTGCAGCCATCAGGTAGTTCAGTGATCTCGTATACATCCATATCAGTTATGGACTCAAATTCCGAGTCCATGGTGATTCTCCATGAATCTGCATCTACATCTCCCACTGCTTCGTTGTAAGTCCAGGGATCCACGGTATCTTGTTCATCTACCGGGAGATGATCAAACGTCTACCCAGTAAACGTATACCGATCAGGTGTAAATATCACCCTCCCACTACGTCGAACAGTGTCAGGCGATGTGTTAACAGATTGTGCAGTTACTCGTGGAGTATTATCTTGCACAACTGGTTGTTCAAGTGGAACTCGACCACCTTGTAATTCCTCAAGAATGATGTTGACTCGAGATTTATGGTTACTAATGTAATCCTCTTCTAAGAACCGAGCATTAGGGCTAACAACGATCTTCTGTTCTTTAGGATCATAAAAGTATCCACCCTTCGTTTCCTTCGGATACCCTATGAACAACATCACTTTTGAACGTGATTCCAATTTGTCGGTCTGCCTATTTAGCACATAAGCAGGATAACCCCAAATCCTTAAGTGGTGCATACTGGGTTTGTGCCCGCGCCACAACTCAAAAGGGATCTTTTGTACCGACTTGGAAGGCACACGGTTCAACAAGTATGCTGCAGTCTCTAGGGCATATCCCCAAAAGGAAACTGGCAAAGTTGTATAACTCATCATCGACCGAACCATCTCTAAGAGACTTCGGTTCCTTTTCCCTGACACACCATTCTGCTGAGGCATGCCCGGTGCTGTCAGCTGGGATATAATCCCACATTCTGTCAAGTAGTCCTTGAACTCGTTGGATAGGTATTCCCGACCACGATCAGATCATAGTGTTTTGATTTCTTTACCTAGCTTCTTCTCCACTTCTGCCTTGAATTCCTTAAAGGTTTCAAAGCAATCCAACTTGTGGCGAAGAAGGTAAACATATCCATACCTCGAGTAATCGTCAGTAAATGTGACGAAGTACTCATACCCTCCACGAGCTTGTGGAGACATAGACCCACACAAGTCAGAATGTATCAAACTTAATACTTCTGTAGCTCTATAACCCTTTGCCTTGAAGGGCCTAGTCATCATCTTTCCTTCCAAACAGGTTTCACAAGTTGGAAATGGTTCAACTTGGAGAGACTCCAATGATCCATATACTACCAACCTTTGAGTCCTATAAAGTTTGATGTGACATAGTCTTAAGTGCCACAGATAAGTTTGGTTTACCTTAGAAGACTTTTTCCTCTTCTTAGGATTTGATGATGAGGAAGCAATATTAACAGAACTACGCGGTTTACAAGTAATAGTATATAAAGATCCGTTTAATGGTCCACCACAGATAAAATCATGCTGCATTCAATTTGATCTAATTAGCCATCCTATTTAATTATTATCTTCTAGAGTACTCGTGTTTACTAGGCACGCAAGCCACGCAGGTGGACGTTTACGGCTTCGCTCCCACTACTCAATAATAATCAAATTTTGTTTTGGAAAACTCATCTCACAAAACTGGTAGCTCAAAAATGCAAGCAAGCCACGCAGGTGGACGTTTACTCACATAATCTTACTACTTTCGTGTAGAGTCCAATTAATGGAGGTCCGATTAAGTGTTTAATATCCAAATTAATGGAATCTAATTAAACATTTAATTTAAAGTTGCTTAGTCTTTTTATTCAAAAGGTTTGTTTCGAATCATGCATATCCACATAATTCCTAAAGCATGCAATTTCTAAGCGCACATAATAAAACGTGCTCGCGAAAAATAAAACATGCTTTAATACGACGTAAATCCTATTTACATGTTTTTCTAAGCGCAATTAATCACATAATCGCATGCTAAAGCATAATAAAAATAAATATGCAAATAGGAAATTTAAAACGTCGTTATCGGGCTTTAAAACACGTAATTCCTAACTATTACATAGCCTGATCAAAATACAACTCTTCGATCTTCAAAATCTTTGAATTTGAAAACTGCATCGAAAACTGTTGTCGCCACGTCATCAGGGGGTTCTACCACGTGGCAGACACGTGGCAGTCAGCCGCTACGTCAGCCGCCTTCTTCAACAACAAAAACCGCCACCGCCGCTGGTTCTCTTCCCGCCGCCGCTGTAGGTCGGTTCTCTACCGGCCTCCGACGTGGTGGTGGTCGCCCGGCCATGGCGAGCCAGGAACCGGCGGCCTCCTCCACTGGAAGAGGCACCGTTCAGCGCTGGAGACGCAGTAGCCCGCCGCGTCTGCGCCTCCGGCTGCGCGCGGCTCGCGCCGCCTCCCGCCGCCACGTCCGGCCATCCACGACGGCCTCATCCCCTCCAGATGTCTTGGGCCGTGAATAACGGCCGCCTGGAGCCGCCGCCGCGACTGTGCCGCTGCGTAATTACGCAGCTTGTCGCTGGCGAGTTTCGCCGCGCAAATTCACACTCTCCGAGCCGCGATTCGATCAATTGAAAGAGGGGAAACATAATTGGAACACTTACGACCACCGTGTAATGGATTCCGGCCGAGATTAGTTCCTCAATTTCCCGAATTTCAAACGATTCGCCGGAACGAATTCATAACGAGCAGCCAACTTCAGACGTCAATTCTAATCGCATCTAGGATCGGATGATCTCTTACGACCTATCGACGCGAAGCTCGTAAGACGAGGATTCCACAGGTTCAAGCCGATCGGAAATCGGACCCCGAACCCGCCGGGAATTGCCGCCGCAAGATGCGGCGGAACCCTAGCGAAATTAGGGTTTTCGTCCAATTTGGGACTTTTCTGGACAGCACGACCACTTCTCCTTTCCGATGCTATTCCGGACAAACCAGAACTCGGAATGGGTCATGCGACCTATCCAGACGAAGCTAACAAAAAACCGAACAAAACTACCCGAACGGATAGAAAATATGATTCTGCACGCGCCCCCACGGGCTATCGCAAGTCAGCGGTCGTGTTCTGCCAATTTCTAGGGTTTTGCCCTATTCCGTTCTTCTGCGCGTTGCGCCTCGATTTTCGTGCATCCGGACCAAAATACAGTACAAAAGTAGTACAATCACGTAACACATTGGTCGTATCAACTACTCGTGGATTTTCTCACGAGAAAAACGTTACAACGGGGTCAAAACAGTGGCTCGCAGGCCGCCCCAAACACGAAAATTAACCCGATAACGACGGAATTGAACCCTAATCATACACCTAACAACAACAATCAGAGCCTAAACCAGGCTCTGATACCAATTGAAAGATAATTGAGGGTTAGAAACCGATACCTTCCTCCTTCGTATATTGTCGCAGCTCTGATTGTTGCTCCTGTGTCAGATCTTCTGATCAGTGTCCCGGCCTTTTTCTTCCTCTGGGTGGTCAGAGAACTGAAGAAAATAGATTATCGTCTCTCTACGTACTCACGCACGCAGTGTTCTTAAAACTGGCCCTGTCATTGACCCGAAAAAATAATTTTTATCAGTTCAACCGGTGGGTCGACTCGGTGTGACGTCATAAATATATAATTAAATTATTTAAATATATAGCTATTTTTAGTTTATGCGCAAGCAAAATTATTCAAAACCACTGACCAAGACTGCCACTCCAACATCAAAACCAAAAGCTGGCCGAGAAACTTAAAATGTTTTGTAATGCATTATTTCTAACATTATGACAGCCAACTATATCTTTACATTATATCATGTGAGTGAATGCAAAAACTGATCAAGATGGCATGGTTTTACCCTCACTGCTGCTAGTTGATCTCCGTATTGATTGAATGGTTGGGACAAATCTGAAAGCCAATTTTCAAGCTTTTCTTTCTTTTTTTAGCCTACCTACTTCAGAAACTTAAGCTTAGCACAATGAAAGACGAGATGGCACACATAAAATAACACAGTAAAAAAAAAAAAAAAAAAATGAGTTGACCCAGTCTCCGGTTACCGGTTCAACCGGGCGAACCGGCCGGGTCACACCGGGTCGATTGAGAAAACGAGTCAACATGTCACTCGGCCCGGATTTTTGACCGGTTTCGGGCTAAATCGGTCGAACCGGCCGGTTCGGGCCGGGTTTCAAAACACAGCACGCACGTGTTTCAGAAATTATGAATGTGTGTAATCTATTTCTGAACAGAATACTAATATATATAGGCTTCAAAAGCCAATATAATATTAATATATTTGTAGCCCATTAATTTAATTATATTTCTAATGGGCATCCACATAATTAGCTCATAATATAATTAATTAATCCACTGGGCTACTAATATTTATCAATTAATTGGCCCAGCCAATTAATTCCAGATAAATAACATTATTAAATAATGTAAAAATACATTACTCCATTAATAATGATTTCTGAGAGACAATAAATAACTAGGCAACTAATTGTGCCAGATCAGGATCCAATACAAGAAATAAAGCTGGGTCTCAAATTAATTAATTATCTATGCTCAACCGAGAGCAAAATTAATTAATAAACACAGATTCATTCCACTAGAGAATTCGTGCTGACTTACCCCTTTATCCCAAATTGAGCAAGGGCTTGTATTTTAGACTTAATCGATCTCCGTATTTAAGATAGAAATATCTGTTAATTAATTAAACTCACTGACAACTTAAATTAATTAACATCTTATATTCCTGAGTAGTACCACTCGACCTTATTAACACACCTGAACTTAATCAACCGGCCGAGTTTAGTGTGATAATCCTTTCGAGTTCCTTAGGGGATATTATCAACCCATTTTACTAGGATACGGCTGCAAGATACAGACAACCAGCCTGAGCCACAATTAACTACTAACACCCAAGATACGTAGATCCGGTCGCGATGACGTTCACCATAGTAGGTCAAAGTGATAGATAGTCAAATACACTCAGCTGAAGTCTTACCAAGCTTAAGACCAGCTAAATCACCGAGATCTTGGTTCTCCACTAAGGTCAGTTAGGAGAACACATCTCACCGTGATCCATCAATACACCACCTTCAGTGTACCAGTAAAGACAAGCAGCTAAGACAAGCCACTTCTTATCTAAACTGCAGCTTAAACCAACAACTTATCCTGAAGTTGTCTCAGCTGTGATAACTGTTTATATCTTGTCAGTTCAACCAATTTGTGTTGTCTTCTGTGATACCCGACATACCATACAAATCTAACTTTTATACAAGATAAATGATAACATGTGCGAATATATATATATTTATCAGATAGGAGAATAAGATAGTGGTAGGGACAAAACACATTGTAGACAAGCATAAAATTTGCTTCCAGTATACAAAATCCCAACAACTGAAACCCCAGGTCAGGCCCAGGGTGTCTCAGCAGTAGGAGCTGTAGTGCCTGCTGAGACCGGCCCAAGCGGCTCAGGACCCAGAGATTCAGCAACCCAAACTCCCAGCGAAATCATTAAGGAGGTTGTTGAATACACTAAGGAGGATTCTGATGAGGAGGAGACTCCTCTGCTTCCTCCAGTGCCGGGGAAAGGGAAGAAGATTCTGAAACTCCCAACTCCACCTAAGAAAGGAACCAGGAGGTTTATATCTCCTGAGGAAGAAGCTCAAATTGCAGCTGATGAAAAGCTTGCAAGGGAGATAGCTGAGGCAGAGGCTGCTAACAAGCCCAAGAAAGCGCCTACCAAAGGCAAAACCAAAGTTCAAGGGGGAAGAAAGCCTGGATCGAGGCAACCCCCTAGGAAACTGAAGATCAGCGACGAAGCTGATAAGGAGAAGGAAAAAGAGAAACAGCAGCAGCAACAGAAAACTGGTCAGCAGGATGGAACAACATCAAAATCACATACACCTGCTGATTCAGAAGAAGAGCAAGAGCATATTCCATCTTATGCCCCTTCAAAAGCTCAAGAACAAGAAATGAAAGAAATATGGGATCAGATGGAAAGATATCTAAATAGAGGAGCTGAAGCTAGACAGATCAGTGAAGCAAGAGAGAGGCTCAGACTCGCTGACCTAGAAGCTCTAAGGCTCAAAACTGAGAAAGAGGCAAGAGAAAGGGTTCCTGAGAAGGCTGAGATTCCCTAAAAGTACAGAAGACTCGGGAAGCCCACTGATCTTAAAATTCACTGATGGCCCAGAATCGATACATGGATGCCATGGGAGCGGACTACAGATTTTATTAAGAGGTACTACATCTGGAGATACTAGCCTGACATGCACAAGGCGACAACCTTTGCTCAGTGGCTTTTCAAGAGCGATCCTGAGATATATGCCAGAGTTCAGAAGGCCCTAGCTGAAAAGATAGATGTCAGAGTCCCAGCTCCTAGACCTCTGCCCCCTCCACTGAAGTTCGATGGATCTTTACATGTTGGTGTTGTAGAAGGAGAGGTCAAAAGTGCAGTTCAAGCCCATGATCTTGATGAGACTCATCCTACTGACATGATGTTGATACAGAAGCTTAGAAGAGACACATTCAGAATGTATGGATTGCCGTTGCCTGAAGAGAAGTCTAGAGATTTTAAAGCGTGGATCCAGCAGTTCAGGAAATAGTTGATTAGCTTCTTTGTATCTTGATTTTTCCTTTTCTAGAATAGCAGCTGATGTACTGTACTTAATCTTCTGATATATAAAACATCATTGCTGTTCGGCCCTGACAATACCTTATTGTCTACATGGCCTTGTTATTTATGCTTAACACTCATAATCACCTAAGTGATTACTGACTCACACACTCACTGAATATATATTTGTGTCTGTCTGTTTTTACTTAGATTGATAGATTCTTTCATGGTTGATAGATTTATAGGGGGAGATTGTTGTTAGAAAGGGGGAAATTGCTGTTAGATTTCTCTATAGGTTCTAATATTTCTTCCATGTACTCCCTCAGTAGTCTAGAACTTCAAGAACAACTCCACTGATTCTACTTGTAATATTTGTAAGGAGTCTATTTCTGACAGTTTGTAGTGTTAGGTTTTGGCATCATCAAATAGGGGAAAATTGTTGGGAAATGATTCAGTAGCCTAGTGCTCAGTAGATTTGAAGATCCCAAAACCCTACTTTGACTGATGAACCATTCAGTTGTATTTGTTTATTCTGTCTCTGAGAGTTTCAAACTCAGTAGACACTCTTCGACATGGTTCAGGCGTTCAGCTCTGTCCGCTGGTTCTTCAGCAGACTATCAGCCTCAGTACCATGAGAAGAAGACTCGATAGTATCTTGGACTCGGCGGGAGCAAGATATGCGAAAGGAGTCAGTGGAACTGAACTCAGTAGGAGTAGTTCACTGAACTCAGAGTTGATCTTCAGTAGAGCTGAACTCAGCAGGAGTATGCTACTGAACATAGATCAGACTCAGCAACGGCCAGACAGTCTTCTGACTGTTAAGAGATCTCATAAGTCAAATCAGCAGAGTCATACGAGGTATAGAGAAGTCAGCTTCAGATCTACCTTGAAGTCTGTTTGTCTCACCTACTTCGTTCAGCCTCGACCAATGACAAGCAACCAGCTGTCTACTTTCTGATTAAAGCTGCAAGTCAACAACTTTCCAGAAGTGGAGGGAAAGGACTCTGTCACCATACTTTGAAAGAGTCGTTAGCTACCCAAAAGAGAGAGACACATGGATCGTCGTCTCCAATGGATCTATCCATGTCTCTGCTCTATAAATAGAGGGAAGATTTCAAATCAAAGCTAACCTAGAAAACGAAGAACACACGAGCATTCACGAGCAACTCAGAATCGACTTAAGCTTTCCGCAAGAACTTCATAGAGTTATTCCAAGCGAAAGGCGACAGACCTGCTCAAAGGGAACCGAGCTGAATCAGATCATAAGCCTCTAGTATCCAAGCGACTGAATACGAACCCAGAGTTTATACTTAACCGTTCGTCGCTCTAGAAGCCACTTTCTCGTTCCCTTCCCTCTAACCTAAGCTCAGCTGACCATATCTATAGCTTAGAACGAAGGAATTCATCCTTGAACTGATCCTTATTGTAAAGGACTCCTTCATAGTTGGAGAGTTTGTCAAACACTTAAGTTTGATACCTTGTAAATTGAGACTTGCTTAGTATAAATCTCAAGACTAGTGTTTGTCCAGTGCACAAACCGACTGAGACTAACTCAGTATAATAAAATAACTCAGTATAATAAAATAGCCTCATGATCTTTTCGAGACAGTGGACGTAGGATTGTTGGATCCGAACCACTTTAAAATCGCTTGTGTTCTGTGTGCTCTATTTTTACTATTGCATTGATTATTGTTCATACTGAAAATATATTTCAAAATCATTCAACTGTGTTTCAGCAAAGCTAAAAGATTGCACTAATCTACTGAAACAGTTTTCTTAAAACGTTTTCTAACTCAACTGAATTTGGGCCTACACATTTCCGCACCCTACTGAACTTCAGTTGAACGATACTGAATTCTGACCTAAGTCAGCTAGCAGGCCTCAGTGAAGTCAGTCACTCTGCCACGCGATTCGAAACGACTTATCCGGTCTGCTCGAACCTCGTTCGATCGACATCTTCCTGAAAGGGACTGTTCGCGTTTTAAGTTGAGAAAAAGTTTTCAGGTGTATTCACCCCCCTCCCCTACACATGAACGTTTATCTCGGGACCAACAGCTATGACTAGAAAAAATTTTCTATCCTAGCGAGAAATTGTCGTTTTAGGTGTAGACATGCCTATTTCCGGTTTCGGTTACGGTTATGATTTGAAACCGCCAGTTACGGTTTACTAAAAAGTGAAACCGAAACCGAACCGCATGTAGACGGTTGACGGTTTCGGTTTGAAACCGCCGGTTCCGGTTTCAGTTTATCGGTTTCACGGTTTCATAAATCTTATTTTTTTAGTTACTGAATTAATTTTTTTATTAATTTAAAAAAACATTTTTCGGTTTAGAATCAAGTTTGTAATAAATCATAAATAAAATTGTACAATCTCATGAAAGAATTGAACAATTAAATATATCAATATAATCTCATTGTTGATTCTTTATTATCATCATCATTTTAGAAATAAATTTTATATCATTGGTTTTGATTTTTCGTCGTGTAATAATTATTAAACAATATTTTATATTCTAGGTTTTTCAGTGATAAAATTTGAACAACTTTTATCTCACGTACATTTTTTGGGAATGATAGTATCCATTTGCAATTAAACTAAATATAAAATAATATTTTATCATTTTGTATACTACTTTAAAATATCAAAATTGGTAGGATTTTTGTATTTTAAATGAATAGTTTGTTTTAAATATAAGTAAAAATTAGAAGATTTAGATCTTCAATAATGTTTTTAATTTAAAACTCATTTATCTAATTCATTAGATATCTAATCTTTGACAATTTTAATAGGTGAAATCGTCGGTTTCACCCGGTTTGGAACCGACGGTTTGAAACCGGCGATTTTACGGTTTGAAAAAGAGTAAACCTAAATCGAACCGCAAACCGACGGTTTACGGTTCAAGACGGTTCCGGTTTGCACTGGTTCCGATTTATGCCGGTTCCAATTCCGGTTTAAAACTCGGTTTAAGCCGGCTTCGGTTTGAAAATGGGCATGTATATTTAGGTGGGGACAACAAAATTTACCTTTCAATATTTATAATGAAAAAAATATTGAGAAATCGGCGTCTGAGAATTGGTAAACTCCATTTTTTTCATAATATTCTAAATTAGTACGTGTTTTTAATTAAAAAAAAAAGTAGGTCGCTATTTCCAATAAGGAGTTTCAGGTTACATCGTAGAAAGAACATAAAAGAACTATATTCTCAATTTTGGTTAGATTCATGATTTAATCTATCTTGACTAATGTCATAAATCTGGCACAGTTTTTAAAAGGATTGACTGAAGCAAATTCACATGAATAAAAGTTTGTTCTTTGTTTTAATCCCTACATATCCAAAAACAATTTATTCATCTGTGTAAATCCAAAAATCTAACCATTAAATAAGTTCACGACCTTAAATTATTGCCCTTTTTAATGAAAGTTCACAACGTTAATAGACAAAATTTGACAGTTTGCACCAAAGATTAGTCAATTACAGTATGATTGAACTATTAAGACCGTAACTTCCAAGCTCGATCCGGCAATTATTGTCTCTATTTTCCCATCGGTTGTTTTAAGTTAAATTTGTCTCTAAATTTAAGGTCTAGAAAAAATTATAGAAAAGAATCTTGAATTGCGAATATATTAGTTTGCGAAATCTATAACTGGACAAAGTAATTCTATAAAAGTGTAACATGATAAAAAAGAATTATTATACATCTCTCTCTACTTATTGCAAATTACATCAAATACACACGAAATGGTGGTAATAATTTAGGAATCTCAAACTCCTTCCTTTCTTTGAAAATCATCATCAAATTCATCATGCATTGCTGAAGTATCCTCACTCTTGACAACATGCCCAGCCTCTTCAGCTCCTCTCAAGCTGCTGATATTCCCGAATATCAGAATCATCATCCCAACAACCCCAGCACAAAATGATGCTCCAAATGTTTTACCAATACTCCCCGGCATGGCCGTCGCCACACCGAATCCCGCACACGCCCCGACTGCACGTGCCCAAGAGAACCACACCGAAAACACCCCTTCTTTCCCTCGAGGAGAGCAGTCGAGCCACAAAACCCTCCCGAACGCATGCAACAAGCCTACACAGGGTGAATTTTACGACCATTACTACTAAAAATTACGCAAATAGCAACAGTTTGAGCAATGAAAACCAATTCCATCGTCATTTAGCAATGGATTCACCTCAAATTAATAGATCGTAAAATTACCGACTAGAACGTTTAGCGACGATTTCTTATTATCATTAATTATCATTTCATAGAATTACCGACGCATTAATGACAAAAATTTCCTTTGTCGATTAAGGATTTCCGACGGATTCACGGAAGAATAAGAACACACCTGCTGAAGTGCCTTGAACAGCTGCAAAGAAAAGAAGATGGTCTTTTCTCCAAACACTATCCCGATGATAGAATCCAAAACCAGAGGTGAAAATCGACAGCAAGAATCCGAGCAGCTGCATTTTCTCAGCATCAAGTTTCAAGATTTGCTGCAGTGGATATGTGAGTGGGAGAGACAAAAAGGGAAGCAAGAAATACATAAGCCACAAATACAAAAGACTCTCCCTCTCCACACAAATGTACCCCACCGCATACAGCAACCCTCCACCAAAAACACACATCGAAACAAAACTCGACAAAAACACCCCCACAAGACTCCCTATCGCATGAGGGTACTTGAAAATCGAGACGACATGAGCAAGCCGACTCGAGTCCGCCACCGAGTCGTTGATCAAACTCGCAGCACCTCTGCTCGTGCTGAAAATGTGGATCATCCCTAAGCCCCATTTTAAGCCACTGAAGATCGAAATCACCCACAAAGCGGTGAAGCGATCCGATCGCTTAAGCATGTGATAAGTAAAGGAAGATATAATGGAGGCTCCGAATAGACCTGCAGCTGTGGAGTGAAGAGATAGCCAGCTCCCGAAAGATCGTCTTTCGGGAAAGTGGCGTTTGGGTATGGTTGAGCCGGTGAATCCGCTGATCATTAGGCCGAGGTGGCGGGCGTGGGAGGCGCCCACTACCGTGCTTGCAGCCACTATGGCGGCGATGTAGGGTGGGAAGATCCATGACTTTCTTAAGAAGCCGGCTGGGAGGCAGAAGAGAGAGCCTAGCCCTGTAGCTGCTGCTGCTATGAGCTGCTGGTTGCGGCCATGGTCGAGGTGGATCGACACGAAGCCAAGTAGTGGTGTGGAGAGAATTAGGCCTAAGATCCAAGAGATTGTAGTCCATTCTAGTGGGGAGAAACTTTTGTCACCCACTTTGATTGCTCCATGCACCATTGATTCATAGCTGCAGTAAGAGAAGAGACTTATTTACTAATAGAATTGAGTGGAGAATTATTAAAACTTATACATAGACAACATAATCAATACCAAGCCGATCGAGGTGGGACAAATAGGGACTTCCACAATATTCAAGATTTAAAGAAGAAAGAAATATACGTACATTTGCATTTGATTCTTGGTGCAGTTAAGATTCTTGAAGCTCATGAACCAGCCTTGCTTCGGCTCTGGTGGATCAGAAACTGTTTGGCTAATAATGAGTGGGAAAACAATGGGAATCAAGACTGTGTGCACAAAGTATGAACACAGTCCATACAAGTACCACAACACAACCTCAGAGTTTGTGGGCTTCTTCTCCTCGATCTGGTACACTTCTCTAGCCCTCTTGATCTTCATGGCCACGCTCTGAACGTCTGGCGTCGACATGTCGACCTTATCGAGCTTTCCCTCGATCTCTGAACCCATTTTGGACTACTTTCTTGAAAAGCTTCTTCTGCAGAAGAGATATATCTTATACAGTTATACAGAATGATTAGCACAAGACCAAGAAATGCTGCAAGAATGTATGTTTAGAACAGCTGGTTGTCATGAAACTATCGAGAGGGAGTGAAGAAAAGTTGGGAGTTATTCACTTGACTTAAGGCAAAGCAGCATTATTCTGTTTGTTAATTTGGTGGGATTGTCTTGTGACGGTTGCCAACTATAATAACTGTACAGACAGCATCACTCGGTCTGTCATTTGGTACAATGTGGGATTTTTGTATCTTTTGTCCTGTTTTAATTTCGTATTTCGTACGTGAGGGGGCGTATTGGAGCGCGTGTAACTTAATGGTCATTGTGCAGCTACATGCTTTGTTTTCTCCATCAGGAGGAGTTAGAAGCAATGAGAGAGACAAAAGTAATGGACATAGTAATGAGTCATTGTGCAGCTACACGCCTTGCAGATTTATCCATGATTTTATTTTTTTGTCATATTCATAAAATCAATGATTTGGGAGGTGTGCCTCCATAAGATAGCTCATAGCATCCACCAAACGTTTTAACTGCTTTTGGATTATTTAACTTACAGCTACTCATTCTTGATTTTACCTGAATGTTTAAGGGAAATTTGTTTATAATAATCATAATAGTCTAACAAACTTTGTGACGGATGAGTGAGTACAAATTTAATTGTGCTATGTTATAACATTTTTTGGATGACGAGGAAAAATATAAAATGAGCACATGATACATCTCATTCTTGTAATACATCGCACATCATATTGCAAACCACGATATTTATGTATAACATAGTCGATTATAGAGATGTAATCGGAATTTGAACTTCTGATTTTTAGTACAAAACGACACCACAAAAATCAGAATAAAAACAAGAGAAGCAACTCCCAACAGCTATAACATTAGTTTGAACACCACTATGATTCTTGCTACCAATTAAGAGAGAGAGAAAAAAAAAAAAAAAACCCCACAGACGTTGTGATGAAATATATGTAATTACAAGAACTGGGAGAAGAGGCTTCACAAAGACCGTATTCTAGTTCACTGTACAAGACTATCTCAGGGAGGAGTCATCAGATAAAAACGATAATCTGGAAAGGGAGAGAGATATAAATACTTGGATGAGTGGAAATCACTCATTTCTCCCGCCACCAGATGCACTTCCTTAATCACTCACTTGTTTCCCCTAAAATACACATATATTTTCTGCAAAGAAATTCCTAGTCAGCATTTAGTAAAGCTAAACAATCTCTGTATTGAAGTCAATTAGTTCAATCAAAGCTTGCTTCAGAGTGGTTTGAATTGGTTTCAATGAGAACCATACATTCCAAATACTAAAATTTCTTTATCATATACAAGTGAGTTAGCAATTCGAAATATTGGCACTAATGAAGGAAGGGGTAAAAGGGAAGGGACAGAACTACTTCAGACTGCCACACCTGTCTCCGTTTCCTATTTTGCGTTTGTGCATAATACTATATGAATAGCTTGTAACGTTGCTTGAACAAAAATAACTAAAGTTTTGTTTGAAACCAGGAAACCGAAACAACAAATGCATGTAAATGGCTATTTACAAGAAAGATGTAACAATCAATAAAACAGAACATCATAAAGCAAATGCTCTGTACAATGCAGCAATTAATTCACCAACCTGGAGCACCCACAAGCTCAAAAGTGACTCTAAGCAGAATAAAGCAAATCCAACCATGTAGAAAATCTGTAAGAAAATGTGGCATAACTCAAATTCAAAGCTTCCCGTAGTAAAAGAGAATAAATAGAGCAAATTGAAGTCAGAATGGTAATGGAGAAAACTGTCCTTAGGAATTATAACAAAAAATATAGATCAATAGAGGAATACTTACCCCTACAAACACGTGATCAGAAAATACATCAACTGCAGCAAGGATGCCCCTGATACCATGGATATAGAATTGTAAGTATTTTTCAAACAAGTAAAAAAGAAAATACATGCTACTCCGCATATTCATTCAAGCCACCTAATCAGTACAATAATAAGGTGATTCAAAGAGAAAGAAACTACGATTATGAGTCAGCATGCAGAATGACTGAGCCTGTTGCATAATTAGATCAGCAAAATCAGATTTTCTTAGGTGAGAAAAAGAAAAGAAAAAGCATCTTACGTTAGTGATTTTCCTTCAAAGATTATTGGGGGTGCAATTGCAGCATATATGAGCTGCAAATCGAAATCAAGTTGAAGGAAGTGAACAGATAAACTATATAGTCATGAAACCGTAAATTAACCAATGGTAACAACCGAGCATACCAAATAGAACATGAAAAACCAGCCAAATTTCAGTGCACTATCTGTCCTGAACATTAGGGTCATAGAGAGACTGCTGTTAGTTGCAAGATTGTAAGAGTCCAGAGAAAGAGATAGTGATGAGATTTCAGTTGCCTCATTGCACGATACAAAGGTCTGTACCATAGCGCATATGAAAGGGGACAACCAAGCTGAGCATAGATTATCGCAAGGAAGAATATCTTGACCCCTGAATTATCAAATTGTGTTTTAGCACAACACTTTGCAGTAAGCAACTTGATGGATGAAAATACCTAAAAATGTGTAGATGGATAAAAGACAATGAGACTTACCACCACCCATCACCCAACAAACAATCACAGCAACGACATTGAACATGAGGCAAAGGACAACACCTGTGCCAAAACCAAGAGAAGAGGCATGTTGGGTTATGAGTCAGTAGATGGTATTCAGCTGATTAGTGGTTAAAATAATATTGGGGAAAATCATAGTAGTACTATGGAATTGAAGATCCCAAAACCCAGCTGATATCAGTAGTGTAGTGTCGATATGATTAGCTGATGTATAGGCTAGACTTTTCGTAGTTGTTTATCTTTTGTCTGAGTCCTGTACGGGGTAAACTGTTGGACTGATCTTCTGACGAAGTTACTTTCCAGAACCCCACGTCATCAGTGTAATCGCTTGCATTCTTCTGACTTCAGCTGTATCTGACCTCAGTAGGAGATACCCCATCAGCTGATAATGCAAAACTCAGTACCTTCGCAGTCATCAGCTGACCCACCAAAGCCTTATCAGCTCGTCAGACGACTCAGCCGAAGAAGACGAGACTGTCTTGAGTCTACTGTATCCGACAGAAAACGATCCAGTCGTATAAGTCATTTCGAAGTTCAGCAGAAGATAATACGAGGATGTGGACTAGCCAACTCTAATCTCTGACACATTCTCACCTACCACAAACCTCGACCAATGAGAAGCAGACAACGCTTTACCTGCTCTGATCAACTAAAGCTGCTCTCATGTACAGTGTTAACTGCCCTGCTGCAACAATTCGAACATTATGGCCGTTTTCTTTGGAAGCTTGTGACACGTGGCATCGTCTTCTCCAACGGACATATGCCCGCTCACAACTATAAATAGAGAAGAAATCCGAGCTCCACGCACGGGATTCACAAGGGAAAACGCTCAAGCTCACAAATACTCTAGCAAATTAAAGATCATCCAGCGAAGAACTTGCCTTCATAGAATATCATTAGTTCTTCTCTCTAGAGTTATCTTTAGATCCTTTTCTTCTCTAGCTAAGCTCATTGCTATATCTATAGCTTAGAAATTCGAAGGAGTTCACTTTTTGTGAATTGTTCTTATTGTAAGAACCCCTTCTTAGTTGGAGATTATCCCCCCCTTTCGAACTTAGGTTTGAATTGTAAAGTCGCTAAGGACTATAACTTAGAAGGGTTTGTCCAGTGTACAGAATCCTTGCTGAGGCTTGCGCAGAATAATCAACAAGTTCTCCTGCCTTGTCAGAACCGTGGACATAGGATCTTGCGTATCCAAACCACGTTAAATTGCTTGTGTTATTTACTGTTTTATTGCATTGCATACAAACTGGTTTAAAATCATATCTTTGCATAAAACGTATTTATAAAAGCGCACTAGCCAAAATACTTTAACTTGCGAAAACACGTTTTCAAACTGAGACGAATCTCCGGGCTCTACACACTTATCCGCACAACGTCTCCGACTGAGTTTCAACAACTGACTTAAGTCAGTAGAAGAGCTCAGTAGCTGACACACTCTGACTCGTGATCGAAGGTTAATATCTGGCACTCGTTCATCGGGCCGCAACCTACGGCCTCACTGTCCTTCACGTTCTGAGAAAAAGAAACTGTGATCAGGTGTATTCACCCCCCCTCTACACCTGACTATCGTCTCCGGACCAACAATTGGTATCAGAGCTTCGGTGTTCTTCTGATCGCCGGTTCTGTACTACTGGTCTTCTCGAACAGATCCTAAAAACGTTTTCTCTGCACAAGCATCTCTTCATTCATCCTTATACTCGTTCACATAATGTCTGACATGTCAGGTATTCGGATGGTACCGATGTTCTCGATAGAGAACTTTACGGTATGGCGCGTGAGAATGGAGGCACACCTCACATCGCTGCACGACAGCATGACGGACGTCCTTGAGTCTGGACCCATCATTCCCATGATCAACAGCGTAGAATTTGCCGCTGTGGGAGGTGTAGGAGCACAGACTCGTGCTAAGATCCCTAAAGAAAAATCAGCCTTCACGCCAGAAGAGAAAAAGCTGCACAACCTCGACTGAGTTGCGCGAAACGCAATACTGACAATGCTCAGTGACTCTCATCTCGGGAGGGTGCAAGACGGCAAAAGAACTTTGGGATGCCTTGGCTGTACTGAGCCAAGGAACCCCGCAGATCAAAGAGAACAAGCTCGAGTTAGAGCTTCAGAAGTTTGATGCCTTTGCAATGGAGCCCAGTGAGACCATTGACGAGCTCAGCGTCAGATTTACAAATCAAGTCAATGTTATTAACGGGCTGGGGAGGTCGTTCACCAACAAAGAGATGAACACCAAGATCTTGAGAGCGCTACCTCGACAGAAGTGGCTTCCTTTTGATACTTATTTACGTCGCTCTGATCTTAATGCTCTAACTCCTGATGTTATATTTTCAGAACTAAAAACGGAGGAATTTGAGCATAGCCTACCCCAACGATGTTCCAGCGCTCCAGCTGACACTCAGATTGACCATGTCTTCAAAGCAACAGTCAGCAAAACTGGAGCCAAACCTGTTTCCTCAAGCAAGGCAGTGGCCACAACAGTAGCAAAGTCCTCTGAGACGTCACGCCCTGACCAGTTAGCACTAATGGCTCTCAAATATCAGAGAGAAAAGGAGAGAGTCAGAAAGCTGAGGAAATACAACAGAGATTCTCCCTCAAGTAAGAAAGAATATCAAAAAAGGGAAGAATTTAAACCTTCTACTGAATGCAGGAACACAGAGCCTGCTGCTAGTCCATCCAAAGACTCAGCTGAAAAAAGCAGCAGAACATCTACCTGTTACAACTGCAAGAAGGAGGGACATTATCAGTACAACTGTCCCGAACTCTCAGCTGCTCAACGAGCAGAACGGCAGGCCAGACGAGATAAATTTGCCAAAAGAAGGCAGACCTACATAGCCGGAGAGATATCCGACAACTCAATTGAGGAAGATACATTCATGTATTCCTCTGAGGACGAAGCTGCATTTGTCGCAGTTGAGATCGGAGAGACGGTTCCTGAAGATACGGCTGAATACTGTCTGATGGCCGGAGAAGAGGCTGAGGTAAACTCCAAACTTAATATAACCTCTTCTTCACACAGCACACACGACACGTGCTCGGTCACAGATGATCCTCTAGATGTGGTACAAGCCTATGACGATCTACTAGAGGAACAGATTCAGCTGAGCAGAGAGTTCAGCAGAACGATTCAGGAACTGGAACAGGTAAAGGCTGAGAATTAGAGACTTTCTTCTGATTGTCAGGTCTCTACTGAGTCAGAGAATCTGGTAGCGAGACTCAAGGAAGAGATTGAATCTCTTATGACTAAGTCTCAGCTTCAAGAAACTCAGATCTCAGTTCTGACTAAGGACAATTCTGAGAAAGAGACTGACATAGCCCAACTCAGTCAGAAGCTCACAGACGTGCAAAATGATTATGACTCACTCAGGAGGAGTGACGAGGTCTGGCGAGGGCTGATGACTGAACAATACCTAGGAGCTAAGGAGAAGCTGGAAAGTATGCTTAGAGCGCAACGGCCAACTGTCCTGAAAGAAGGTCTTGCCTATACTCACGAAGCTTCCACTTCGAAAATCTCAAATATGCTGGCTGACAGGTTTGTCAGAGGAAAGGTGCAAGCTACTGACACCACACCTCAGGCGAAGAATAAACAAAAATTAGTTGCACCTCAGCCGAGCAGCAAGAAGCAACTGACCAATGGTTCCAGCCCCAGGACACCACGATCAAACTCAGGGGGAACCAAGAAGGTCAGGTGGGTGGAACAGTACAATGAACCACTGTATGAGCACCCGGCTCAGTACGGTTCGTACTACTATGAGCCCAGGGTCAGGAGAAGCGCAAAGACTCAGAAGAAGAAAGCTCCTGAACCTAAAGTCAGTATCTCCAGGTCCCGTGGAGAAGAAAACTGACAAGGTTCAGAAGAAGAAGTCTCAGACATCTAAGGTTCCTAGACAGATATGGGTTCTGAAATCAACCACTAACATGTAAGGACCCAACTGAACCAAAGGGTACCTAAAAATGCTTTTGTTTTGCAGGTGCATAAGGACCCTTGGATAGTGGACAACGGCTGCTCAAGACACATGACATACTAGAAAAGTCTGCTGACCAACTACGTACAAGAAGATGGTCCAAGAATTGAGTTTGGTGATAACTCAAAAGGCTTCAGTTCCAAGAGTAACATATGTTGAAGGACTTCAACATAATCTCCTTTCTGTCAGTCAATTCTGTGATAATCTTAACAGAGTAATCTTTGACGCTGGTTTATGTGATATTGTTGATAAATCTACAGGGAAAACAGTGTTATCAGGTTCGCAGAAAAAAAAAAATATATTTTGCTAATTGGAATACTGCAGAACCTGAGGCTTGCTTGCTTGCACAGACGAAATCTAGTGACAAGTCAGGATGGTTATGGCACAAGAGACTCAGCCACCTGAACTTCAAGACTATGAACAAGCTCGCCAAGAACTCTAAAGTCAGAGGACTGCCCAACGAATCGTTCATCAAAGACAGAAATTGTGAAGCATGCTTGAAGGGAAAGCAGGCAAAGAATAGTAATCCGCCTATTCCTTCACCTTCCACTGATGGAATCCTTCAGCTGCTGCACATGGATTTATTCGGGCCAGTCTCTCCAGTGACTATAAGAGGCAAGAAGTATGCCCTCGTCGTTATTGACGACTACTCGAGATATACTTGGGTCATCTTCATCGCCAACAAATCTGATGTCCAAACTGAGCTGCCCAATCTGCTGAAGAAACTCAGTGTGGAAAAGGACATCAAGATTCAAAGAATTAGCTCAGACAGAGGAACAGAATTTCTCAACTCAGTAGTTAAGGAGTACTGCGATAAAGAGGGAATTCAGCACGAGACATCAGCAGCTCGCACCTCTCAGCAGAACGGACTTGTTGAACGAAAGAACAGAACACTCAAAGAAGCAGCAAGAACGCTCCTAGCAGACTCTGGACTACCCTCAAAGTTTTGGGCTGATGCTACTGATACCGCCTGCTATACTCAGAATCGCTCTTTACTTACACAGCAACACATGAAGACACCCTACGAATTATGGAAAGGGAGAATTCCTTCTATCTCTCATTTTCATATTTTTGGCTGTCCTTGCTTTATCCATAATAATGGGAAAGATCAATTGAAGGTCTTTGATAGCAAATCTGATCAAGGAATATTCTTAGGATACTCTCGACTCAGTAAAGCGTTCAGAGTCTTTAACTATCGGACCCTTTGTGTGGAGGAAAGCCCCCATATTGTTTTTGATGAGTTTGTTACTGAAAACAGGAAAACTACAGAGACAAATACTGAAGATGTCAGCAGCAAGCTACAGGATCTCGCACTAACCGATAAAGCTGAAAAGATCCAGCATTGTTGGGATGATGAGTCAGACGATGAAGAGATTCAGACTCAGCCAACAAACAATGTAGCTGACCTGGTTGATTCTACTGAACAGAATCAACAACAGGTAACAACGGTCGATGAGGAAGCCCCCGTGGTAACTGAGACCTCTACTGAGAATATAAACTCAGGGGGAACGATTAATGTTCCTGAGCTAAATGTCCCTGAACCTGGGAACTCAGTAGATCCTAACTTTCTTACTAAACTGCTACAGTCACAAAACAGTACTACTAAAATGCCTAATACACCTACTGACTGTGCAGAAGTAGTATCAGAAGAAGAAGCCAGACTCAGACGTTCATGGCTTGACGCTCATACTTCAGATCTCATCATTGGAGATCCATCAGCAACTATAAGGACAAGATCTAAATTAAGTCAAGGAGAAAGCTCACTCTATTCTTGTTTCTTGTCTACAGAAGAACCTCAGTCAATAGAGGACGCACTCAATGATGCTGACTGGATCATTGTCATGCAAGAAGAGCTGAACCAGTTCGTCAGAAACGAAGTTTGGGAGCTTGTTGACAGACCTAGACATCAGCACGTGATTGGCACTAAGTGGGTCTTCAAAAACAAGCGTGATGAAAACAACGTCATCGTCAGAAATAAAGCTCGACTAGTTGCCAAGGGTTATTGTCAAGCAGAGGGAATCGACTTTGATGAAACATTCGCTCCAGTCGCAAGATTGGAAGCCATTCGTTTTTTCCTAGCTTACGCAACGCATCAAGGATTCAAAGTATATCAGATAGATGTAAAGTCAGCTTTTCTGAACGGCGTACTGAAGAAAGAAGTCTACGTGGAACAACCGCCCGGCTTTCAGCATGGACATCAGGTGTACAGACTTAGGAAAGCTCTGTATAGGTTAAAACAAGCACCCAGGGCTTGGTACGATACCCTATCAGACTTTCTACTTCAGAAAGGTTTTCAGAAGGGGACAGTAGATCGCACCTTGTTCAACATAAAGTCAGGAGATGACATCCTACTGATGCAAATCTACGTGAACGACATCATTTTCGGCTGCAGAAACGTGACTATATGTCAGCAATTCGAGAAAATGATGAAAGAGAAATTCGAGATGTCAATGATGGGAAAGATGAATTATTTCCTTGGATTTCAAGTAAAGCAATCACCTGAAGGAATTTTCATCAATCAAGCCAAATACACTCGAGATATTCTCAAGAGATTCGGCTGCGACTCTAGCAAGCCAGTCAAGATCCCCATGAATACAAATTTCAAAATCGATCTAGACAAAGAGGGAGCTTATGTTAACTCTACTGATTATAGAACTATTATTGGTTCTTTATTATACTTAACAGCTAGCCGACCTGATATAACTTATGCTGTAGGTGTATGTGCAAGATTTCAAGTAGATCCTAAGCGAAGTCATCTAGACTCAGCAAAGAAGATTCTGCGATATCTAAGAGGAACACCTGACGCTGGGTTATGGTATCCTGCTGATGATAATCTTATACTGACAGGTTATTCTGATGCTGATTATGCAGGATGCAGGATAGATCGAAAGCCAACTTCTGGAACGTGTCAGTTCCTAGGCAATAAACTGATCTCTTGGTTTTCAAAGAAACAGCACTCAGTAGCAACGTCCACTACTAAAGCTGAGTATATGGCTGCTGGAAGTTGCTGTGCCCAGATTCTTTGGCTTCGACAACAATTGAGAGACTATGGTATAGTTCAGGATGAAGTGCCCATCTACTGTGACTCCACAAGTGCTATTGCAATCACTCAGAATCTAGTTCTCCGTACGAGATGCAAGCACGTGGACATTCGACACCACTTCATCAGAGACCATGTCGAGAAGAAGGATATCAGAATGGAGAAAATTCATACTGACAAGCAAAGGGCAGATATACTGACCAAACCACTAGCTGAGAACAGATTCAGAGAATTATCAGTTGAGCTAGGTCTACTGGATCCTACTGAATCACATCAGTAGAAGACAACTACTAATAACAACAATTGGCAACAATTGGTATCAAATGAAAGGAACCAGTATAACAGGTCAGGAAACTCAGTACATTGATTCAGTCGGGAGAATCAAACTGTACACAGTAAGGGGGAACGTGGTCATCAGCACGTCAACCATCCTCCTTAGTCTTAACGGTAATCAGTTGATCGTAAAAGTTCAGCTGAAGAGGTTTGCGTAGTATTACATACTTAAACTTTTTCAGAAGCATGCTCGCATTTATTATATCAGTCGATTGCACTCAGTAGTTAATAAGCATTTATTTCCCGCCATTAATTTTTTTAAGGATATATCAGTAGGAAACCGTTCTTATTTAAAATGACCTAGTCTTTAATGCTGCCTGCAGCGCATTTAATGCATTTCTTTTCACTTACTTTAACTGCGCATTATCCTTCGTGGGTCTAGATTATAGGCGGCTTAGGTAATCATTCATTTTATATCATTAAATCTCAGCTGTCTATTAGATTGAAAGATTAAATCCTAGCCGTTCGATCTAAACGGTTTATTTTGCATGATCTTATAAAATCTTTCGTCTTCCGTCTTCGTCTCACTTCTCGCCATTTCCGAAATATTAGAGTTTTTTTCACAGCAATTCAGTTTTCTTCCAAATCTTAAGACTGCTCTGCATATTAGTATCTTCAAGCTCTAAATCACTCGGTAATGTATTTAATATTGCTTAAAACTCATACTAACTTACTCTATTTTCAAGTGCTAACGAGTTTTTCTGCAGATTCTAATGGCAACAGTACAGACACCCACCAATATCGATGAAATCATCATCTCTCGCATCCAGTTTGAACCGACCATGGCGCTTCGCCAAGTTGATCTTCCTTATCTGGCGCCCGTATTCACTGCTATTGAGAGTTCTGGACTAGAACTGCTCGTCTCCAAGCAACCCAGAGCATTTTTGCCCAGACAAGTGGCGGAAGTGTACTATAACTGGAGAACCCTAGATTCAGGGGTTGAGGAATCTTCCTTTGCCTTCATGAAGGAAGTAGTACCCAACTCGTGGGATGCTAGTGAGCATGTCATCAACATCAGGGATGCTCTGGAACTAGTCTTTGATCTTCCGACGACTGGAATCTCTCCTCTAGGCTATAAGGAGAAGGAGATGAACTCATATGTTCAGAAGTTCTGTGGAAGGAAGGATATAACCTTCAAGACAGCGTTGTCGAAGAACCTTCTGCTACCGCAATACCGAGGGCTCGCATATATCGTATCTCATATCCTCACGAGCTCAGCGGGTTCCTACGATCAGCTATCTAAGCCGCGCATCCAACTGATGATGGCCATTGATGATGGAGTCCAAGTTAATTGGACGGACTATTATGTAGCCGAGCTGAAGGCTCAGGCTCAGAAGTTCACAGCCTCGCCCACTGGACAGAGAAGCCTAATCAGTGTTGGGAAGCTGCTGTATGGGACGAAGATGTCCATACTTATCGAGCAATCAGTCTCGAAGAGTTCAGCTTTTGCTGACTCCAGATACTTTGACAGCAAGCTCACTAAATTCAAGACGAGAGTTGCTGTTGAGAAGTCTATCGGGCGAGGGCCGCCTGAAGCGAAGAGAGTAGTCTCTGATTTGCCCCCTCGCGCCGACCCATCTAAGAAGAAGAGGTTTTCTAAGACTGGACCGTCTGAGGTCCCAGCAGTACAAGCTCAACAAGCCTCTCTTCCACCCACTCAAGAAGAACAGCTCCTAGATTCTGACACCGGCATTGAGGGTGCCACGATAAAGGACAAAGTTCAGTGCATTAGTTCTGAGGAGACTCAGTCGGACATCAGGGTACCGACTGAGGAGACTTCCTCTGAGTGGACAGACTTACACTCCACTCGTCTCCAAGCTACAGGAGAAGTACATGCTCAGATCCCTGAGATCTCTGAGCATCCTGACTTAGTGGATATAGCCATAAGGGCTAGGACACAAATGTTGCTGAGGTTCCTCAGCTGGGACATTCTCGAGGATATTATCAGGACTCAGTCTGTTTTGTCCTTGCTTACCGAGGAGCAGGAATTGCAGTCAGCCATTGGGTTCGGGGAACCGACTGACCTTGCCTCCTTTGAAGACTTGAGGGCAGCGATGCTTTATCTACTGAGCATGCGCTCCTCAGTTCCCGGTGACAGCCCTTCGCCTCCATCTCATCATGGTGATGATAAAGATGACAAGGATGATGAAGAGATGGAACAGGCACCACCCAAGGATGCAGAATTGGGAGGTTCTGCTCAGGGTTCCACTCCCCGCGAAAAGGGCCAATCACCACCACCCTCCACATCAGGTGAAGCTCAAGTTGCCTCGAAGCCAAGTCGAGCGCAACAACTCACGATGTCTGAGCAGAGGCTCGGAACGAGTTCATACCAGATAAAACCAATAGGTTCCGTGACCTCCAAGTCGGTCAATAAAGCTATCAGGCGCCAACGAGACAAGAATCGTCTCCTCGCTAAAGACGTGCATCTCAAATGGGCTCAATACACTAAGGCCCAGACTAAGAGCGTCGACCGACTGACTGAAGGGGTTAAGAAGGCCTCAGAAGCTCCTACCCCTCAACTTAATATTCAGGAGATCGTTGAGGCAACCCTTTCAGCTCAAAAGGCGGACTTAGCCGCTCAGAGTCAGCAGCTCTTATTAGCTCAGCAGAAATCTTTTTCTGAGCAGCTGACTCAGACTTTCGCGGCAGTCCAGGCCACCATGCAAGAGAGAAACAAATTGGCCACCTTTAGCCTTCAATCAGCCATTACGCAACAGGCTGAGGCACTGAAAATCATTCAAAAAGAAATGACAGAGTCTCACGATCAGTCTCTGCTGAAACTCCGTCAGGAGTCAGCTGCTCAACTGAAGACATTCAGAGCTGATCAGGAAAAAGACTGGGAGTAGTATTGCGACTTGGTCAAGGATTTTGAGGCAACTGCTACCCAAATCAAAGACTCTGTATATAACTTGGAAAAAGACGTGAAAGCCATCCGCACTTACCTCTCCCAGGTCGATGATGCCAAAAAGGGGGAAGAAGATGTAAAAGAAGAAACTGAGGCAGAACCGGTTGTAGTAGAGATCATTGAGGGAGATAATAAGGGGGAAGGAACCAGCTCTGCACCTCAAGGAGAAGGTTCAGCCGCTCAGGCTGAAACCAGTTCAGCTGTACTCCTCCTGGAGTATACCCCTCTCCGACCGACTGTGACTGAGGCAGTTCCTATCTCATCTGCTAAGCACATCGAGGACATAGCTCGCTTCCTCGATCAGGAGGATGAAGAAGAGCATCAGCAACTGCCACCACAAATGCCCGGGAAGGAGACTACAACTGAAACCACTCCTCCATCCTCCCCGACGCCCAAATTCAAAACTAAAGCGGACCAGGAAGCTTATGATGCCAGAATTGCTCAACAGCTGCAAGACCAGCTGGATCAGGAGCATCAGCTGGAAGAAGCTAAGAAAGCCAAAGAGCCTAAGAAAGTAACTGCCAAATCTGCAAAAGGCAAGGCTAAGAAAATTTTGGACAAACAGAAGGAGAAAGCTCAGAAGAAGCTAGCTACTGTAGTCCAGTCTTCGGCTCAGAGTGCTTATTTTTCCACTTACTCCTGAGCAAGAGGCTGAAGACAGAGCTACCTGGGAGGCAACGCTGAAAGGACATAGTCTCCGGAGTGGAGATACTAGATCAGCGGCCCTCAGAGAGAAGAAAAGGTTAGCTGACCTAGCTAAAATGATTAGCCTATCCGAGAAGCCAGCAGCTGACTTGAGAAAGCAAGTACCCAGAGCTTCAAAGTACTACAGGAGAGCGCCCAGAGCACCTCATGTTAAGAATCTTTTATCAAGGGATACTACGTATGGGGCTTCTATCCGTCGGGGATACTTGCTGATCAACTTTTTGAAGAATATCTTCATCATAACTTTCCCTAGCTGGCGGATCAGCTTGTGCCAATTATGGAGAGAGAGAAGATTCCCATCCGAGCTCCAGCATTCAGAAGAATCCCTACACCCATGACAGCTCGCGACGTGCTTTGTACTAAAGAGATAGAAGATGAGATCGAGGCTGCTGCTTATCATCATAATCTTAGTTCTGATCAGCCTGATGATCTCGAGAAAATCCAGACTTTGCGGAAGAGAATATACAAGTTTTATTGTCTGGATCCTCCAGCTGACAGGTCTGCTGACTTCAAGAGCAGAACGCAGAAATTCAGAAGTCAGACTTAACCTCCTTATCTCATCTGCTGTAATAGTGATAGAAACCTTGTAATTCTCTGATCATATATATCAGTTTCTATTGCTTGCCAGACAATTACTCATTGTCTCACGGCATTTGTTTGTGTTTTTCCTTCACGACTGATCACTGAAGTGATCTGACACACACTCACACATAACCATTTCTCGGATTTGGCCTACCTCTCTACTGAACTTATTGAAGTCAACTAATCACTTCATCTTAACTGAATCCTCAGATCAATTAGGGGGAAATTATAGTCAGTAGTCTAGTATTCCTGTTTATTATTTTATAGGGGTTTTGGCATCATCAATTAGGGGGAAATTATTGGGTTATGAGTCAGTAGATGGTATTCAGCTGATTAGTGGTTAAAATAATATTGGGGGAAATCATAGTAGTACTATGGAATTGAAGATCCCAAAACCCAGCTGATATCAGTAGTGTAGTGTCAATAGGATTAGCTGATGTATAGGCTAGACTTTTCGTAGTTGTTTATCTTTTGTCTAAGTCATGTACGGGGTAAACTGTTGGACTGATCTTCTGACGAAGTTACTTTCCAGAACCCCACGTCATCAGTGTAATCGCTTGCATTCTTCTGACTTCAGTTGTATCTGACCTCAGTAGGCGATACCCCATCAACTGATAGTTATCAGCAGAAGAACATAATGCAAAACTCAGTACCTTCGCAGTCATCAGCTGACCCACCAAAGCCTTATCAGCTCGTCAGACGACTCAGCCGAAGAAGACAGAGAGGCTTCTTGAGTCTCATCAGATCCGACGTAAAACGACCCAGTCGTATAAGTCATTTCGAAGTTCAGCAGAAGATCATACGAGGATGTGGACTAGTCAACTCTAATCTCTGACATATTCTCACCTACCACAAACCTCGACCAATGAGAAGCAGACAACGCTTTACCTGCTCTGACCAACTAAAGCTGCTCTCATGTACAGTGCCAACTGCCCTGCTGCAACAATTCGAACATTATGGCCATTTTCTTTGGAAGCTTGTGACACGTGGCATCGTCTTCTCCAACGGACATATGCCCGCTCACAACTATAAATAGAGAAGAAATCCGAGCTCCACGCACGGGATTCACAAGGGAAAACGCTCAAGCTCACAAACACTCTAGCAAATTAAAGATCATCCAGCGAAGAATTTGCCTTCATAGAATATCATTAGTTCTTCTCTCTAGAGTTATCTTTAGATCCCTTTCTTCTCTAGCTAAGCTCATTGCCATATCTATAGCTTAGAAATTCGAAGGAGTTCACTTTTTGTGAATTGTTCTTATTGTAAGAACTCCTTCTTAGTTGGAGATTATCCCCCCCCTTTCGAACTTAGGTTTGAATTGTAAAGTCGCTAAGGACTATAACTTAGAAGGGTCCGGCCCAAAGGTACGGAATCCTTGCCGAGGCTTGCTCGGGAATAATCAACAAGTTCTCCCCGCTTGTCGGGGCCGTGGACGTAGGATCTTGCGTATCCGAACCACGTTAAATTGCTTGTGTTATTTACTGTTTTATTGCATTGCATACAAACTGGTTTAAAATCATATCTTTGCATAAAACGTATTTATAAAAGCGCACTAGCCAAAATACTTTAACTTGCGGAAACACGTTTTCAAACTGAGACGAATCTCCGGGCACTACACACTTATCCGCACAACGTCTCCGACTGAGTTTCAACAACTGACTTAAGTCAGTAGAAGAGCTCAGTAGCTGACACACTCTGACCCGTGATCGAAGGTTAATATCTGGCACTGTTCATCAGTCGCAACCTAGCTGTCCTTCACGTTCTGAGAAAAAGAAACTGTGATCAGGTGTATTCACCCCCCCCCCTCTACACCTGACTATCGTCTCCGGACCAATAAGGCATCAGCCCCTGAGGATAGTCCCGACAACAAGTTACAGTTTCACAAGTTACAGTTTCACAATTCATTGTATTAATTTGAACATAGAAATGCCTATTCAAAGACATTACAAGTAAGTGCACTAGTTACAGTTTCACAATTCATTGTATTAATTTGAACATAGAAATGCTTATTCAAAGACATTACAAGTAAGTGCACTAGTCGAACGAATCAGTTTTTCAAAGATTTGTAGATTAACTGTGGAGTAGTTTATAACAGAGAATAAGAAGCAGCAATATATTTCAGATACAAACCTAACCAACTTGCAAGAGCCAGATACTGCAATTTCTGAGCATTAATTGGAATTTCATTGGCTATATCATGGTGAATAATCGGAAAAATGGTGGCCAATTTCTGTCATCCACAGGAATATTAGCTGGAAAGAAGAACAACTGAAAGTTAGACATCTAAAAGACCAGGAGTAAATAATACTAGCCTTAACCCATAGCTTACCTCCACCAACTGCATCTTCCCGGCGTTTGATTTCCTGAAATTTAAAATATTGATTACAAGTAGAGGAACAAAATTATAAAGCAAGACAAACATGAATAGCACAGATGAAAATGACAGCAAAGAACAACATTAGGAAATTGGTTATCCTATTTGAAATAACCATTTTCAGTATATGCCCAACCCTGACAAAAGAACACCGGTGTCTTTAGCATTCTGGCCAGTTAATGAAACGCAGAATTATCTCGTTTTACTAGCTCATGACTGTATGTTGGTGAATATGGTTATCCTTCTTGTATGGATGTATAAGCACAAAGAAGTTAAAAGCAGATTATTACTGCCACGCATAGGAATACAAAAGGATAGCTCTTCTATGGAACTAGAGCAGCAGATCACTCAGGATGTGAACACCACAGCATGAGTTAAATCTAGGCATGGTGTTGGATATATACAGCAATTTACAAGACAGCAAATACTTAATAACTTCAAAGCCTAGGGAGAAACTTGCCCTTTCTCTCTGGTTCAAATCTGCCTGCCAAGCAGCAAGTTCTTTCTCCTTCTTCTTTGTATCCTGAATATTTAAGCAGAGTAAAATCTTAGATATTGAAGAAATTAATGAGAACACTCCTTAACTTCATTACATGGATGGTGTCCAATGGTATGTCCACATTGGCATCATGTTTTTGACCAAAACCCAGTGTATTAGCAATAACTTGAGGTATGTGTGACTTTGATCCACCACCATTCTGCATGGCAATAAGATAAAAGTTTCTCATACATACGTCCAATTGCTATTTCTTTTTAAATATAAATAATGTAAAGAATTTAGGATGGAGCTTCTACGACAACAGCAAGATTAGATCAAATCACTATAGATTAGAATCATGTCTATGTTCAACTTAAGAAGGTATCTCTTTGATTTTCTGCATCAGGAATCATAATAACACGCGTTGATATGATAATGACAAACCTGGCATTTTTTATTCTGATAAGCAGCACTACTAACGGTACTACTATATTAGTTCCTTCTTAGAATGATAACTATGTTTTCTTCGATAATCACTCAGCACAAAACTACACGCTACAACTGCAGTCCAAATCTTTCATTAGCCAAGCAGATAAAATTCATTGTCAACTAAACATATTGCTATTAAGACCTGATATATGGTTACATTAATTACTTTACAGTTAATCCTTCGAGTGTCAATATCCAAATGACCAATCCTTGACTTGTGTATGTTATGCATTGGAAGTATATGAAGCCCAGATACTCCATCAAGAGAACAATATTCTCATGGCATGTCGTATGTTTTATCCAATGCATTGAAGGCCGGCTTCATAACTTTATCACTCATATAAAAGTGGGCCATTGAATCCATCTCCAGAGGACAAGATATCAAATTGACTTGAACAGTTGAACGAGTCCATATTACACAACTTTCCTTATTTTTTGGAGAGAACGTCCACAGAATGGATGCCCTATCGAATTGCAATTAAATATTATATTGTAAATTCTTCTGCAAGTTCAAACTGAGGCTACCAAAACGTGGAGCGTAAAGCAAGTTGGTGCTAGATATTATTATAAATATGGCTTCTAATATCAACTAATTATCAGAAGCCTTCTCAGACGAATTTGAACACGACAGCGACTAATTATCAACGAAGTTAAGTTACAGAACAATTTTAGTGCGAATGACTAATCTGAGTGCAGCAGGTTATCTTCAATATCGAATTTCAACATCCGTAATCCCTTCTAGGATCGAAATAAAAAAAAAATGGAACACGGCCCAGTTAGAATCTCGATCACAAATACCAGGAAAAAAACGATTGCAAACGCATAAATAGTCTAAAAATCCGGTACCGAAAATGGATTGGTTTCAGGTTCTCCCTCATCAAACGGATTCGTATCGTCCCTCCGATTCATCGCCAACTGTTTTAAGTAGCGAATTTTCCAGAAGTGCGACGACAAATATTCCTCTGTTCTCTATATACACGTTCAAGTGCACGTTAATTTATGTAAAGTTAAGAGACTTAAGAGTCTAGAGAGAGAATGAAAAGCGAGAATGTCGAGTAGATTAGCATTGTCCCCGTGTTGTTTATTCGCTGCTTCGGGTGGAACGCGGGATATGGATTATGGTTTTGGAGCGTCATTGAAGTACCTAAATGCCACCAAATATTGGTTTATATTACGGGAGATGCCCCTGGGTGTTGGAAGTCTTACAAAATTATAATCAAACATTTCAATTTTAAAAACTATTTTTCAACATTATATTAGTGATTTTAAGTTTTCTAAATGTATTATTAAATCGTTATTTATGTATCAAACAGGCTACAAGCCTACATCTAATTAATCATTTAAATTCATTGCGCACAATTATTTAGTATGATAAATAGAACCTTTTCGAATGACCTACGCGATGATCTGTACAAGCATTATTGAGGTTCTACGTGCTTTTGCTTTCATGTATTGTCTTCACAAGAGGCAAGCTAAAAATAGGTCGCAACATTTATTTGTCATTAGATTAATCTCTATAATAAATTATTTGCATCCGAAAATATTTCATTTAATTTTAAAGTGATACGTGTAATTAATTTAAAGGGAAAATAAATAGTTTAACAAACGGATTAAGATTTTCAAACAAAGACTAAACATACATCGCTAGTGAGGTATTGCAGAAATGCAAAAGTAAAACAAACAAAAACAAAAGGCATTAAATCAGGAAGCGAATGCAAAAGTTACAGATGCTGCTTGTGATCGATCTGGACTAGCAATAGACTTCTTTAAGAACTTTATTGCTCTGCAAGGAAGTCTTCATCAACTTTATACTGGAAGCAACTTTGTGGAGCCTGTCACCTATGGTTAGCCTAGGGTGGTTGAACTCTCCTGTGTGGTTTGCAGGTTACTGCACAAGGAGCGGGGTTTACCCAGAGCGCACCAAAAGTAGCGGCTGCGAGTTCCACATATCAAAAAAAAAAAATCATCATATTACGGACTTACGGTTTTGAACGAATGCTTGAATTGTGGTTGCTAGTATAAATTATGAAAACATGCAGAGAGAGAGAGAAGGCACCTCAGTCATTCCCAGATTGACAACTTTTCCTCCAATGCACCGACATCCTTAACATTAAACTTGTTGAGCATAATCAGACTGGAGATGGTAGACATGCGTTTCACCTCCAAATTACCCATCACCATATAAGTGACCACCCCTTTCACCAGCCCGGCTTCAGCCGGCGCCACTTATTATTACCAAGCCGAATCTCAGCCTCTAACTACTCCAATCAAATAAGATCATATCCTCTAATTAGTTCAATCACATAAGATCATATGTTAATATCATGATGATATGATTTTGTATTTATTTGTATTTATTTGTAGACAACTGTTGCACCTATATATGGGTTGTTTAGCCAGTGGAAATATAACAAAAAGTAGAGATACAAGCATCTTCATCGTGTTTTATGGTATCAGAGCTGCCTTGTCTAACGACAATTTTTTTTTCTCGATCCAATGGCGAATTCCAACAATACCACCTCAAGAAATTCTAATTCCTCCACCACACCCACCTTGGTTTCATCATCGGGTGCTACACTTGCCACCATAAAATGGACATCAACAAATTCCATTATCACTCACATCCACAAATTAGCATTCATGGCGAAATCTTGTCTTATCCCTTTTCTACGGATATGATTTAGTCGGATATCTTACCGGCGCTACTGCCTAACCGCCACTGGTTTCCAATCAATCATCTGCCGAATATACTCACTGGTTTCGGCAGGATAAACTTATTCTTTCTGCTATTTTATGCTCTCTCTCTCTCCGATATTATTCCAATAGTTTCTACAGCCCAAACATCAAAAGATGCCTGGTCAATTTTGGCTCGTCTATTTGCTAATCGCTTGCGCACACGTGCTATGCAGCTCAAGGACAATCTTTCTCAAGCTACTCTCGTTAATCAATCAGTTTTCGCTTTTCTCCATTCAATTAAGATGAAGGTTGACGAGCTTGCCGTTATTTACAAACCTTTATCTGATGATGATGTCACAGTATATGTCTTGAATGGCCTCGGATCTGCGTATAGAGAAATTGCCGCTCCAATTCGAGCCCGAGAAAACTCTCTCACTTTTGAGGAGTTACATGATCTGCTTGTAGCACAAGAGGCGTATCTTAAAGGTCTTGAATCTCAAAACTCAAATCTTATTACAACTGCTAATGTGGCATCTCATAATGGCCACCGTTCTTCGCAGCGTCCTTACCACTCACAAAATCAAAATGGGAAACATGCATTCACTCAAGGACGTGGAGGTAGAAATAGTGGAAGTCGAAATTCTCATCGCGGTGGCAGAAATAATTATCGTGGTGGTCATCAATCTTCTCCCAATACATACTCCCACCCATCGGTAGTATGTCAGCTGTGTGGCATTCCAAATCACTCTGTACGCCAATGTCGTCATTATCAATTCACAGCCTACAAAGCTACAACACCTCCTTCCAACTTTAACAACAATCAATGGTTGGTTGATTCTGGTGCATCTCACAGCCTCACATCTGATCTAACTAATCTTTCCATTCACTCGGAGTATGATGGCCCTGATGAGGTTCATATCGCAGATGGCTCAGGTTTGAAAATTACTCATGTTGGTAAAATAGATATTATTCATCCCGTGCGTAAGTTATCATTATCTAATGTTCCTTGTGTTCCGGCTGCACAACGTAATTTATTGTCTGTTCATTAGTTTAGTAAGGCTAATGACGTTTTCTTTGAACTTCATCCATATCATTTTCTTGTGAAGGACCAGGCAACGGGTGTGACAATTCTTCAAGGTAGATGTGAGAATGGGATCTATCAACTTAACTTAAAGCCTAGCACGTGTAATTCACCATTTGCGTATCTTGGGGAGCGGACATCTACTACCTGTTGGCATTACCGGTTTGGTCATCCTAATGATGCTATTTGTTCTAGTTTGATTCATAAGTTTAAACTACCAGTGAGTGCAACACGTTCTTTACGCTCCTGTAATTCTTGTGATTTGAATAAAAGCCAATAATTACCATTTATTAATACTTCCCTTCAAAGCTCCTCTAGTTTGGAATATGTGTATGCTGACGTATGGGGACCAACAAGCTCACTCTCCATTCATGGTCACAAGTATTATCTTTTGTTTGTGGATCATTTTACTAAGTATATATGGCTTTATCCGATACAAGCTAAGCCACAAGTAGCTGAAATATTTCCTTTGTTCAGAGCTCTTGTGGAAAAACAATTTGGGTTTAAGATCAGAAACTTCTACTTTGATAATGGGGGTGAATTCGTTGTCTTACGTCGTTATTTTGCTTCTCATGGAATCAGTTGGTACACAACTGCTCCTCATAATCCGCAACAAAATGGAACTGCCAAGCGACGTCATCGCCAGCTTGTTACTATAGGTCGTGCTCTTCTATCTCACTCACACTTATCACTTGGATTTTGGTCTCATGCATTGGAGACAGCTGCATATCTCTATAATCGAATGCCCACTCCTTTATTAAATGGTCAAAGTCGGTTACTATTCGCTCGATTTTATCTTTTGCTCTCATGTTCCAATGGCCAATCCGACAATTGGATGTAAGCAATGCATTTCTTCATGGTCATTTGTCTGAAGAAGTTTTTATGCAACAACCTCCGGGGTTCATTGATGCTTCTCGCCCTTCACACATTTGTCGTTTAAGAGAATCTCTTTACGGCCTTAAGCAAGCTCCAAGAGAGTGGTATCGTGCATTAAGTATCACCCTCATTTCTTTTGGCTTCATTCAGTCTCGTTCGGATACATCATTATTTCTTCATCATCATGGTACTGATCACTTATATCTGCTCGTTTATGTTGATGACATTGTGTTCGCGGGCAACAATCCTACTCTTATCTCCAAGATTATTGCAAATCTCAATAAAACTTTTGCAATCAAGGAACTCGGTGCTCTATCCTACTTTCTTGGAGTTGATGTCCTACCATGTCGTAAAGGCTTATTATTGTCTCAGCATAAATACATTGGTGACATACTACAAAGCCACCATATGGAGGGTGCTAAACCAATCTCCACTCCATTAGCTCAAGCAAGTACTCGATCCACCACTTCTGCTTCTTTCTCTGATGTCTCTCAATATAGACAAGCTATTGATGAACTGCAATATCTAACTCTAACTCGCCCTGATATTGCATTTGTTGTCAACCGCTTAGCTCAGTCGTCATCCAGTCCTACTGAAGATAATTGGGGGTCTGTGAAAAGGGTCTTGCGCTATCTTAAGGGAACCATTACTCATGGTCTTTTGTTGCGACGTCGCACTTCCCCTACTTTACATGCGTTCTCCGATGCAGATTGGGCAGGCAATCCTAAAGATCGTACATCCACTTCTACTTATGTTATCTTCTTAGGTGATAATCCAACCTCGTGCATGATATTAGCATATGATCTTATGTGATTGAACTAATTAGAAGATATGATCTTATTTGATTGGAGTAATTAGAGGCTGATATATTGGCTTGGTAATACTTATAATTCATTTTAGAAAGCCTTCTTATTGGGGGCATTAGTTATGCCTGGCAGCAAGGGGACCGATGAATCGGAAACCGGCACTATCGGCATCAGATAAGAGTCTTTCTTCTGGTTGGGCTGTATGTAGGTATTGTTGGTAGGGGTTGGGTAAAGACCCATCCATTCCAGACCTTTTGAGTTGGCGAATGATGGTGGCTACCGGCAAATGTCGGAATTATGGCAAATGTTTTTTCATTTAAAATATCGATTTTAAGGGTGGCAAGTTCAAGATTCTGGTGAACGTATCCGGATTGTAAAGAGAACACACCAGTCAAGAATACAAAGGTGGTTGTAATGTATACGTGTAGTTAATTTGTTTACTACTCCCTCCGTCCCATTATTTATGTCCATTGGGACTGGGCACGGTAATTAAGATAGTGGAGGTAAAGGTGTAAAGTTGTGGTGTAAAAGTATAAAGGGGTGGGGTCCACTTGCTTAGATTGATTGTAGTCCACTCATTTATTTCCTTATTTGGTATGTGACATAAATAATGGGACAATCAAAAAAGGCAAGTGAGACATTAATAATGGGACGGAGGGAGTATTATTTAATGATCGATCTAAATTACCAATAACAATAATGGCCAGATCTTTTTTATTATGTCTTCTGGAAAAAAAAATCGGTTATACTGTTAATTAGTGTTTTGCTTCACACCGATTTCATACTTGCTTGAAAATCATTAAATACTATTAGATGTACTTTTTAGTTTTTACCTTTCGCAGGCAATCCCTATTAATGGTCCTTTAGTAAGTTACCAAGAAATTAAACCCTAACAGCTGAACAGCTAGGGTTGATACTTTCAAAGTATAGTTAATTGATGTGATGGTGAATGTTCTTAGGGAAGCCAATCAAGCTGAACATGAAAGTCTACTGAAATTTGGACTCATGTCAAGAAAAACTTTTGCTTGTTAGGAGTAATGATAAATTGGATTACATTCTCCTTAAAAGGCCTTGCAAGAGGAATGTGGTCAATTTATCATGGTATAAAAGTAGGCCCAAGTCATGTTGGTTTTTTTTGTCCCTATGTTGGACTGATCCCTATGTGTCATTTATTTCCACGTCTAGTACGTAGTTTGATATTCATACCGGCCTACACGTGACGGGGCGTGTTAGAGCTCATTATTATGTCTCACATCGTCTTGGTGAAGATCATGTCTCTTCTATATAAGTTTAGATATTTCTTTCTCTTACAAGGCATTATAAGGGAAAATGTAGTCCAATTTATCAAGTAATGTTTATTACTATGTATGCAACTGTGTCGTTTTTCTTCAGTTTATCGTCTATATAGGAGTCAAAACTATATGCTGCCCATTTTAGAGAGATTGATGCCAATGCTCCCCAAGATGATAATTCTGATGATGAAGGTTGATTCACGAGAAAATGAAGCTGGTATTTGTTTGTTTTCTTTTTTTTCTTTGATTTCTCAGCTAAAATGTAAAATTATTGCTTTGTGATACTATTTACAGCTGAAATTGTTACTATAGGTGGTTTTGAGTTTTATCCATAGAAATGTATTTACGCTTTAATTTATCGAAGAGTTTTGTGAGATAAAGAAACGCTTTGATGTTTATTCGTACTCCCTCCGTCCCATAGAAAGTGTTTTGTTCTCCTTTTTGGGATGTCTTATATAAAGTGTCATGTTTCTAAAAAAAACAAACAATATGTGGACCAAAATTAACAACCTAAAAGTCAAACAATACACATCACACAATACAAGTTTCTTAATCTCCGTGCTCCATAGAAAGATAACATTTTCTATAGGATGGAGGGAGTAATAGAATTCGGTGTCATCATAAATATGATGGTTTATATATTATGGTATAACAAGTTGCCAGTGCTATTAGTATTTTCTTTGAAAGCAATATTATTACAACACTTCAAAAATGTAGACAAACACTTGCAGGTGTGGAAGTACTAATTCATAAGTCTTTAGAATATTTAAACATATCCATCCTTATCAAGAAACCGTCTAAACTTTTGCAACTAATGTTTCTATCATATGCAACTAATGTTTTATCATATGCAACTAATGTTTTATTAGCACCTACGTCGTCAATGCCGTAGGTTTCTATCATATGCAACTAATGTTTTATTTTTTAGATAAATTAGCTTAAATAGTCATCAATCTTTACATCTTTGGCCAAATTGGTTCCTAATTTGTATTTTTTTAAAGTTTTTAGTCCCCAAACTATTAGATTTTTGTGAAATTGATCCTTCCGTTAAATTCTTCGTCGGTCAACCCTTAGTCAACGATATTTTAAATTAATTAATAAAATATTAGAAGGACATTTTTGGTATTTGTTATGAAATAATATAAGTTTTGAATGATCTCAAACTGCTATTGATGGATGAACCAGTCTGATGTAATTTGTTAGGTGTCTCTCAGCATGTGTTTGTATACTCAGGCTGATAGTTTTTCAGACTAAGTTAGTTCAGGTTATGATCGTTCGGCTAGTGGATCTTACTGAGTCTAGCTTCGGTAAGTGGACTTGTCCGAACTGATCGACAAATCAGATTCTTCACCAGTTCGAACTGACGAATTCAAACATGAAGATAGTACGAGGTACGAAGCATGAAATTCAAAGAAGATGATCAACGAAAGAAAAGACAAGTATCAGATCAATATTGATCAATAGCAGACTGCCATGTCAACCCTAGTCAAAGGGGCCAGAACAGTACCAGTGTACTCTATCCACGGAAACAAGCGGAGCACGACATGTGTCAATGCATTCAATGCAGAAGACCGTTGCCAACACGGAGCCAATAGGAAGGTGATCTTCGTTCAACGGATCTCTTCTAGCTCGCCTATAAATAGCAGAAGGTCTCTCATTGAGAGGTTACGAAATTTCACGAGCTCAAGTATACTACACTCAAGCAAAAAACAAAACATTAGCTTTCATATTCTACTGTTACATTGCTAAAAATTCTCTTACGTTCATACTCCAAATGTAATTTTATATACATCCTAAGTTTGGAGTGAAGAGTGTTTTATACTTTTGATAGTTAAACAATCTCAACTCAACCTGGTATTCTAAGTTAGAATCGGTTTGATAGATGTTGGGATTTTGTATACTAGAAGCAGTTTTTTATGCTTGTATACAATGTATTTTGTCCTTATCACTATTTTATTCTTCTATCTGATAAATGTATATCCGGACATGTAATCATTTATCTTGTACATAAGTTTGATTGTGTAGTATGTTGTAGATTACAAAAGACTACTCAATTGGTTGACCTAACAAGATATAAACAACTATCACAGTTTAGATAACTTTAGGATAAGTTGTCGGTATAAGCTACAGTTTAGATAATAAGTGTGTTGGGTTATGAGTCAGTAATTGATTATATCATCACTTAGAGGGTACTTTGAGTTGTTATCAATAGTTCTTGTATTAGGACTTATTTCTTGTTTCGGTAATGGGGGAAATCATTGTGATTTACTGCTATGGAATTGAAGATCCCAAAACCTGTCTTGTACCCTTATTGTGTTGTCTTTCGGACTAGATGATGTAATAGGCTAGACTGTTCTTATTTTCGTTATCTTTTTTTGTCTAAGTCCTGTAAGGGGTATTTGTTGGTCTGAACTTCAGTAGGAAGTTAAATTCCAGAATCCCACGTCATCAGTATGTAAGAGCTCGTGTTCTCAGGTCTCTAGTTGACCTTCATCAGTAGAAGATCCTTTTATCAGCTGACCTCCAGTAAAGAACACAATATAGAGCTCAGTACCTTCAGAGTCACTAGTTGACTGCTCTCAGTAGAAGACCTTTTATCAGTCGACACAGACGAAGAAGACAGTATGATCGTGCCAGATCTACTGTATCCGACAGGAAACGACCCGACTTTTAATAACATTCGAAAGTCAGCAGAAGATCATACGAGGATGAGTGAGAGTCAACTCAGATGAAGACGGATGTCTGACAAGTCTCACCTACCACAAACCTCGACCAATGAGAAACGGTCTAAGCCTTACCTGCTCTACAACTAAAGTTGCTCTCATGTACAATGACCAACAACTCTGCGACACTATTTCGAAACTTATGGCCGTTTTCCTTGGACGTTTGTGACACGTGGCATCGTCTTCTCCAACGGACAAATGTCTGGATCATGACTATAAATAGAGAAGTTTTTTTGAGCTCAACGCACGGGATATCAAAGGGATTACTCGCTCAAGCATTCAAACTCTCTAGCGCATTCACGAAGATCCAGCGAAGAACTTGCTTTGTTGAAAACCTTTAGTTCTTCTCGCTAGAGTTTCTTTAGATCCATCTTCTCTATCTAAGCTCAACTGTTATATCCATAGCTTAGAATCTTCGAAGGAGTTCACTTTCTGTGACTGTTCTTATTGTAAGAACTCCTTCATAGTTGGAGAAAATCCCCTCTCCTTCAAACTTCGGTTTGATTTGTAAAGTCGCTAAGGACTATAACTTAGAAGGATCTGTCCAGCGCATAGATACCTTGCTGAGGCTTGCTCAGATTAATCAACAAGACCTCCTGTTCAGCAGGACCGTGGACGTAGGATCTTGCGTATCTGAACCACGTTAAAAATTGCTTGTGTTATTTACTGTTTTATTACATTGTTCTCAAACCGTTTTACAAACTCATACTTTGCATAAAACTTATTTAAAAGTGCACTAGCCAAAACTAATTTGGTTTGCGAAAACACGTTTTCAAATCGAGACGAAGTCTTTCGGGCCCTACACTTATCCGCACTAACTCTTCGCCTGAGGTTTTAATACTGACAAAAGTCAATAGGACAAACTCAGTAGTTGAGTCACTCTGACCTGCAATCAGAAGATTACTATTTGGAAATGTTCAGCTGTCCTTCGCGTTTGAGAAAAGAAACTTGTACTCAGGTGTATTCACCCCCCCTCCACACCTGACACTCGTCTCCGGACCCACAAAGCGGTTGGTCTTGGTTGCTTGTCTATACTAGTATACTGAAGGTGGTGTACTGATGGATCATAGTGAGATGTGCTCTCCTGATTGATCTTAGTGGAGGACCATTAGTGGAGAACCAATATCTCGGTGACTTAGTTGGTCTTAAGCTTGATAAGACTTCAGCTGAGTGCATTTGACTATCTATCACTTTGACCTACTATAGTGAACGTCATCGCGACCGTACTTATCTTAGGTGTTGGTAGTCATTTGTGGCTCAGACTGGTTGTTTGTATCTTGCAACCGTATCCTAGTAAAATGAGTTGATAATATCCCTTGAGGAACTCGTAAGGATTATCACACTAAACTCGCCCGGTTGATTAAGTTCAGGTGGGGTTTCTCTCGCTTTTGGCATAGCAGGCCCCCAGTGGGAGGCTCGTAGGATGAATCAAAGGAGTTCCCCACCATGTGTTAATAAGGTCGAGCGGTACTACTGAGGAATATAATAAGATGTTAATTTAAGTTGTCAGTGGACTTAATTGATTAACGAATATTTCTATCTTAAATACGGGGATTGATTAAGTCTAAAATACAAGCTCATGCTCAAGTTGGGATAAAGGGGCAAGTCAGCACGAATTCTCTAGTGGAATGAATCTGTGTTTATTAATTGATTTTGCTCTGGGCTGATCATAGATATTTTTTTGATTTGAGGTCCAACTTTATTTCTTGTATTGGATCCCTAGTCTGGCCCAATTAGTTGCCCAGTAATTTATTGTCTCTCAGAAATCATTATTAATAAATTAATGTATTTTGCATTATTTAATAATGTTATTTATCTAGAATTAATTGGTCGGAACAATTAGTTGATAAATAAAAGTAGTCTAGTAGATTAATTTATTATGTTATGGGTCAATTGATGTGGAAGCACATTAGAATTATAATTAAATTAATGGACTACAAAATATAAGCTTTTAAAGCCTATATATTAGGATTCAGTTCATAATCATAACACACTTAATTCTTACATACAAATACACAAACGTCCGCCAGCGAGAGAGAGAGAATTTATTTTATTTTCTTCAGTTCTCTGACCACGCGGAGGAAGAAAAGGGTCGGGATACAGATCAAAAGATCTGAACATGAGCAAAAATCAGAGCGACTGCAATATACGAAGGAGGCAGGTAAAATTCATTCCTTCAATAGATATATAGTTTGATAAATAGTTGGTTAGCATGATTGATTGTTTGTATTGATCTGCACTCGCTGTCTTCGAGTATCCTTAGTGGACTTCTGTTGGAAGCAGAAAAGTGGACGTAGGATCTTCTGAATCCGAACCACCATAAAATCTCTGTGTCGTCTACTGTTGCATTCTTTATTTTCAGCTTACTATTCATCTTTCACTCATCAGTTTAACTATTTCATAAAAGAAAAGCATTTTCAAATGGTCTAACATATTTCTGCATTTACTAACTGACTCACTATCAGTCAGTGTTTCTCTGATCTGAAAAAGCGAAAGTTTGGCATCAGGTGTATTCCCCCCCCCCAATACACCTGAAATAGTATTGGGACCAATAGTATTGATATTTTCGACGATTAATTCCTCCAAACTTACAAAGTTTGAGGACCAATATCATCAAAAAAAAATTATTCGTAAAATATTCGTATGGGAAATCGATTTTCGTACAAGGCAGAGGTCAAAGATTCGGATGGGAAATCGATTTTGACGATTGAGGGTTCCGTCGAAGTTTCGTACATCTCAGATGAGAACACCGAAGAAGATCTGGATATCAGAATCCCCATCAAAGACGACGGTTCGATTGGAAAACCCTGAAGGAGGCGTTTGTCGCGAAGGGAAAACCCTTCGTGTTTGAGAAAATTAGGGCTTACATTGACGCAATGGCGAAGGGTGGCCCTGCTAAGGAGGATTTGGAAGTTAAGAAAGTTACGTTATGGTGAAGAATCAAGGTCCGGGTCCGCCGCCAGGAGTAACAACGCGGCGGTCGTGGTGGCAGTGAAGGAGTTGAAGGAGGAGAAGAAGGCGAAGAAGGAGGGGTTTAAGACGATAACGATGATCGAGAAGCTTAGTTGTCGAGTTAGGGATTTGTTTGAGATTTTGAAGGATGAGAACAGGTGGAAGGGGTATACGCGGAGTAATGCAAGGATTAGCAAGGAAGAAGGTAGGGAGTTTAGCATCTTTGATGGATCGGTGGCGGGAGGGAACATCAAGTTGCAGGAGGGGAAGTTGATTGTTCAACAATGGAGATTTGGGGACTTATCTGATGTTGTGCTTATTTGGAACTTTGTTTAACCAATGCATTTGTTTTGTTTTACTAATAATTTTTTCAATATTGAAAATACCCTTCGAATATTTTGTTTATTAATTCAAAATATCATTGACTAACGGTTGATCGATGGAAAATTTAATGGAAGGACCAATTTCGCCAAATTTTAATAATTTGGAGACCACAAACTTGAAAAGAAAAGATTATGGACCAATTTGGCCAAAGTTGCAAAGGTTGTGGACTATTCAGGCCAATTTGCCTATTCTTTAAGTAAATTTGTCTAAATAGTCTCAATATTTGCATCTTTGGTCAAATTGGTCCATAATTTTTGATTTTTGATTTTTTTATTTCCAACTACGAAAATTTGGCCGAATTGATTATTCCGTGAACTTTTCCATCGGTCAACGGTTAGTCAACGATATTTTAAATTTTTGTTTTCGTAGTTGGGGATAAAAAAACTAAAAATAAAATATTAAGGACCAATTTAGCTAAAAATACATAGATTGAGAGTGACTATTTAGGCCAACTTACCTATTTTTTATTACAACTTTTGTTTGTTAAAATTTATAGTTTGTCAGATAATTAGAATTTGTCTAATTGCATTGTGCATCTCGAACAACGAGCAAGTAAATAAAAGGTGTTTCATAATTCATTTTTTTGATCATACATAATTGATAATAAAAATTGGGTTCTTTTTACGAACACGATGTCGATAAATCCGCGAGTCAAGAAATTCATTTTGGCCAATTGAACCTTCTCGAACTGTTTCTTTTAAAAATAAAAATATTTGTGTCAAAATAACAAATGACAAAAAGACCAAAAAAAAAAACATTGGATATGTAATGGATCTTGAAGTACTATTTGGGCATCTCCCTTACCAAATCATCCCACATTAGGATTGCGGGTTCACGAGTTCATTATTCACAAGAAAAACCTATTGTCCCATTTTCTTTTTCTTTGCAGTTTCCTTTACCCAATGATGATTTTCAACCGGCCATTTTTAGTCCCGCTGTTTTATTCTTGTCTATCTTCAATCTTGTTCAAAAGCTGTAATAATATAGTATAACATCTGACTTCTTATTCCAAGTCCAACTCTAAAACAATAACGGTAAATGTAGCATTCAGTTTTGCGTAATTTATTTGCTACTTGATAACGATCATCGTATCCCCGCAGCCTCTCTCTCTGAATTCTTGAGGGAGAAACTGTAAAAAAAATTGTTTGTCGGATTAAGATCTCAAAGGCTGAGATATGGTGGGAATTTTCTCAAGATTTTCTGTCAGGGGTAGCCATTGTCGCACTCAAAGTGCTCTTGGGACTTCTGTTGTAAAAATCGTGTAATATATATATATATATATATATATATATATATATATATATATATTTTGTTATTATGGAAAGTTAAATAGCATTTAATGCTAATTTGACTTGGGCAAAATTCAGCCCGTGTAATCGTCTTTTCGAGCTTCGATATTTATCCGATTTATGAATTGAGATATATGACGTCGATCTACGTTTTGAGTAGATAATTATAGTGTGCTTAATTTCCCAATTCCGTTTTTCGGTGAGTGAGAAATAGTGGCTCGAAGTTTGGGGGACAAAGTTGAGATGTTACCTAAAATGAAGATACTTACCTTATTCGGGTTTTGGAGAGTTATTACATTAATCAATGTCCCACATTGATTAATGTACAAACTTTAATGTGGTATTTAAGTCTCTACAACATTGTAGGAGATAACTAAGTGACATGTGGTGGGTTTGGGCCACACATGCTCATGCGCGCGAGCCTTTTCGCTAACCGCCTCACACGCGGCGCGGCGCGCCGCGCCGCACCGCGCCGCGCCCGGCCCCGGTTTCGGTTCCAGTTCCGGTCCGTGTCCTTGGACTTGGATCTTGGCAATTGATCCTTTGGGTGGTCCGTGGGCTTGTCCGTTGGGCTCGGTAGGCTACGTGTGGGCTGGCCCAGTCGTTGGTGTAGTGAACCGGCTACACAAGATTACTCTCTGTGGTGCTGTGCACCTGCTACACCCAAACAATATTTTTGGAAGTTTCTGGAATGAGACTCTTCAAGTATCTTCCACTTGACCTCCTGCCTTAAATGACACAGCAACTCTTCACCTGGGGGGTATAAATAGGCAGTTGCACTTCATTCCAAAAACACCAACACAACTGCATTCTTAGCTCCAATCTGCATACTTAGCTCTAAATCCAGCAGCTTCTGTCCTCGCCGGAAAGTCCAGTTCGCCGGAGCTCGAAGATCTCGCGGTGTTGCAATCCTCGAGACGTCGTTTCATCTTTGGGGACGATACGCCAACACCGAGAGCACTATCGAGGCGTATTTCGTCTTGCGGAGAGAGGGCTCCTCGACTCGACGAAGATTTGTTTTAAACTTCCTGTCGTGTTTTCGTTTTTCCGATTCACTTGTTTGTTTCCGACTGTATTAGCAGCTTGTATTTCAACAACTTCTCTATCTCTCTCACACACACGCACACAGAGACAGTTCATTCATTTGATTGTGTTGAGGTTTTTAAGATTTGTGAGCAAGTTCAGTTTTACCGATTGCAACTGGCTTGAACTTAATGCCCTATTTGAATCAAGATTGAAATTGGGACTTTGCTTTCTGATGGGGTTTCATGATTCTTACATCCATAAGATCTTAGTCACTTGGACACTTCATTGAATTCAAATTATACCCATCTTTCCTCTAAAAAAGGAAAAAGATTTCCCCCTTAATCTAAGAAAACAGAGTCGCTGTTTATAATTGAACTGCTTTCTTCCAATGGTTTCTCATCTTTCTGTACTTGGATTGGTTTTCTTTTGCTCTTCATCCTTTCTTTTTGGTAGATTAATTCCTTAACTAGTCTGTTTGCTGTTCTTGTAAAGTACTACCAACTGCTTACAACTTCGACCCGGGCATTAAATCTTGGAGTGTTTTATTGCTCATGGATTGTGTATTGTTGATGAAGTGCAGGATGAAACAGAAGTATTGCCTCCGATCTCAGATGCAGTGTTACAGACAGCTGCATCTACTGTCCCTCATGGGATTGAAGTAGCACTCGAATTCAACCCCGTAGAACATCCAACCGAGCCTTTCGACGCTGATCAACCTATCCGCTGTCCACTCCCAGAGCCGTCAATTCTTAATGTAAGTTTCATCTCTATCATGACAAGTAGTCTCGTCTTAGATTCTCAATGGTTTTGTAGTGTCGATAAGGCCCAATATGCTGTCTTTGTTCATACTCCCAGCAGTAGTAGGGATGATTAATGATTAGAATTATCTACCTTTAACTTTGTGTTTTTTTCTACTTTGGTGCTTCCATTTACCATCTAAAGTTTGCTTATTGTTTCTGGTCCTTGTGTTGTTTGATTGTTGTTGGAAAAAAGAGCATTTATATTTGTCTTTACTAAAGCTGATGATGGTCTGATTTGTCTATGTGTGATTACTAGGACGGAAGAATATGGAAGGAAAGAGTGTCGTCGGGAGTATCGAGGAGGAGCGAGACACCAGTTTTGTCGGAGCAAATGGAGTCCCAACCAAGAACGAGACCTCGGCCTGCTAACCGCCTCATTCTGCCTTCAATCAGTGCCCCAGAGCACAACATTCTTAAACTGCTGGAAGAGTGTAATGCTTCCGGAATAAGCTTCAACACATGATAATGGTCCATCGTATTCTATCCGACATCTCTCTGTACTTTAGACGTAAACCTTGTATGTTTCTTTGATTACAACTGGTTTTATGAACTCTTGAATTTGGATAGTGTGCTTACCAAATTAGTTAAACTCGGTTCTTATGTAATAACACGCAGATCATGAAATCAAGTTAGTTAAACTCCACTAATATGCATTACACATAAAAAGGTATACCTCAAAAGGACATTTTGAATAGAAGGCGTCAAATGCGCACGACTTTTTCTTAATTTTGCTTCTATATACGAGAATTAACACTTGGCTGATCATGGTTTGAAACCCTAAACGCATTAAATCAGGAATTTAGATATCACCAATCATCAGAGTAGTATCAACACATTTTCGGACTAAATCGGCCATTTCGGAACTTGATATGGATGCTCCACGGTAGGACTGACAAGGTGATCGCGGGGTCCTCGGAAGCTTCCGTGGTTCATCCATTGTTGCCTTTGCCACCTCCATCCGGCATGGTTCCCATGTCCGCTGCCTGCCGAAGCAATGAGGAGGAGGGCGAGGAGGAATGGTTTTAGTTGGAATGGTGGAATTGGGAGTGAGATTGGATTAATTAATAATAATAGGGAAGGAAGAGCAGCTTTGCTTTGCTTGCTTAGAAGTCAACTTGCAATAATTGCCACTCACGGGAACAGCACGCAATTTTAGGTGGGTTGTATGATTGATGCTGATTATGTACTACTCCCTCCGTTCCATTATTTATGGTTCAATTGGTTTCGGCACGGGAATTAAGAGAGTAGATGATAAAGTATGAGAGAGAGAGTAGATAATAAAGTATGAGAGAGAAGATGAGTAAGATAATGAGAGAGTATGAGAGAAAGATGACAAAGTAGGAGAGAGAATGTAATAAAGTAGGAGAGAAAAGATGATAGAGTAGAAGTATTTTTTTACCAAATAAGGAAAGTGAGCACAAATAATAGGACACCCATTTCGGGAAAGTGAGCCACAAATAACGGGACGGAGGGAGTAGTATTTATTTTCTTGGTGAGTTAGGCCAATTATGAATTAGATCGATTCTTGGATGACCATGAATTTTCGTAAACCAAGTTTGAAGTCTAACTGGATAAACTTGACATGTATAATAGTATTATACACAGGTCATAATTCCAAAGGCAATATTTTGAATGATTCATCGGTTCAAAGTGATTGTCGTACATCAATAATGAATTAAAAATTGGGGGTTCAATTTCCAATTTCAGGGAGTGCAAGTCTGTAATTTAAGTGGAGGGAATGAAACATTGGCTCTTATAGAAATACGGTGTATTTTAAAAAATATATATATACTTGTCCTCTTGAAATTATGAAATATTACCAACTTAACCCTTAGCCCGAGTATTTGGTTATTTAGTAAAATCTCATTTGGGGCAATGGTGTGAATTGTTAAGGTTGACGATTTAGAAGATATATTTGAAGAACACGTATGGTTATGTTTCATTTGTATACTTGGTAAAATTTGACGTTTATTAATTAAACTCTTCATGTTGTATGGTCTGGAAAGACTTTCTTCTTCCGGTTTAGGGGCTTTACTATTTTCGATGACATTTAGAGATGTCAAAACTGACCTAAAATGATCCAACCTGCTCGAATTTTAGGCAGGGTTGGGCATATAATTTAAAGGTCAATAACAAACTGGGCCAATATTACCAGGTCCGATAATCCGATTCACCAATTGGACTTTGGGCCAAAAAAGTCCATAGATTATGGGCTAAATCTATCCATTAACTTATTCTTATAAATTTATAATTTTATAAATTATAAAATAATTATTTAATACAATAGCAAAAGGTTTATGGATAAGTTTAAAATGGGGTGGGTTATATGATAGAATATTTATTTATTTTATTAGTTAGTTAAAATTATTAAATTTAATTTATAAATTATTAAGAATTAAAAATAAATAATTTAGTTTATGTACGGGTTTGGCCCGATAGCACGATGGCCCATAAAGAGTTGTGTTGTACTACAATTTTGATAACTCATTTAGCTTATGGCCCGAGCCGACCCGACTCGAGTTTATGCAATGACCCGCTAAGTTGGGTAAAGTTGGTTCGATCCGAAGACTTTGACACCTCTAATTATATTTTTTGTATTTGTGTGATTCAATAATATTGCTTATCTTGTTGAGTTTTACGGACCAACTAGAAGCAGCTTCTCAAGGCTAATGTAGGATCTTTTCAAGGTTATAATGGTTTAGGTAAATGTATTTACCCCCTCGAATTCATATTCATTAATACATTTTAGAACGAAATAATAAATTTTATTAATAATAATAATAAATCTAAATTGTAACATTTGGAGGACAATGGCCCAAAATCCAATCGCTCTTAGATATTCCCCTGACTGTAACTTGTAAGATCTTAATTCGGGAATTCTATGATTTTGGAACCATTGTTCTCGATTGCAATAAAATTATCCGACTAACATATTATACCATAACCGACGAGCCCGATAGTAATTATCGGAGAATGGGCTATTTTGCCCAGCCTAATCAGGGATCCTCTGCCCATTTATTGGTGGATCACTAGGTGGCCCACCAATAACGCGATGTCACGCGTGCGTTGGTTGATCACCTTTTTTTATCACAACATCTCACATGTCCCCACTTATTAGTGGGACATACCCAATGGGGGCAGAAGATCCCTACTGGCCTAGCCTAGTAGTCAATCCATTTAATTCATTTCTTCGGGAAAAAGAAAGATATAAAAACAAATGAAAAATAAGAAGCAGAGAAACATTTAAATTTACAGACTACGAATAAATCTCCACCCCCTTCGTTCTCTTCTCTCTCGACTTTGGTTCCGGCGAGCATCTCTGTTTCTTGTAGATTGGACGGCTCTAGGAAGCGATGGCGGCTCTACAGTATTTGGATTCCTTGCGGAATGCGCATCCGGAGCTGACCGAGTGGTACACAACCCTTTCAGATCTGTACCAGAAAAAGCTCTGGCACCAGCTGACTCTCAAGCTCGAGCAATTCGTCGCGCTCGCTGTCTTTCAGGTTGAGCAACACTTACCTGCATGCAAATTAAGGTTTATTAATACTAATTATTGCTATTTTGTCATCTCAATTGTATGATTTGGCTGTTCTTTTTGCCCTGATTTGGTATATGGTTTCTCTGAGATAATGAAATATAGAATCAAGTTTTTGTTTGATTCAGTAGAAACTATATTGAGTACGCTGTTTTGGGATGTGAGAACAGGGTTTTAGTCTTAGGGTTTTATTTCCCCGATGTTTTAAGGGGATCGAACTTCTTGGTTAGTGTATCTTTCTGTTATGTTTGGAGGAGTGTAAATATATAAGTAAACGTATATATTTAAAAATTTGGAAGTTTATGAAAAAGCTAAGAAAATTGGCACAAACATATGGAAGTAATTGCTTTTGCTGTTTAATGCATCTTATACCTTATGTGTCTTTTTTCCGTCACTCCTCGGTCCTTCCTGCCTTTGAGTGGATTACCGTTCATTCATCTGCTTAAATTTCTTTTATCACCCATTTTTTTCTTAAAACCCTCTCATATACAATGATTTGTATCTAATTCCTTTCTTTTAAAACCCTGATTCAGGCTGGGGATTCCTTAATCCAACTGTATCACAACTTTATAACTGATTTTGAGACAAAGATCAATCTACTCAAGCTTGCCCATTTCGCTGTCATAGTATCTCGGCAGTATTCAGAGAAAGATGCTGCTGTATCCTATCTTGAAGGAGTGATTGAGAAGCTTCGTGATACTAGTAAAGCACGGATAGAAGAGCCAATACTTTATATCAAAATGCAGATTGCTTTATTTAAGCTTGAGCAGGGAGACCAAAAAGAATGCAAGAATCTTTTAGAAGAGGGAAAGACTACACTTGACAGCATGACTGACATTGATCCATCTGTGTATGCGAGCTACTATTCGATTTCATCACAATATCATAAAGCGCGTCAAGAATTTGCCGAATTCTACAGAAGTGCTCTTCTGTATTTAGCTTACACTTCGGTTGAGAGTTTGTCAGAATCGTTTAAACTGGTATGTTAATTCTATTATATCTTTTGCTTGATAATCCACAGCACTTCTCTCCTTAAGACTGTTTTGATTCTATTTATGGTGGTTTGATATTCCAGTTGACTTGGAAACCTGAGTCCTTTAATATTTTTAATGTGATTCTAGGGATTGACTCTCAATGAACTTTTTTTAGTTCTTTTACTTTTGTGTTTATAATTGTAGCCTGGCTTAAACTAGCATAAAACAATGCCAGAGTTATTTTGATATTGGATGAAATTTGTCTATACAGATTGTAAAATGAAATAATGTAACCTCATGCTAGAGGTCATAAGATGATGTGTTGGACCTATATGGAACATAGTCAGTGTTGATCTTTTGGGGAAATATTAAATAGAGCAGATTAGGTTATATAGGTCTACCATTACATTTTCTTAAGTTGAGGCAGGGAGCTGGACCGCATACATGTTCTCAGTTACGCTTTTCATTGTTGCAGAAATTTTCATCAATCCCTTCTGAGTTGTTTTCTCGACCTTAAAATGAGAAATGTAGAAAAAAAAATTATCAGTTTATTTACAATTTAATTGTATGTTGCTTTGCTTGTTGGAACTAGGGTTATTTTCCATTTTCAGTGATCCTATCTTCTGATTCCTTAAACGTTGACGTATTCTTTATCTGGCATTCCAGCTGGTCCCAACACGTATATCATAAATTTGCATTATTTTTAATCCAGCCAAGAAAATTGGAATTAGACTTGACATGGTTCCAAATAGAAAAACTTGATTGTTTAAATGTGACGTATTCTTTATCTGGCATTCCAACTGGTCCCCCACATGTACATCATTTATTTGCATTATTTTTAATTCAGCTAAAAAAATTGGAATTAGACTTGACAAGGTTCCAAATAGAAAAACTTCAACCATTTCAACTTTTTGAAAAAGGTTTTAAAAGGGTTAATTCTATGCCTACCTAAATATTTATGCAAAAAGACCTGACATGGTTCTAATGTCTTTAACTAGTGCATCCCATTTCATGCTTTGGTTGTTAGGTCCCTTCTTTTACGTGTCGGACATGCTCTGAGATAAATGACATCTAATTGGTGCAATGAGCAAAGATGGTGATGAATATTGATAAGTAGCAATGTAGCATGCTCTAATCCAGCTGAATAATAACTTCAATATGAGAAGGATGGGAAGTGGCACGCTTTTTGTGGCAGTGGCTGGATCTTCAAATCTGAACTGCGACTATTAATATGTGAACAAATGGAAGTGATTCACCTTGTGCGACTGTAAATAAATATTCAAATTCTTCTATTGATTTCTCTTCTATTTTTTCAACCTCCCCTATAATAAACTATTAAAGTGTTTTTTTTTAATAAATAAATTATCAAATTGTTTATTGATTCAACCTCCCATGTTTCTATGTTCAACTTTTGTTTTGTGTTGAGTGTCTGGTATATTGCGCTTGCTGATTTACCAGTACTTTTAGAACAACATTAGTACTTTCATTTAACTTTCGCTTATTTCAGGCTGTGATTGTCAGTAATGCTATCCAAAGTTTGTATTGTAATTGACGATCATGATGTCTTCTACATTTATTTTATCAATCCACTGGTAATCAAAACTACCATCACAAGGAAATGCAAGTCTTGTCTGGTGGTGTAGTAGTATATTGGACATTACCAATAATGATGTCATTTCGATTGAATTAACTGTCTTCTACTGTTTATTAGGATTTGGCATTTGACTTATCTCTATCAGCCTTGTTGGGGGATAACATCTACAACTTCGGTGAACTTCTTGCTCATCCAATTGTAAGTAATTTGTCAGTGTTTTGAATTTTTGCAAAACTGAAGCTTATTTTTGCTCAAACATCAGGCTGGTCATACTATATGCATGTTAATATATAGAAGTACATTTTTAGTCCACACAATACTATTTGCTTCTGGAATTTGGATATTTAAACGTTTACTGTTGGTTTTTTTCCAATAGGCCTACAGCCTACTGATACGAAATGAAGTTTGAGATAAAACGAACATTTGAGCCTGACCCCCAAATTTGCTTGATTTAAAAGGCAAATTACTGGGCCTGAGTTCTGATTTTTCTATGACAACCAGAAAATGAACATCTATATCTAAGCAGGAATTTGATGTATCACGTTGTACTTTTATCTTTGATGGTTAAAAGATACAGTTGCAGAATTTGTGAGATTAATTTGAATAAAATGACGAAAGAAAGGAGTTGTGGCTAACTATGAATTACAACTGCCGTTTCTTGTGAAGAGTTGTATTATGAATTAAAATAATGCAGTTGTTCATTACATGATTTGTATATTTTACTTCTAGCATTAGAAATGCTCTAATAGAGCTGTATTCATTTCTGAATATACAACTTTTAGGGGTAGGCATCGAGCTGGAGGGTTCTTTGTTATAGTGTTAGCAATTTGTTATGTATCTTTTCATTGATGGTTGGTTCGGTCATTGAACTAGATCTTACAGTTGGAAGTTTTATAGTTGAGTTGCACCTTAATTGGGGGATTTATTTGCTCGATTGAAGTGCAAAAAGGCTGCTGGTGAGAGCTAACATCATAGGGGTTTAAGCAGTAAATTCTGGTCTTTTCAGTGAAGGATAGGGTCACCAATTGTTGAAGGTAAATACTTTGACAGATGGTAGCATTTGAGATATAGTTTTCTGATGTAATAGCACGGATATCTTTCCCCCATGTATAAGGTGAAAGAGAGATTGACCCCTTGACCAATTCATTCACGTTCCAGAACACATCCATCATGCTAATGAACAAGATTAGAAATATGTTGGAATGTTCCTTCTTGCCTTATATTTAGCTGTTTTCTTGCAAAATTGTTTTTAAGCTGATAATTGTTCTATTTCCACAACTGCTGCAGATAAAAAGTCTTCTGGGGACTAAAGTTGAGTGGCTTTACTATATCCTTGAAGCATTCAATTCTGGTGATCTGGTGCATTATCAAGAGCTATGTGGTGTGCACAGAGCTGCTCTGACTAGCCAACCAGCATTGGTTCAGAATGAGAAAAAGCTTCTGGAGAAGATTAACATTCTTTGCTTGATGGAGATCATATTCAGGTGAATTTCTTTCTCTGTGCCCGCGTGCGCTTCCACATGTGTGTTCGTGAGTTCCTTATATGTTTTCCCCCCCACGGAATTCAAAAAACACTTTCTACCTGCAGCCGGCCATCAGAAGATAGAACTATTCCATTGAGTATTATTGCAGAGCAAACAAAACTTACCATTGAAGATGTGGAGTATCTTCTCATGAAGAGTCTTTCAGTAAGTGGATGTAGATTACTATTTTTTCTTATTTGGTCCCCGAGTGATATGAATGGTATTTAAATGTTTGTTATCTGTTAAAATATTGATAAGATTTTGATACAGCCCTTTAAATTCTTATGCTTATTATTATTATTATGTTGTGTGTTGGTTATTAATCCCGGTAGTTGGTAGTTGTGTGAAGTTTCTTTATAAATAGTGTTAGGATGTCTGTAATTGGTATCCAGTAAATTATCACGAAATAGCTTTGGCTAAAAGCAGTGTCTTTCCTTTTGAGAACAGTAACACGAAATCCGCGTCTTTCGGGAGGAAAGAGACTCTTTTTTTAGCCAAAGCTATTTCACAATAATTTTCTGGATAAGTTTTGCATTCTCTTAACGCCATATTTATAATAAACAAACTTCACACAACTACTTCAACTACGAGTTGATAATTAGTGGCTGAATGTGTCGACACCCGTAAGAGAGTAATTGGTTTCTGAAATCTCATTTCAGGTGCATTTGATTGAAGGAATTATCGACCAAGTAGAGGGAACAGTTTACGTGTCGTGGGTGCAACCCCGAGTTCTAGGGATCCCTCAAATCAAGTCCTTGCGCGACCGGCTGGACAACTGGGTGGACAAAGTGCACACTGCATTGTTATCCGTGGAGGCTGAAACACCTGATCTAGTTGCTGCATGATCCTCCTGCTCTTGTTCTTTTGTTTTCTCACAAGGCCAAATCTCTTAACTTATATCGTCTTTCAATGCCTGTGTTCCTTTTGAGTACGCTGCGTTAGATCTTTGAATATATCTGTTTTGATACCGAAATATCATTGTGTATACTCATTTATTTCACTTGCTAAAATTTTCTATTGAACAAGATTATTGGGAATTTCATCTACTTAGTATTTTGATTCTTTGTGCTGCCTACAGTAATATCTATGCATTTTGACATATCTTTCAACCCATATGGATTATGTTTACATTTGAAGTTTGATCTACTTGTTTAATAAATTGGTTTGGCTCTGTGTGTGAGAGAGAGAGAGAGAGAGAGCTGACAAGAAACAACTCTTTCTCTTAAATAACATGATAAAATACAACTACACGCCTATACTTGATTTCACTATAAGAAGATAATAATATGTCCATTATTGCATCACATATCAATAGCTAGTAGATTGAGTATTGACCTTATATTTGAAGCTTTAGGGATTGTATATTCCCTCAATAAAGGCGATGAGTGCCCAGATAATGAGAATGCCTATAACAGCAGCCCGTATTGTTTGGCTGCAGTGATTTTCCATGATCATATCATACTGACTATTTGGTTGTAGTAATGGAAAATGCTCACCATCCACAACATCTGAAACCAACTCCGAAAGACTCGTCTGCCCCGGCATTTGGCACAGTTCGCCTGTATGAAGCTTAGCACATCTTATGCAACTGCATTCTCCACCAAGATATGAAGGAAGGCTTTGGAAGCACTCAGAGAGAACCTTCTGATATGACTCCCCTTCGATTCTCAGTTTCTGCTTTGTTGCGGGTTTGAGAACCTGATGTGAAGTCATAGGAGATCAGCACAGATCAAATCAAGCATAGGAGTTGAGATGTGTAAGTTTGGTGGAATAACTTACTTGTATAAATGTTTGTGTGATAACGCGGACAACTGAAGGAAGGCGTATGACGATCAAACTGCCCAAAACATTAGGAAAGTGGTCCTGAAGAATATTAGAGCAGTGTCTCAATATTTTGAGTGGAATTCTGAGTGGTGATATCCCTTGACAATCCACTAGAACAGTAATGTGAGGATTTTCTCCATCCAACAAGTGAACAACACCATGCTCGACCTGAGATACTTCATTTACAACACCCCGTTAGTCAACTATGCTTTACAGGAGTAGCTGCTTAAGACTGTTCTAAAAATAAATCGGCTAGAGAAAAGCTTACCAACAGCCTGAGCAAAGCGAGGTTTATCATGAGGCGGCAAGCAGGCACAAGCAAGGCCAAGTCAGACAATGAGACATGGACGATGATTCACATCCAATCCATGCCAAAAGACCAAATTTGACCACGACTCAAGTTCCTCTCCAGAAAGAAGTCCGTAAGTCTCCCTCCATCGTATTGTCTTCTTTATAGATGATAGAAAAGCTGAGAAATCACCATCTGCAACAACAGAAAATCTCTGCAATTCCTCTTGGTTGATTCTGTACAAACATGAAAATGTCAAGCTCCAAAGTGCAAAGGAAGAATTTTAAAAAAAAGTAACATTCACCTTTCAGGCAAAGTGATTCCCTGGCTTTCCAGCTCTTTGCAAAGGCGGTTAATCAAGTCTGTTGACAGAATGCCTTGAGGATTTTCACCAACAATTCTGAAAGTTAAAGATAGAGATGGAGAAAGTCATCTAAAGAGTAATAAGGAATACATTTCTGATCTTCCCACGAAAACGTAATAGAAACTTCAGATGAGTGTATTCTAAAGCCTATAGAGGCATAAGAGTCAAGACTGTAAAATGTTTCTACTGTGTCCCAGGTGGCAGCATTCTACCTTGAAAATAGATTAAAACTAGTTGAGACACACTTCTCAACGAGGGATTCACTGTTACAAGAGTGAATTCATAAAAATTGAAAATCAACTAACCTACTCTAAAACCTAAACTAGGGAGCAAATGCAGCCAGGATAGCAGTAAAGGTGGCTTTGATAAATACAGATATAAGGCGAAAAGGACAGAAAACAGAACACACGGATATCTTTATCTTAAGAGAACTACTATCTAAGGTGTCTTCTCCAGGAAAACCGAAAGAAACCATCGCAAGATCCTCGCATAATGGATGCAAAATATGAGCAATAAAACTACATCATGTACCTCGTGCTCAGAGTAGACTGTAAAGATGGGGACCCTGAAAGATCTTCTGAACCTAATTGAGGATCATCACTGCTAGGAGAATTTTCATCATCATCCAAGCAGAAACTGTTGTAGTCTAAATGGTATAAAGCATTTGCAATTGAGAGAACCAATAACGGCCTCGATATCATCTAAAGCCAGATTCAACATGGGAAGTCAAGAAAATACTGAATATTATCAAACAACTGTAGATAAAAATCTCAAAATATAATTCAAATTTAAATAACTCCAAAGGACTAAGCATCTAGTACATTGCTAATATCACTTCCTCACAGATTGATCTTAGTTTATACGCCAACTAAAACTTGCAAATTTCAGCATGAATTGGCAGCAAAATGGAATTTCTGTTTTAGAGGTGGGATAGGTCATTATGCCTGTGTGTAGAGAAAGAAATGTGTCTTCAAATATGCTAATGGATTTTAAGGAGTGAGACACACGTGATACTGAAACTGAAAAGAAGACGCCATTTCCAACTGAATGATGACCTGAAAGAAACGCTTCAATGATGTTTGGCAGAAGTTCAATTCTTACGAGCAGGTGAAACATTTCCTGGGTTTTATATAGGACACTATATTTGTAAAAACCTTGAATCTCCTTTGAGAATAGAACCATAAGTACATTTAGACAAGTTGAGCACATAAGAGTTGATACCGTGATTCAGTTACTATTTTGCCAGTTGGGTTCAACCATGAACAATTAGACCACGCCTAGCAGATGAGAACGTACCTGCATGCCATTAACCAAGAAGCCAAAAGGTTTCCAGCGCTCTATCCATTTAAATGGGGGACAAGAAATAACTTGTAAACCTTGCAGCCCAGTCCAGAGAAATGGGCACTTGGCCCTCGAAAACCTCCGTACAGTCTCCAACGCAATTGTTTTAACAAGAAAGAATCCCACCTGAGTACCAGTTCGCTTTCCAATTTCCCACTGATGTGATGTTATTGGTCTTAAAGACTGATGTAGAAAGGATTTAGGGCCAGAAGCCACTGGAAGCTTTCTTGACGCATTTTTATTATCGACAACATTGGCCATGCCAAACTACCTCGACCAGCCAATATCGTCACTAAATTAAATAACTACACTGAAGGTGATGAAAATGTTGTGAAGGAAATAAAAAAAGGACCCAAAGCTCAGGACTTTAAAAGAAAAGTTACTCAACCCTGTCGATGAAGCTCCTCCTCGTGTCATATTGCACTAAGAATCAGAAGATGGAAATCTGCAATAGTAAGAAAATAGTCTTGAAACAACTTCACAAATACGGCCTAAAACATCATTCATCCAAATCTAAACAAGCTTCTTCAATCTGAAAGAAATCATTTCAAGCCAAGTAAAAAAGAAAAAATAACATAAAGCACATTAGCTCGATGGGATTATACAATCTTGTACTGATTCTCACCTAATAGTTATAGCATAAACAAGGTAGCGTGAGGACATACATATTAAAAAAATCAAAGCCCTTTCACTTGCCGATTCCTCACCACCGCTTAGTAACAGCTTGACTAGTGATTTCTGTGATCATGAAAAAATGTACTAGAAAAAGAAAGGATGGTGCAAATTTATTGACCCATCTGCATATTATTGAAGAGGCACTGGAATAATTATCAGCATCCATAATATGTTACACTAGTAAAAGACATGATGCAGTTCTCCCGAGATAACCAGAACGATGAATACAACAGAATATTTGTAGGCTAAATCAACAGATGAATTTTGAAAGAACATATACCTTCATACGGAATATTATTGTCCCCTTATCTGATGCATGTAATGTCATATGATCCAAACCATCAGATACACCACACAAGCAATTCAAGCAAATAAGAAATAGCACACACATCTATTCCAATAAATTGCCTAAGCTATTCCAGACTTGAATTAAGACCGTCAATCATTCCAAAAACATACGCATATAATCCAATTACCAAAAGGAATTCCCAATTTCTCCATAGCGATTAGGATCACGTGTAATAACATCAAATTCGTAATAACAACAAAAATCCGGAGAAAGCGAATGAATATAAGAAAAAGCGTACTTGTATAAATAGGAAAAATAACATTTGAATGTGGGGCTGAGACAGAAGGCGAAGAAAGTCAGGGAAGTAGAAGGTTTGGGAGCTGGGAAGTGGAATCAAATCAAATAGAGTAATTAAGGGATAGGTGGGACGGTGGAGGGCTTCCTTGATTGAGTGCAGTTGGGAATGTTCAACTCCGAAATTAGTCCGGATCTTCCATCCAATAAATTAATATTTTAGTGTTAAAAATGTGGCCCACCAATGCACGCATAGCGCCGCGTGATTGGTGGGCCACCAAGTGGTCCACCAATTGTGGGATAGAGGATCCTTAGGCGAAATTTGGTGCATTTCTGTTACGTGTGGGCCGCGTGCTACAAATTTGCTACTCGCCTACTCCCTCCATCCCAATAAATATATCCATTTATTTTTTCAAATTATTATGAAAATATTTTAATATAAAAATTAGATAAATATTGATATTAGAATATTAGTAAATTAAAATATATTATTAAAAAAATTAATGATATATAGACCTTATCTGAAAAAATAATTTAATTAAGAACTTATGACAAAAGAATTTATTCTATAAAGACATATTTATGGTATTAGTACTTAAATTTAATAAGTTAATTGTGTTTTGGTATAAGCAATAAAAATAACTTAGGTAGGCAAAAAAATTAAAATTAAAAAAATGTAGTTGTCGGAATTTGATATGAGAATCTTCTTAAAAGTTACTTTTAAATTGTTAATTTAATATTATTAACTTATGAAAATAAGTTAAAACTAACTTATTATTTAGAATAAGTTATTTCGATAAGTTCCCCTAAACGCACGTAAAATGACTTATTATTTAGAATAAGTTAAAATAAGTTGTTTATAAGTTTTTCCAAAAGTTGGATAAAATAATTTTTTTTATATTATCACATAAATTAGACGTATTAAAGTTAGTGAAAAATTTAGTTAACACAAAAAATTATTAATAGGCATATAAAATTTGAGATAGATGAAAAACGAAAGTAGACATATATATTTGGGAGGGAGAGGGTGTTACTTTATTAGCCTAATATATTACCCTAAATAAACATTTTAAATTTGGCATTTAATTTTTTTACTATACTACTACCTAATCTGAGAATATATATCTTAGTACAGTAGAACTCTACAATTTAATCTCAGTAAATTAATAACATCTCTAAGATAATATTTTTCTCCGGTCCAACTCGGACCAGTATAAAAAATTATCAAATTCGATAAGATAATAAGATAATAATTTTAGAAAAGTCAATCTAAATACATGGACTGTCAAAATTATAAATTAATACTTATTTAAATTACCAATAACAATAAGGTAATTTTGTGAAATACTGATTCTAGTGTTGTCTATTATTTTGTTAAAACTTAAATTAAATTGAAACTCATCTATAACTTTTCTAATTGTATCAAAAGTTACCGTGTTGCTTTCTCGAACTGCGCCATAAAATTGTGAAGAGTTCTAGATGCAATAAGTACTTACTTACGCGTAACTAGTTTCAAATGAATTGTATTATTTTTTGTATTTTATAATGTTCATTGTCATTAATGTTAACTATATCTAGGGTTGTCGGTCGGTACGGGATCGGGATCCCAATCCCGAAATTAGGCAAAATTCGATCCCAATACCGATCCCATAGCGGTATTGGGATAGCGATATTTGGGACGGTTAAAATGGGATTGGTATTCGGGATTACCGAAAATCCCTGTTGGGTTATGAGTAAGTGGTTGATTTTAATCAACACTTAGAGGGTACTTAGTATTATTTTATCAGTAGTTCTTGTAATATGACTTGTCTATTTATCGGTAATGGGGGAAATCATAGTGATTTAATGCTATAGAATTGAAGATTCCAAAACCCGTCTTGTACCCTTAGTGTAGTGTCGTTAGGACTACATGATGTAATAGGCTAGACTGATCATATTTTCATTATATGTTTTGTCTAAGTCCTGTATGGGGTATTTGTTGGTCTGAACTTCAGTAGGAAGTTACATTCCAGAACCCCACGTCATCAATTGTAAGAGCTTGTGTTCTCAGGTCATCAGCTGACTTCACTTCAATAGAAGAATTCTCATCAGCTGACCCACATCAGTAGAAGAACACAGAACCAAGCTCAGTACCTTCAGAGTCATTAGCCGACTTCACTCAGTAGAAGATTCCTTTATCAGCAGACTCAGACGAAGAAGACAGAGATCGTATCAGATCTACTGTATCCGACAACAGAATATCATACGAGGATGCGTGAGAGTCAACTCAAACGAAGACTGATGTCTGACAAGTTTCACCTACCACAAACCTCGACCAATGAGAAACGGTCTAAGCCTTATCTGCTCTGACCAACTAAAGCTGCTCTCATGCACAGTGACCAACTACTCTACGACAACATTTCGAACATATGGTCGTTTTCCTTGGACGCTTGTGACACGTGGCATCGTCCCCTCCAACGGACAAATGTCTGGGTCACAACTATAAATAGAGAAGCTTTTCCGAGCTCAACACACGGGATATCAAAGGGATTGCACGCTCAATCATTCAACACACTCTAGCGCTTTCACGAAGATCCAACGAAGAACTTGCTTATTAGAATATTTCTAGTTCTTCTCTCTAGAGTTTCTTTCTTTAGATCCCTCTTCTCTATCTAAGCTCCATTGTTATATCCATAGCTTAGAACCTTCAAAGGAGTTCACATTTCGTGACTGTTCTTATTGTAAGAACTCCTTCATAGTTGGAGAACATCCTCTCCCCTTCAAACTTCGGTTTGGATTGTAAAGTCGCTAAGGACTATAACTTAGAAGAGTGCATCCGGTGCGCGAGATACCTTGCTGAGGCTTGCTCAGATTAATCAACAAGACCTCCTGTTCAGCAGGACCGTGGACGTAGGATCTTGCGTATCCGAACTACGTTAAAAATCGCTTGTGTTCTTTTACTATTTTATTGCATTGTTTTCAAACTATCTTACAAACTCATACTTTGCATAAAACGTATTTAAAAGTGAACTAGCCAAAATTATTTGGTTTGCGAAAAATACGTTTTCAAATCAAGACGAAGTCTATCGGGCCCTACACACTTATCCGCACTAACTCTCCGACTGAGAATTTAAAACTGACAGAAGTCAGTAGAAGAAACTCAGTAGTTGAGTCACTCTGACCCGCGATCAGAAGGTTACTATTTGACATTGTTCATCAGTTGCAACCTACAGCTCTGCTGTCCTTCGCTGTTGGTCCGGAGATGATAGTCAGGTGTAGAGGGGGGGGGGGGGGGTGAATACACCTGATCACAGTTTCTTCTTCTCAAACTGAAGGACAACTGAGCTGTTTAGTGCAACTGATGAACAGTGTCAAATAGTAACCTTCATCACAGGGTCAGAGTGGGTCAACTACTGAGCTCTCATACTAACTTTTGTCAGTCGTTCGAAACTCAGTCGGAGACGTTGTGCGGATAAGTGTGGGGCCCGGAGATTCATCTCAGTTTTAAAAAACGCTTTTCACAAATCAAGTTCTTTTGGCTGTGCTCTTTAGAAACACGTTTTATGCAAACATATGATTTTGAACAGTTATGATATGTAATAAAACAGTAAAGAACACAAGCGATTTAACGTGGTTCGGATACGCAAGATCCTACGTCCACGGTCCTGACAATGGCAGGATAACTTGTTGATTAAACTGAGCAAGCCTCAGCAGTATCTTGTGCACTGGACAGATCCTTCTAAGTTATAGTCCTTAGCGACTTTACAATTCAAACCGAAGTTCGAAAGGGATGGAATAATCTCCAACTAAGAAGGAGTTCTTACAATAAGAACAATTCACTAAAAATGAACTCCTTCGAAATCTAAGCTATAAATCTGGCAATGAGCTTAGTCTAGAGAAGAAAGGGATATAATTACTCTAGAGAGAAGAACTACAAATATTCTATGAAAGCAAGTTCTTCGCTGTATAATCTGTTGAGTTCGCTAGAGTATTCTTGAGCTTGAGATTTTTCCCATTTTAATCCCGTGCGTGTAGCTTCGAATTTCTTCTCTATTTATAGTTGTGAGCAGGCATATGTCCGTTGGAGAAGACGATGCCACGTGTCACAAGCTTCCAAAGAAAACGGCCATAATTTCGAATTTGTTGCAGGCGAGGGCGCTTAATTATCGTACATGAGAGCAGCTTTACTGTATAGAGCAGATATGGTGCTGTCGGGTTCTCATTGGTCGAGGTTTGTGGTTGGTGAGAATGTGTCAGAGTTAAAGTTGACTATTCAAACAACCTCGTAAGATCTTCTGCTGAACTTCGAAAAGACTTGTGCGACTGGGTCGTTTTCTGTCGGACACAGTAGACTAGATAAGTCTCTGTCTTCTTCGACTGAGTCGGCTGACAAGGAATACATCTACTGAGTAGGTCAGCTGGCGACTGCAAAGGTACTGAGCTTTGCATATGTTCTTCTGCTGATGGCTTATCGGCGATGGGTTGTCTCCTGCGAGGTGAAGATCACGCTTGGTCGAAGAACGCAAGCTCTTACAAAGATGACGTGGGGTTCTGGAAAGTAACTTCGTCAGAAGATCAGTCCAACAGTTTACCACGTACAGGACTTAGACAAAAGATAATCAAAATAAACAAGTCTAACCTATACATCATCTAATCCTATAGACACACAGCACGACTGATATCAGCTGGGTTTTGGGATCTTCAATTCCATAGTGCTACTATGATTTCCCCCAATATTCTTTTAACCACTAGACATCTGAGTACCATCTACTGACTCATAACCCAACAATTTCCCCCTAATTGATGATGCCAAAACCTCTATTTCTAACCATCTAGCCTCTATTCTAAAATAAGGAACGGAGAGCTAATCTACTGACAACAATTTCTCCCTGATTCATCAGAAGACAATCAAGATGATCAATAAAACATTAAGTCAGTAGGCGAGATATAGGCAAAAACAGAGAAACGGTTATGTGAGTGTGTGTCAGATCACTTAGTGATCAGTTGTGAGAAAACATAAACAAAAGCCATGAGACAATGAGTAATTGTCTGGCAAGAAATAGGAACCAATATATATAGATAGAGAGTACATGGGTCCTATTACTCTTACAACAAATATGAGATAAGAGATCAAGTCTGACTTCTAAAATTCTTCGTGCATTTCTTAAAGTCAGCAGACTTGTCAGCTGGAAGGTCCAGGTAGTAAAACTTGTAGACTCTTGAGCGTAGAACCTGGATTTCCTCATAATCATCTGGATCGTTCATATTCAGACATAGATGAACAACAGCTTCTTCTACTTCTCTCTCAATCTCTTTTGTGCACAGCACGCCGCGAGTAGTCCTAGGAGGAGGGATTCGCCTGAAGGCTGGAGCTCTGAAGGGTATTTTCTCTCTCTCCATGATCTGACGGATCTGATTCCTGAACTCTATATCGAATCGACTGATAAGTTCATCAAAGTGTTGATCTGCTGGTCTGTCAGTCTCATAGATACCCCACACATAGTATCCCTTAATAAAGTCTTCTTTCGGTTCCTCCCACTGCTCGTTGAACTCAGCTGGCACCCATTTATCCACATGAGGTGTAGGCTCCTTCTTGATATAAGGTGCCCTTCTGAACTTGGATCCTCGTGGAATCTGCTTCCTTGGATCAGCTGTTGGCTTTGCAGATAGGCTAATCATTTTAGCCATGTCAGCTATCCTCTTTTTCTCTCTAAGAGCCGCTGCCCTTGTATCTCCTCTCCTGAGATTTAGTCCCTGCAGCGTGGCTTCCCAAGTAGCTCTGTCCTCTGCCTCCTGCTCAAGTGTGAGATTAGTCGGATAATAACTCTGTGCAGTTGGCTGGACCTCAGACACTAAGGCCTTGGCTAGCTCCTCCTGAGCTTTCTTCTCATCCTCAGCCTTCTTGGCTTTAGGTTTTCCAACACCTTTCTTTGGCTTCTTGCGTTTCTTAGCCTCTTCTAGCTAATGCTCATGATCAAGCTTATCCTGAAGCTGTTGAGCAATCTGAAGATCATAGGCTTCTTGCTCCGCTTTTGATTTGAACTTGCGAGTCGGGGAAAATGGAGAAATGGGTTTAGTGGCGATCTCCTTCCCCGATCTCTGCGGTGCCAATACCTGAGGCTCTTTTCCTTCTTCTTGATCCAAGAATTTTGCAATTTCGTCTATGTGCTGGGCAGATGAGATGGGAACTGCCTCAGTCATTGTCTGCCTCAGAGGGGTGTAGTCCAGCAGGAGTACAGCTGAACTGGGTCCAGCCTGAGCGGTTGACCCTTCTCCTTGAGCTGTGCTGGCCCTTTCCCCCTTACTTCCTTCCTCCACCAATTCGACCACAACCGGTTCCGCCTCAGTTTCTTCCTTTACTTCTTCTTCCCCCATTTTGGCATCATCTGCCTTAGAGAGATGAGAGTGGATGGCTTTGATTTCTCGTTCTACATTGTAGACTGATTCTTTGATGAGAGCGGCAGTGGATTCGAAGTCTTTGACGAGGTCGCAGTACATTTCCCAATCTTTTCCTTGATCAGCTCTGAATTGTTTAAGGCATGCGGTGACTCTCGACGGAGTTTCAAAGCAAAGCTCGATCGTGGGAATCTGTCATCTCTTTCTGAATGGCCTTAAGGGCCTCCGCCTGTTGTTTTATAGCAGTTTGTAGGCTGGAGGTGGCCAATTTATTCCTTTCTTCCATTTCGGCCTTCACTGAAGCAAGAGCCTGAGCCAGCTGCTCAGAGAAAATCTTTTGCTGAGTCTGAAGGAGCTGCTGACTCTGTATTTCCAAATCTACCTTTTAAGCTGCTAAGGCAGTTTCAATTATCTCCGGAATATTCAGCTGAGGAGTAGGAGCTTCTTAGGCTTTCTTCACGCCTTCAGTTAGTCGGGATACACTGGCCGTTTGGGCCTTAGTATACGGGGCCCATTTTGTATGAACATCTTTGGCTAAGAGACGATTTTTGTTCCCTTGCCATCTTATGGCCTGTTCACCGACTTAGAGGTGACGGAACCGATTGGTTGTATCTGATACGAGCTTGTTCCGATCCTCTATTCAGAAATGCGAGTAGTTGCTCTCGACTGCGCTTCGAGGCACCCGGGGCATCACCTGATGTGGACGGAGGTGGTGATTTGCCCTTCTCGCGGGGAGTGGGACCCTCAGCAGAGTCTCCCAACTCTGCATCCTTGGGTGATGCCTGTTCCATCTCCTCATCCTTATCTCCATTATTCTCATTATCAGGAGGAGATGGTGGCGAATGACTGTCGCCGGGCACTGAGGTGCGCAAGCTCAGCAGATAGAGCATTGCCGCCCTCAGATCTTCGAATGTTGCCAGATCAGCTGGTTCCCCGAACCCAATTGCTGACTGCAACTCTTGCTCTTCAGCAAGTAATGAAAGAGCTGTCTGAGTCCTTATGATCTCTTCGAGTATGTCCCAACTCAGGAACCTCAGTAGCATCTGAACTCTAGCCCCTTATGGCTATTTCCACCAGATCTGAATGATCAGATATCTCAAGGATCTGTGAGTGGACTTCTCTTGTGGCTTGGAGGCGAGTAGAGTGGATGGTCGTCCACTCAGAGGAAGTCTCTTTAGTCGGAATCCTGACGTCCGACTGAGTCTCCTCGGAGCTGATCACTTGTGCCTTATCCTTAAGTGTGGCTCCCTCCATTCCTATGTCGGAGTCAAGAATATGTTCTTCAGTAGGAGGAGGAGAGGCTGGTTTAGCTTGTTCTACTGGCACCTCAGCAGGTCCAGTTTATTCAGCCTTTTCCTTTTCGGAGGGTCGGCGTGAGGGGGCAAAACAACATTTGATCTTTCTCTCTTCTGATCAGGCGGCCCTCGCCCAACAGACTTCTCGGCTGCTGCTTTAGTTTTGAATTTTATTAGCTTGCTGTCGAAGTATTTGGCATCGGCAAACGAAGAATTCCTTACTACTGATTGCAAGATCAGTATGGACATCTTGGTCCCATACAGTAGCTTCCCAACGCTAATCATCTTCCGCTCACCAGTGGGTAAGGTGGTGAACTTTTGCACCTAAGCCTTCAGCTCGGCTACGTAATAATCTGTCCAGTTAACTTGGACTCCGTCGTCTATAGCCATCATCAGCTGAATACGTGGCTTAGACAGCTGATCATAAGATCCTGCGGAGCTCGTCAGAATATGTGACACAATGTAGGTGAGCCCCTGTGCCGAGGTAGCGACGAGGTTCTTTGGTAGAGCGGTTTTGAAGGCGATGTCCTGCCTCCCACAGAACTTCTGAACATACGTGTTCATCTCCTTCTCCTTGTAGCCAATAGGAGAAATACCACTGTCTGGGAGATCAAATGTCAGTCCCAATGCATCTCGGATGTTGAAGACGCGCTGACTCACATCCCACGAGTTTGGGATAACCTCCTTCATGTACGAGAAGGAAGATTCTTCTCCTCCGGACGCGAGAGTCCTCCAGTTGAGGTATACTTCCGCAACTTGCCTCGGCAGATAAGCCCTAGGCTGCTTGGATACGAGCCATTGAAGTCCAGATTGATCAAGCGCCTCGAAGACAGGCTCAAGGTATGGAAGATGCACTTGAGGAAGCGCCATGGTGGGTTCAAACTAAATCCGTGAGAGTATGATCTCGTTCATATCAGAGGGGTCATGAACATTCGCCATTAAAATCTGCAAAATAACTTGTTAACACTTGAAAATAGAATGAGTCAGTAGAGTTTTGAGCAGAATTTAATACATTACCAAGTAGTTTAAAGCTTGTGAATGCTAGAAATCAGATTAGTTGAGAGATTTTGAGGAAAAACTGATTTGCAGAAAGAGCTCTAAAGTGGAAATGGTGGAAATATGAGTCGAGTAGAGAAGTTGAAAGGTTTTATAAGATCAAGCTTCATAATCGTTTAGATCGAACGGTCAGGATTTAATCTTTCAATGTTATCTGTGGCTGAGATTATATGTTATAAACTGAATGATTATAAAGCCGCCTCTACTATGACCCTATGTAGGATGATGCGTAATAAGGGTAAGTGAGAAGACATGCATTAAATGTGCTGCAGGCAGCATTAATTACCGAATCAATTTGAATGAGAACGGTATCTACTAACCATTCCTTAAAGAAATTGATGGCGGGAAATAAATGCTTCTTAACTACTGAATGCGAGCGACTGATATAATAAATGCAAGCATGTCAACAAAAACGTTAAGTATTCAATACTACGCAAACCTCTTCAGCTGAACTTTTACGATCAGCCGGTTACCGTTAAGACTTAGGAGGATGGTTGACGTACTGAAGGCCACGTTCCCCCTTGCTGTGTACAGTATGATTCTCCCAACTGAATCACTGTACTGATCATCTGACCTGTCATATTGGTTCCTTCCGTCTGATACCAATTGTTGCCAATTGCAGTTATCAGTAGTTGTCTTCTACTGACGTGACTCAGTAGGATCCAGTAGACCTAGCTCAACTGATAGTTCTCTGAATCTGTTCTCAGCTAGTGGTTTGGTCAGTATGTCTGCCCTTTGCTTGTCAGTATGGACTTTCTCCATTCTGATATCCTTCTTCTCGACATGGTCTCTGATGAAATGGTGTCGGATATCCACGTGTTTGCATCTCGTATGTAGAACTGGATTCTGAGTTATTGCAATAGCACTTGTGGAGTCACAGTAGATGGGCACTTCATTCCCGAATGATACCATAATCTCTCGGTTGTTGTCGAAGCCAAAGGATGCGGGCACGAGCAACTTCCGGCGGCCCATATACTCGGCTTCAGTAGTGGACGTTGCTACTGAGTGTTGTTTCTTTGAAAACCATGATATCAGCTTGCTGCCTAGGAACTGACACATTCCGGAAGTCAACTTTCGATCTATCCTGCATCCTGCATAATCAGCATCAGAATAACTTGTCAGTATAAGATTATCATCAGCAGGATACCACAACCCAGCGTCAGGTGTTCCTCTTAGATATCGCAGAATCTTCTTTGCTGAGTCTAGATGACTTCGCTTGGGATCCGCTTGAAATCTTGCACATACACCTACAACATAAGTTATATCAGGTCGGCTAGCTGTTAAATATAATAAAGAACCAATAATAGTTCTATAATCAGTAGAGTTAACAGAAGCTCCCTCTTTGTCTAGATCGATTTTAAAATTTGTGTTCATGGGGATCTTGACTGGCTTGCTCGAATCGCAGTCAAATCTTTTGAGAAGATCTCGAGTGTATTTAGCTTGATTGATGAAGATTCCTTCAGATGATTGCTTCACTTGAAATCCAAGGAAATAATTCATCTCTCCCATCATGGACATCTCGAACTTCTCCTTCATCATCTTCTCGAACTATTGGCATATGGTCTCGTTTCTGCAGCCGAAAATGATGTCATCCACGTAGATTTGCACCAGTAGGATGTCATCTCCTGACTTTATGCTGAACAGGGTGCGATCTACTGTCCCCTTCTGAAAACCTTTCTGAATTAGAAAGTCTGATAGGGTATCGTACCAAGCCCTGGGTGCTTGTTTTAACCCATACAGAGCTTTCCGAAGTCTGTACACCTGATGTCCCTGCTGAAAACCGGGCGGTTGTTCCACGTAGACTTCTTCCTTCAGTACGCCGTTCAGAAAAGCTGACTTTACATCCATCTAATATACTTTGAATCCTTGATGCGTTGCGTAGGCTAGGAAAAGACTAATGGCTTCCAATCTTGCGACTGGAGCGAAAGTTTCATCAAAGTCGATTCCTTCTGCTTAACTGTATCCCTTGACAACTAGTCGAGCTTTGTTTCTGACGATGACGTTGTTTTCATCGCGCTTGTTTTTGAAGACCCACTTAGTACCGATCACATGCTGATGTCTAGGTCTGTCAACAAGCTCCCAAACTTCATTTCTGACGAACTGGTTCAGTTCTTCTTGCATGGCGATGATCCAGTCAGCATCGTTAAGTGCGTCCTCTATCGACTGAGGTTCTTCTGTAGACAACAAACAAGAATAAAGTGCGTCCTCTATCGATCTTGTTCTTATCGTTGCTGATGGATCTCCTATTATGAGATCTGAAGAATGAGCGTCAAGCCATGAACGTCTGAGTCTGGCTTCTTCTTCCGATACTACTTCTGCAGAACCAGTAGGAGTGTTAGGTATTTCAGTAGTACTGTTATGAGATTGCAGTAGTTCAGTAAGAAGGTTATGATCTACTGAGTTTCCAAGTTCAGGGGCATTTAGCTCAGGAACATTAATCGTTCCCCCTGAGTTTATATTCTCAGTAGAGGTCTAAGTTACCACTGGGGCTTCCTCATCGACCTTTGTTACCTGTTGTTGATTCTGTTCAGTAGAATCAACCAGGTCAGCTACATCGCCTGTTGGTTGAGTCTGAGTTTCTTCATCATCTGACTCATCATCCCAACAATGCTGAATCTTTTCATTTTTATCAGTCAGTCCGAGATCCTGTAGCTTGCTGCTAACATTATCAGTATTTGTCTCTGTAGTTTTCCTGTTCTCAGTAACAAACTCATCAAAAACTACATGAGGGCTTTCCTCCACGCAAAGAGTCCGATAGTTAAAGACTCTGAAGGCTTTACTGACTCAGGAATATCCTAAGAATACCCCTTGATCAGATTTGCTATCAAAGACCTTCAACCGATCTTTCCCGTTATTGTGGATAAAGCACGGACAACCAAAAATATGAGAACGAGAAATACAAGGAATTCTCCCTTTCCACAATTCGTATGGTATCTTCATGTGTTGCTGTGTAAGTAGTGAGCGGTTCTGAGTGTAGCAGTCGTGTCGGGGAGCATCCGCCCGTAACTTAGAGGGTAGCCCAGAGTCTGCTAGGAGCGTCCTTGCTACTTCTTTGAGTGTTCTGTTTTTGCGTTCATCAAGTCCGTTCTGTTGAGGAGTACGAGCAGCTGATGTCTCGTGCTGAATTCCCTCTTTCTCGCAGTACTCTTTAACTACTGAATTGAGAAATTCTGTTCCTCTGTCTGAGCGAATTCTTTGTATCTTGATGTCCTTTTCCACACTGAGCTTTTTCAGTAGTTTAGGTAACTCAGTCATGACATCAGATTTGTTGGCGATGAAGATTACCCATGTATATCTCGAGTAGTCGTCTATAACGACAAGGGCATACTTCTTGCCTCGAATAGTCACTGGAGAAACTGGCCCGAATAAATCCATGTGCAGCAGCATCTGCTCAGCTGAATCTGTTCCTCTAGCAGGTCGTTGTATGCTTGTACCACATCCAGAGGATCATCTGTGACCGAGCACGTGTCGTGTGTGCTGTGTGAAGAAGAGGTTATTTTAAGTTTGGAGTTTACCTCAGTCTCTTCTCCGGCCATCAGACAGTATTCAGCTGTTCCTTCAGGAACCGTTTCTCTGATCTCAACTGCTACAAATGCAGCTTCGTCCTCAGAGGAATACATAAATGTATCCTCCTCAAGTGAGTTGTCGGATATCTCTCCGGCGATATAGGCCTGCCTTCTTTGGGCAAATTTTTCTCTTCTGGCCTGCCGTTCTGCTCGTTGAGCAGTTGAGAGTTCGGGACAGTCGTACTGATAGTGTCCCTCCTTCTTACAGTTATATCAGGTGGATGTTCTGCTGCTTTTTCCAGCTGAAGCTTTGGATGGACTCGCAACATGCTCTGTGTTCCTGCATTCAGTAGAAGGATTAGATTCTTCCCTTTTCTGATAATCTTTCTTACCTGAGGGAGAAACTCTGTTGTATTTCCTCAGCTTTCTGACTCTCTCCTTTTCTCTCTGATATTTGAGAGCCATCACAGCCAGCTGGTCAGTACCTGAAGTCTCACAAGATTTGGCTTCGATAGTGGCCACTGCCGTGCTTGAGGAAATCGGTTTTGATCCAATTTTGCTGACAGTTGCTTTAAAAGCATGATCGATTTATGTGTCAGCTGGAGCACTGGAACACTTTTGGGGTAGACTATGCTCAAATTCCTCCGTTTTTAGTTCTAAGAATATAACATCAGGAGTTAGGGCATTTAGATCAGAGCGACGTAAATAAGTAGCAAATGGAAGCCACTTCTGTCGAGGTAGCGCTCTCAAGATCTTTGTGTTCATCTCTTTGTTTGTGAACACCTTCCCCAGCCCATTGATGACATTGACTTGGTTTGTAAATCTGACACTGAGCTCTTCAATGGTCTCACTGGGCTCCATTGCAAAGGCTTCGAACTTCTGAAGCTCTAATTCGAGCTTGTTTTCTTTGATCTACGGGGTTCCTTGGCTCAGTACAGCCAAAGCATCCCATAGCTCTTTTGCTGTTTTGCAGTCCTGCACCCTCCCGAGATGAGAGTTACTGAGCGTTGTCAGTATAGCATTTCGCACAACTCGGTCAAGGTTGTGCAGCTTTTTCTCTTCAGGCGTGAAAGCTGATTTGTCTTTGGGAACCTTAGCACCGATTTGTGCTCCTACACCTCCCGCAGTAGCGAACTGAATGCTGTCAATCATGGGAATGATGGGTCCTGTCTCCAGGACGTCCGTCATGCTGTCGTGCAGCGATGTGAGGTGTGCCTCCATTCTTACGCGCCATACCGTGAAGTTCTCTATTGAGAACATCGGCACCATCCTGATACCTGACATGTCAGACATTATGCGAACGGGTATAAGGATGAAAGAAGAGATGCTTGTGCAGTGACAACGTTTTCAAGGATCTGTTCGAGAGAACCAGTAGTACAGAACCGGCGATCAGAAGAACACCGATGCTCTGATACCAATTGTTGGTCCGGAGACGATAGCCAGGTGTAGAGGGGGGGTGAATACACTAACTCTCCGACTGAGAATTTAAAACTGACAGAAGTCAGTAGAAGAAACTCAGTAGTTGAGTCACTCTGACCCGCGATCAGAAGGTTACTATTTGACATTGTTCATCAGTTGCAACCTACAGCTCTGCTGTCCTTCGCTGTTGGTCCGGAGATGATAGTCAGGTGTAGAGGGGGGGGGGGTGAATACACCTGATCACAGTTTCTTCTTCTCAAACTGAAGGACAGCTGAGCTGTTTAGTGCAACTAATGAACAGTGTCAAATAGTAACCTTCGATCACAGGGTCAGAGTGGGTCAACTACTGAGCTCTCATACTAACTTTTGTCAGTCGTTCGAAACTCAGTCGGAGACGTTGTGCGGATAAGTGTGGGGCCCGGAGATTCGTCTCAGTTTTAAAAAACGCTTTTCACAAATCAAGTTCTTTTGGCTGTGCTCTTTAGAAACACGTTTTATGCAAACATATGATTTTGAACAGTTATGATATGTAATAAAACAGTAAAGAACACAAGCGATTTAACGTGGTTCGGATACGCAAGATCCTACGTCCACGGTCCTGACAATGGCAGGATAACTTGTTGATTAAATCGAGCAAGCCTCGGCGGTATGCGTATCTGGCACCGGATGCATCCTTCTAAGTTATAGTCCTTAGCGAATTTACAATTCAAACCGAAGTTCGAAAGGGATGGAATAATCTCCAACTAAGAAGGAGTTCTTACAATAAGAACAATTCACTAAAAATGAACTCCTTCGAAATCTAAGCTATAAATCTGGCAATGAGCTTAGTCTAGAGAAGAAAGGGATCTAATTACTCTAGAGAGAAGAACTACAAATATTCTATGAAAGCAAGTTCTTCGCTGTATAATCTGTTGAGCTCGCTAGAGTATTCTTGAGCTTGAGCTTTTTCCCTTTTTAATCCCGTGCGTGTAGCTTCGAATTTCTTCTCTATTTATAGTTGTGAGCAGGCATATGTCTGTTGGAGAAGACGATGCCACGTGTCACAAGCTTCCAAAGAAAACGGCCATAATTTCGAATTTGTTGCAGCAGGGCAGTTAATTACTGTACATGAGAGCAGCTTTACTGTATAGAGCAGATATGGTGCTGTCGGGTTCTCATTGGTCGAGGTTTGTGGTTGTGAGAATGTGTTAGAGTCAAAGTTGACTATTCAAACAACCTCGTAAGATCTTCTGCTGAACTTCGAAAAGACTTGTGCGACTGGGTCGTTTTCTGTCGGACACAGTAGACTAGATAAGTCTTTGTCTTCTTCGACTGAGTTGGCTGACAAGGAATACATCTACTGAGTAGGTCAACTGGCGACTGCAAAGGTATTGAGCTTTGCATATGTTCTTCTGCTGATGGCTTATCAGCTGATAGGCTGTCTCCTACTGAGGTGAAGATCAGCTGCTGGCTGAAGAACGCAAGCTCTTACAAAGATGACGTGGGGTTCTAGAAAGTAACTTCGTCAGAAGATCACTCCAACAGTTTACCCCGTACAGGACTTAGACAAAAGATAATTAAAATAAACAAGTCTAACCTATACATCATCTAATCTTATAGACACACAGCACGACTGATATCAGCTGGGTTTTGGGATCTTCAATTCCATAGTACTACTATGATTTCCCCCAATATTCTTTTAACCACTAGACAGCTGAGTACCATCTACTGACTCATAACCCAACATTCGCGTTTGAGAAAAAGAACTTATAATCAGGTGTATTCAGCCCCCCCCCCTCTACACCTGATACTCGTCTCCGGACCAACAATTGGTATCAGAGCAACGGTGTTCTCCTGATCATCGGTTCTGAAACTACTGGTCTACTCGAACAGATCCTGAAAACATTTTTCACTGCACAAGCATCTCTTCATATATCCTTATACTCTCATCCATAATGTCTGATATGTCAGGTATACGGATGGTGCTGATGTTCTCAGTGAAGAACTATACGGTATGACGCGTGAAAATGGAGGCGCACCTTACATCGCTGCACGACAGCATGACTGATATCCTAGAGACAGGACCCATCATTCCCATGATCGACAGCGTTCAATATGCCACTGTGGGAGGTGTAGGAGCACAGACTGGTGCTAAAGTTGCTAAAGACAAATCAGCCTTCACGCCTGAAGAGAAAAAGCTGCACAACCTCGACCGAGTTGAGCGGAATGCAATCCTGACTACGCTCAGCGATTCACACCTCGGGAGGGTGCAAGATTGTAAGACGACAAAAGAACTTTGGGATGCCCTGGCTGTACTGAGCCAAGGAACCCCGCAGATCAAAGAGAACAAGCTCGAGCTAGAGCTTCAAAAGTTTGACACTTTTGCCATGGAACCCAACAAGACCATTGAGGAGCTTAGCGTCAGAATTACAAACCAAATCAATGTGATCAATAGGTTGGGGAGGACGTTCACCAACAAAGAGATTAACAGCAAGATCTTGAGAGTGTTGCCTCGACTGAAGTGGCTCCCTTTTGCTACTTATTTACGTCGCTCAGATCTTAATGCTTTAACTCCTAATGTTATCTTTTCAGAATTAAAGACTAAGGAGTTCGAGCACAACCTACCCCAAAGATGTTCCAGTGCTCCAGCTGACACCCAGATAGATCATGCTTACAAGGCAACAGTCAGCAAATCTGGAGCCAACCCCATTTCTTCCAGCAAGACAGTAGCTGTTTCAGAAGCTAAGTCTTCTGAGACTCCCGCTACTGATTAGCTTGCGCTTATGGCTCTCAAGTATCAAAGAGAGAAAGAAAGAGTTAGAAAGCTGAAGAAATACCACCGAGATTCTCCCTCAGGTAAGAAAGATCATCGAAAAAGGGAAGAATCTAAACCTTCTACTGATTGCAGGAACGCAGAACCTACTGCTAGTCCATCCAACAACTCAGTTGGAAAAGGCGGCAGAACAACTGTGTGCTACAACTGCAAGAAAGAGGGACACTATCAGTATGACTGTCCCGAACTCTCAGCTGCTCAACGAGCAGAACAGTAGGCCAGACGCGATAAATTTACCCGAAGGAGGCAGGCCTATATCGCCGGAGAGATATCCAATGACTCAATCGAGGAAGATACTTTTATGTATTCTTCTGAAGACGAATCTACGTTTATAGCCGTTGAGGTCGGAGAAACAGATCCTGAATCAATAACTGAATACTGTGTGATGGCCGGAGAAGAGGCTGAGGTAAGCTCGAAACTTATTATAACCTCCTCTTAACAGAGCACACACGACACATGCTCAGTCACAGATGAACCTCTAGACGTGGTACAAGCATATGATGATCTACTAGAGGAGCAGATTCAGTTAAGCAGAGAGTTCGGCAGAACTATTCAGGAATTGGAACAGGTAAAGGCTGAGAATCAAAGACTTTCTTCTGATTGTCAGGTCTCTACTGATTCAGAGAATCTTGTTGCGAGACTCAAGGAAGAGATTGAATCTCTTATGACTAAGTCTCAGCTTCAAGAAACTCAGTTATCAGTTCTGACCAAGGACAATTCTAAGAAAGATACTGAAATAGCTCAACTCAGTCAGAAACTCTTAGAGGTTGAAAAAGATTATGAATCACTTCGGAAAAGTGATGAGGTCTGGCGAGGACTAATGACTGAATAGTACCTGGGAGCCAAAGAGAGTTGGAAAGCATGCTTAGAGCTCAAAGGCCACCAGCCATGAAAGAAGGACTTGGCTACAGTCATGAAGCTTCTACTTCCACTTCTAAAGGCTCAGAAATGCTGGCTGATAGGTTCGTCAGAGGGAAAGTTCAAATTTCTGAACCAACAACTCAGGCGAAGAACAAACAGAAGATGATTGCACCTCAGCGGAGCAACAAGAAGCAACTGACCAAAGGTTCTAGCCCCAGGACGCCACGATCAAATTCAGGGGGAACCAAGAAAGTCAGGTGGGCAGAGCAGTACTACGAGCCACTATATGAGCATCCAACATAGTATGGTTCGTACTATTATGAGCCCAGGGTCAGGAGGAGCACAAACTCTCAGAAGAAGAAAGCTCCAGAACCCAAAACTGCCAGGAAGTCAGTATCTCTAGGTCTAGTGGAGAAGAAGACTGACAAGGTTTAGAAGAAAAAGTCTCAGACTCCTAAGGTCTAGAGATAGATCTGGGTCGCGAAATCACCAACTAACGCTTAAGGACCCAAACTGAACCAAAGGATACCTAAAAATGTTTCTGTTTTGCAGGTGTATAAGGACCATTGGATTGTGGACAGCGGCTGCTCGAGACACATGACATATCAAAAGATCCTGCTGACCAATTACGTACAAGAAGGTGGTCCCAGAATTGAGTTTGGTGACAACTCTAAAGGCTATACAAGGGGATATGGAACACTGAACATTGGGACTACTTCAGTTCCAAGAGTAACATATGTTGAAGGACTTCAACATAATCTCCTTTCTGTCAGTCAATTATGTGATAATCTGAATAGAGTTATCTTTGACGCTGGTTTCTGTGATGTTTTTGACAAATCTACAGGGAAAATAGTGTTGTCAGGTTCGCGAAAGAAGAATATCTACGTTGCAAATTGGAACACTGCAGAACCTGAGGCTTGCTTACTTGCTCAGACGAAATCCAGTGATAAAACAGGATGGTTGTGGCACAAGAGACCCAGTCACCTGAATTTCAAGACAATGAACAAGCTAGCCAAGAACTCTAAGGTCAGAGGACTGCCCAATGAAGCTTTTACCAAAGACAAAAACTGTGAAGCATGCTTGTAGGGAAAGCAGACAAAGAAAAACAATCCACCAATTCCGTCACCTTCCACTGATGGAATCCTTCAACTGCTACACATGGACTTGTTTGGGCCAGTTTCTCCAGTGACTATAAGAGGCAAGAAGTATGCCCTTGTCTTTGTTGACGATTATTCGAGATATACGTGGGTCATCTTCATAGCCAACAAATCTGATGTCAAGACTGAGCTACCAAGATTGCTGAAGAAACTTAGTGTGGAGAAAGATATCAAGATTCAGAGAATTCGCTCAAACCGAGGAATGGAATTTCTCAACTCAGTAGTTAAAGAGTACTGCGATAAAGAGGAAATTCAGCACGAGACTTCAGCAGCTCGCACCCCTTAGCAGAACGGACTTGCTGAATGAAAGAACAGAACACTAAAAGAAGCAGCAAGAACGCTCCTAGCAGACTCTGGACTACCCTCAAAGTTCTGGGCTGATGCTACTGACACCGCCTGCTACACTCAGAATCGCTCACTACTTACACAGCAACACATGAAGACACCATACGAACTGTGGAAAGGGAGAATTCCTTCTATTTCTCATTTCCATATTTTTGGCTGTCCTTGCTTTATCCACAATAATGGTAATGATCAGTTGAAGGTCTTTGATAGCAAATCTGATCAAGGAGTATTCTTAGGATACTCTCGAGTCAGTAAAGATTTCAAGGTCTTTAACTATCGGACCCTTTGCGTGGAGGAAAGCCCTCATGTTGTCTTTGAGTTTGTTACTAAGAACAGGAAACCAAAGAAGACAAATCCTGAAGATGTCAGCAGCAAGCTACATGATTTCAGACTAAACGACAAAGCTGAGAAGATCCAGCATTGTTGGGATGATGAGTCAGACGATGAAGAAATTCAGACCCATCCCGCAGGCACTGTAGCTGACCTGGTTAATTCTACTGAACAGAATCAACATCAAGTAACAATGGTTGATGAGGAAGCCCCAGTGGTAACTGAGACCTCTACTGAGAATATAAACTCAGGGGGAACGACTAATGTTCCTGAGCTAAATGCCCCTGAACCTGAAAACTCAGTAGATCCTAACCTTCTTACTGAATTGCTTCAGTTACAGAATAGTACTACTGAAATGCCTAATACTCCTATTGACTGTACATAAGTTATCTCAGAAGAAGAAGTCAAACTCAGACGTTTGTGGCTAGACGCTCACTCTTCTGATTTAATCATTGGAGATCCATCAGCAGCAGTAAGGACAAGATCCAGATTAAGCCAAGGAGAAAGTTCTCTCTACTCCTGTTTCTTGTCTACTAAAGAACCTCAGACGATAGAGGATGCTCTCAATGATGCTGACTGGTTCATTGCCATGCAAGAGGAGCTGAACTAATTTGTCCGTAACGAAGTTTGGGAGTTTGTTGACAGACCTAGACATCAACACGTGATCTGTACTAAGTGGGTCTTGAAAAACAAGCGAGATGAAAACAACGTCATCGTCAGAAACAAGGCTCGACTTGTTGCCAAGGGATAATGTCAAGCAGAAGGAATAGACTTTGACGAAACATTCGCCCCAGTCGCTAGATTGGAAGCTATTCGTCTGTTCCTAGACTATGCAACGCATCAAAGATTTAAAGTATATAAAATGGATGTAAAGTCAGCGTTTCTGAATGGTGTACTGAAGGAAGAAGTCTACGTGGAACAACCGCCCGGCTTTCAACAGGGACATCAGGTGTACAGACTTCGGAAAGCTCTGTATGGGTTAAAACAAGCACCCAGGACTTGGTACGATACCCTATCAGAATTCTGCTTCAGAAAGGTTTTTAGAAGGTGACAGTAGATCGCACTCTATTCAACATCAAGTCAGGCGATACATCCTACTGGTTCAGATCTACGTGGACGACATCATTTTCGGTTGCAGGAACGTGACTATATGTCAACAATTTGAGAAAATGATGAAGGAGAAGTTCGAGATGTCCATGATGGGGGAGATGAACTATTTCCTTGGATTTCAAGTGAAGCAATCAACTGAAGAAATATTCATCAACCAAGCAAAATACACTCGAGACCTCCTGAAAAGATTTGGCTGCGACTCAAGCAAGACTGTCAAGATCCCCATGAACACAAACTTTAAAATCGATCTAGACAAAGGGGGAGCTTCTGTTAACTCTACTGATTATAGAGCTATTATTAGTTCTTTAATATATTTAACAGCAAGCAGACCTGACATAACTTATGTTGTAGGTGTATGCGCAAGATTTCAGGCGAATCCCAAGCGAAGTCATTTGGGCTCAACAAAGAAGATTCTGCGATACCTGAAGGGAACACCTGATGCAGGGTTATGGTATCCTGCTGATGATAATCTGATTCTAACGTGTTATTCTGATGCTGATTATGCAGGATGCAGGATATATCGAAAGTCAACTTCCAGAACGTATCAGTTCCTAGGCAGCAAGCTGATATCATGGTTTTCAAAGAAACATCATTCAGTGGCGACGTCCACTACTGAAGCTGAGTATATGGCTGCTGGAAGTTGTTGTGCCCAGATCCTTTGGCTTCGACAACAACTGCGAGATTATGGAATTACTCAAGATGAAGAGCCCATCTACTGCGACTCCACCAGTGCGATTGCTATAACTCAGAACCCAGTTCTTCATATGAGATGCAAGCACGTGGACATTCGATACCACTTCATCAGAGACCATGTCGAAAAGAAGGATATCAGGAAGGAGAAGATCCATACTGATAAGCAAAGGGCAGACATACTGACCAAACCACTAGCTGAGAACAGATTCAGAGAATTATCAGTTGAGCTAGGTCTACTAGATCCTACTGACTCGAGTGAGTAAGAGAAGTCAGTACGATAGGTCAGAAGTCAGACTCAGTACTTTGATTCAGTCGGGTGAATCATACAGTACACAGTAAGGGGGAACATGGTCATCAGTACCACAAAGATTCTCCTGAGTCATTACGGTAATCAGCTGATCGTAAAAGTTCAGCTGAAGAGGTTTGCGTAGTTAGATTATCTAATATTCTCAGAAGCATGCTCGCATTTATTAAGTCAGTCATTTGCATTCAGTAGCATGACGTGCATTTATTTCCCGCCATAAATTTTTAAGGTTTAAGTTAGTAGAAAACCGTTCTCATTTAAAATGCTTAGCCTTTAATGCTGCCTGCAACGCATTTAATACATGTCTTCTCACCTTACTCTATCTGCGCTTATCTTGCGTGGGTCTAGATTAGAGGCGGCTAATGTAATCATTCCTTTTATAACATCAGATCACAACCGTCATCAAAAAGTGAGATTTTATAACAGTCGTTCAATTGAAAAACCCTTGATATTCAAATCTTATAAAATTTTACCTTTTCACTCTAATCCTATCTTTTACGCCATTTACACACTTTGAGCTTTCTCGAGCATTCAGTTTTACTGCATCTTTCATCCTCTCAAACTGCTTATATCTTCATCATGCTCTGTGTTTACGGTAATTCCTTAACTATCTGCAACTCTCGAATCTAACTTCCTCTATTTTCAAGTGCTAACGTGAGTTTTGCGGATATCCATGGTGATTGTTCAGACCCTGCACAACATCGAGGAGATAATCCAGTCGAGGATTCTCTTCGAACAAACGATGGTCTTCCATCAGGCAGAGCTCCCCTTCCTTGAGCCCATCTTCTCGGCTCTAGAGGAGTCTGGCCTGAAGCTTCTCGTGACGAAACATCCCCAAGCCTATCTTCCCCGACAAGTGGCAGAGCTTTATTATAACTGGTGTTCCGTGGAAGATACGGATGGAGAAGTATCGGAGGTTGGGTACATGAGGGACGTGGCCCCTCAGAAGTGGGAAGCTAACGGAGCAGACATCAATATCAGGGAGGCCGTGAAATCCTCTTTTGATCTTTCGGATTACGGGATCTCTCCCGTGGGCTACAAGGAGAAGGAACTCAATGCTTATGTCCACCGCTTCTGTGGAAGGGACGACATCTCCTTCAAGTCCGCGCTGCCGAAGAACCAACTCCTGCCGGAGTATAGAGGGCTCTCTTACGTCGTCATTCATATTCTGACGAGCGTCGCAGGTTCTTTCGACCAGCTGTCCAAGCCTCGACTCCAACTGATGATGGCAATAGTTGACGCAGTCCAGTGAACTGGACTCAATTCTTTGTGGCCAAGCTAAAGGCTCAAGCGCAAAAGTTTACAACCACAAAGTCTGGAGAGAGAAGACTTATTAGTGTGGGTAAACTTCTGTATGGGACCAAGGTGTCCATACTGATCGAAGACTCAGTGACGAATCACGCATCCTTTGCTGATTCTAAGTACTTCGACAGAAAGTTCATCAAGTTCAAGACACGAGCAGCGGCTGAGAAGTCAGTCGGACGTGGAGCAACTGAGCTCAAAAGATCATCTACTGATCTGCCTCCACGGGCCGATCAGCCGAAGTGGAAGAAGCCCTCCTAGGCTGGAGCTTCTAAGGCCCCTGCGAAGCCTGCTTCCCCTCCACCACCTTAGGAAGAGGAGATTCTGTACGCTGATACCGACATTGAGGGTGCCACATTAAAAGATAAGGTAGAGCGGATCAGCTCGAATGAGACTCAGCCGGAGGAAGTTGAGGAACCGGCTACTGCTGAGGTCTCATCCGAACAGTTGTCGACGGTGCAGATAACTCGTCTCCGCGCCACAGGAGAAGTAGCCGCACAGATTCCTGAGATCTCTTCTCATCAGGATCTTGTCGACATAGCGATAAGGGCAATGACTCGAATGTTGCTGAGATTCCTGAACTGGGACATACTTGCAGAGCTGATACAACAGCACTCTGCACTGTACCTCCTGGCAGAGGAATAGAGTCTGCAGTCAGCAATAGGGTTTGGGGAACCCGCTGATATAGCGTCATTTGAGGACCTGCGCTCAACAATGCTCTATCTTCTGGAGCTGAGGTCCTCACAGCAGACTGCTAGGAGCCCATCGCCGCCTTCTCATCATGACGATGATGACAATGATGATGACCAAGCACCACCCAAGGACGTAGAACAGGGAGATTCTATTGAGGGAAAGTCTCCCAGCGAGAAGGGCGAGTCACCACCTCCACCTCCTGAATCAGGTGCCGCCCCAGTTGCTTCGACCAGCCGGAAGCAAAAATTCGCAGCCTCAAAGCAGAGGCTGGGAACCTCGTCCTACCAGATTAAACCAATAGGTTCCGTGTCCTCAAAGTCTGTCAACCGCGCTATCAGGAAGCAAGGAGACAAAAATCGTCTCCTGGCTAAGGACGTCCACCTGAAGTGGGCGCAGTACACTAAAGCGCAGATGGAGATAGTTGACAGACTGGCAAGCGCAGTTAAGAAGGTCTCTGACACGCCAACTCCTAATATTCCGGAGATCGTCGAGACTGCGCTGGCAGCTCAGAAGGCGGACTTGGCTACTCAGTGTCAGCAGCTGCTCGAAACCCAGTAGAAGAAGTTTGTTGAGCAGCTGGCTGAGAGCTTAGCCACAGTCCAAACCACCATGGATGAGCGCAATAGGATGGCCACCTCCAGTGTGCAGAAGGATCTAGAAAATCAGGCGGCCGTCCTGAAGCTCATCCAGGCAGAGATGACTGCCTCCCACGACGCATCGCTTCTAAAGCAGAGGCAAGAAGCAGCAACCCACATTCACCAAATCCGCAAGGATCAAGAGGCTGACTGAGACAATTACAGCGATGCCGTCGGAGACTTCAACACCACCACCACTTCCATCAAGACTGCTATCTTTGAGCTTCAGAAGGAAGTAGCAGCAATCAAGAACCTTCTGACCCCGGCTGCTGATGATGCCAAAAAGGGGGAAGAAAGGGATGGAACAGCTCAGGTGGGTGGGCAGTCAGAGGTGAGGGAAATCCTCAATGGGGAAGGTTCAGCAGCTCAGGCTGGAACCAGCTCAGTTCACCCTCCCGAAGTCCAAATCCCTCAAGTCTAAACAACTCAGCTGCCCGAGCCAGTCGGAGGATCATGTGAAGGATCCTCGGCTTAAGCGCAGCACATCGAGGAGGTTGCAAGATTTGTCGACTAGGAGGATGAGCCCCTGCCGCCTCAAAGGTCTGAGAAGGAGAAAGCTACAGAGTCTACTCCACCTCCTTCCCCGATGCCCAAGTTCAAAACCCGAGCGGAGCAGGAGGAGTTTGATAAGAGGGTAGCTCAGCAACTCCAGGACAAGCTGGATTATGAGCTAAGGCTGGAGGAAGAGGCTCAGAAGCCTAAGAAGAAGAAGAGATAACCAAGTGTCAGGATGTCAAAGAGTACGGCTAAGAAGATCTTGGATGAGCAGAAGAAGAAGGCTCAGCAATCTGCTGATGAGCCTGCCGACTCAGACACTGACAACTTGCCCCTTGCTTAGAGGATGAAGAAAATTTCTACTCTAACACCTGAGCAGGAGGCAGAGGATAAGGCTACCTGGGATGCCACGCAGCAAGGGCTAAATCTCCGGAGAGGAGATAGGAGAGTTACGGCCCTTAGAGAGAAGAAGAGGTTGGACGACCTGGCGAAAATCATCGAGCTTAGTGACAAAATTTCCAGGGAACCAATCCTCGACAAGAGCAAACAGGTGCCAAGGTCATCCAAGTTCTACCGGCGAGGTGCACAGAAAGCATATCTGAAGAAGACTCCGCACCGCCGTGTTGACAAGTGGATCCCGTGGAACCTGAATGAGGAGTGGGAGGAGCTGAAGATTGATTTCATCAAAGCATACTATGTGTGGCAGTGCTATCCTGCTGAAGTGTCGGCAACTGATCTCTTCGACGAGTTCATCTATCAGTACAACGCCAACTTCAGAGCACAGATTAAGTTACTTCTTTTCAAGGAGAAACCGCCACTCACTGCCCCTGCCTACAGACAACTGACTCCTCCCATGACCTCTCGAGGAGTTATTTGCACTAAGGAGATTGAGGATGAGGTCGAAGCTGCTGCTCATCGCAACGACTTAGATCCTTTGCAGCCAGACGATCTCGACGACATCCAGACCCTCAGAGCTAGAATCTACAGATCCTATGGGTTGGATCCTCCTGCTGCTAAGTCTACCGAGTTCAAAGACAAGATCAAGAAGTTCAGGTGATAGCAGTAGCTGATATTCTCCTTGTATAGAGCATAGACTGATTGTAATCCTTTCTTATATATATAGCAGTTCCTTGTTTTGGCCAGACAACTACTCATTGTCTTATGGCTGTGTTTATTTACTTTATCACAACTGATCACTGAAGTGATCTGACACACACACACTCGTAACCTATTTCTCTAATATGCCTATCTTTTATCTGCTGATTACCCTGTTTTAACTGCTCAATTTTTACTGAAGTCTCTTTGGGTTAGTAGTTTAGATCTTAGTGTTTTTAGTGGTTTTGGCATCATCAATTAAGGGGAAATTGTTGGGTTATGAGTTAGTGGTTGATTTTAATCAACACTTAGAGGGTACTTAGTATTATTTTATCAGTAGTTCTTGTAATAGGACTTGTCTATTTATCGGTAATGGGGGAAATCATAGTGATTTAATGATATGGAATTGAAGATCCCAAAACCCGTCTTGTACCCTTAGTGTAGTGTCGTTAGGACTAGATGATATAATAGGCTAGACTGATCGTATTTTCATTATTTGTTTTGTCTAAGTCCTGTATGGGGTATTTGCTAGTCTAAACTTCAGTAGGAAGTTACATTCCAGAACCCCACGTCATCAATTGTAAAAGCTTGTGTTCTCAGGTCATCAGCTGACTTCACTTCAATAGAAGAATTCTCATCAGCTGACCCACATCAGTAGATGAACACAGAACCAAGCTCAGTACCTTCAGAGTCATCAACGGACTTCGCTCAGTAGAAGATTCCTTTATCAGCAGACTCAGACGAAGAAGACAGAGATCGTACCAGATCTACTGTATCCGATAGGAAACGACCCGAGTTTCAACATCATTCGAAAGTCAGCAGAAGATCATACGAGGATGAGTGAGAGTCAACTCAGACGAAGACTGATGTCTCACAAGTCTCACCTACCACAAACTTCGACCAATGAGAAGCGGTCTAAGCTTTACCTGCTCTGACCAACTAAAGCTGCTCTCATGCACAGTGACCAACTACTCTGCAACAACATTACGAACATATGGCCGTTTTCCTTGGACGCTTGTGACACGTGGCATCGTCCCCTCCAACGGACAAATGTCTGGGTCACAACTATAAATAGAGAAGCTTTTCCGAGCTCAACGCACGGGATATCAAAGGGATTACACGCTCAAACATTCAAAACACTCTAGCGCTTTCACGAAGATCCAGCGAAGAACTTGCTTATTAGAATATTTCTAATTCTTCTCTCTAGAGTTTCTTTCTTTAGATCCCTCCTCTATCTAAGCTCCATTGTTATATCCATAGCTTAGAACCTTCGAAGGAGTTCACATTTCGTGACTGTTCTTATTGTAAGAACTCCTTCATAGTTGGAGAACATCCCCTCCCCTTCAAACTTCGGTTTGGATTGTAAAGTCGCTAAGGACTATAACTTAGAAGGGTCTGTCCAGTGCATAGATACCTTACTGAGGCTTGCTCAGATTAATCAACAAGACCTCCTGTTCAGCAGGACCGTGGACGTATGATCTTGCGTATCCGAACCACGTTAAAAATTATTTGTGTTCTTTTACTGTTTTATTGCATTATTTTCAAACTATCTTACAAACTCATACTTTGCATAAAACGTATTTAAAAGCGCACTAGCCAAAATTATTTGGTTTGCGAAAAACACGTTTTCAAATCAAGACGAAGTCTATCGAGCCCTACACACTTATCCGTACTAACTCTCCGACTGAGGATTTAAAACTGACAGAAGTCAGTAGAAGAAACTCAGTAGTTGAGTCACTCTGACCCGCGATCAGAAGGTTACTATTTGACATTGTTCATCAGTTGCAACCTACAGCTCAGCTGTCCTTCACGTTTGAGAAAAAGAACTTTTAATCAGGTGTATTCACCCCCCCTACACCTGATACTCGTCTTCGGACCAACAATCCCGAAAATTGTATTCCTTATTAAAAAAAAATTACTCCTTGCTAGCTTCGAACCCAAGACCAATTGATATAATGAATACTATCTACAATCTAGCATCCAATGACGCTACATATATCTTTGTTAGCTATTGTTAAATGATTTATTAATTACTCGTAGGCACGTCACACATACAGTATAGGCATTATAAATTTATAATTTATAAATATAATCTATAAATTATTAAATTATATTTATAATATTCTAGAATATGAAATATAAATATTTCATGTGATTTACTAATGTATATATCATATATGTAATGTAACTAGTAAACTAGATATTATAAATTATAATATCTAAAATATGAAATATAAATATCTCAAATACAAAAGCAAAAAATCGAAAGTCTTTTGAATGTTTCTACAATTTTACTTTCTACTTTCGATTTTCTACATTCTAGTTTCTTCACAAATTATTATTGGACTTTGTGTTAGCATAAGACATAAGTTTATAAAGTATAATTATATTTATAAGTGTATAATAAGTATATAACTGTATTAATTATTTTATAAAAAAATCGGTATTTCGGTAATCCCGAGTTCGGTATCGGTTATCCCGAATACCGAATTACTTACGAAAATGAATCTTGATACCATACCGTATCCCAAAATTTGATATTTCGGTATCCCAATCCCGCCGTTATCGGTACGGGATTGGGATAATCCCGAATCCCAATACCATTTAGACACCCCTAACTATATCATTGTACTTATTTTCTAAATGAATAATTCATTTTTTTTATCAAATTAATATTCATCCATCCCATTTGACTTGTCTGGTTTTTTTTTTCGCCACAGAGATTGAGATTAATGGTTCACTATGTGTGGATGATTGGGTCTCACATAAAAAGTAAGAGTTTTTTGTAGTACTCCCTTCGTCCCGAATATATATGCCTATTTGACTTTTCACACATATTAAGAAAAAAATTAATGATATGAAAGTTAGCTAAATGTTGGTATTGAAATATGACTAAATTAAAGTAAATTACTAAAAAGTTAATAACATAATTGTATTTGCTATTATAAAAGTTGGATTAAATGGTCTTTTTCTATATTATCATATTAATTAGACTTCTAGAAATTAGTGAAATATTTAATTAGGCAAAAAAAAAATTGTTAATAGACATATAAATTTGGGACAGACAGAAATGGAAATGAGATATATATATTTGGGACGGAGGGAGTAATTATTTTCCTTTTTAGGAACTGGGACAAGTCAAAGTGGGACAGTTTAAAACGAAAAACGAGACAAGTCAAGAGAAGCAGAGGAAGTATAATTCATTGTTTCTAGATAGTAAATAGTATAATGACATTAAATATGTTATATAAATAAACTTATAACTTCTTATATTTATCTAATTAAAATTAAATTTCATTGAAGTTCGAAAACTCTCATGGTCCCAACAATATTATTTTAGAGATGTTTATCATTATGGATCTTTTAGTTGTATTTAATAATTTTGTTTGGCAGAATTTCAGCCAATTTATTTGTCTATACAATTCTCCCTCATAAATATCCAAACCATGTTTTGCACAAATCCTCACAAACTCTAATTATTCTATATAATTTGCGAGCTTATTGTTCTTTATATGTCTATATCACGTGCATAAAATAGAAATTTGCGAACCACTTGCACCTAGAAAAACGTGGTTCATCTTGTCTGCCAAGAGATGATACTTAGTGTAAGAAGGAATGAGATTTTTATAAAGTATTGAGATCGTATATCTTATTTTTTGTGTCTCATTATTTATATATATATATATATATATATATAATATATTCATTTTGCTTTTAGAACATATTTATGTATACATAAATATTCTTCTTCGTGTAGATATAGGGATTAGGGACAAATAACAATCCCCGTGACAAATTAAAAGGTCTGATTTATTCAAATTCAAATCGAATGTAATTTTCGAAAAAAATACAACAGACTTATTTTCTTGCAAGAAAATAAACTTAAAACCTGTTACAATTGATAGTGCAAGTAAACTTAGGAGCGAAGGGATGGAAGAAACCTCACCAGTAATCTCTGGTGCTCGTGGATCGTTGCTTTCCAAGGAAACACCGCGAGGATCCTCTCTTACGAGCAAGGCAAGTACGTTGAGGGAGCTCCAGACATCGACAACTTTGCTGCTCGAATCCCCCAAGCTCACAGCAAACACTGCATCGAAACCGCCTGCACCCGGAACTCCAAAATGCAGCCAAGAGATTCATATAATCACACAATTCCAAATCAACAAACAAGGTTGAACATGAAAAGAAAGAACCTACAGGAATTCCAGCAGCCTCTCCCATCCTTCGCATGTTACACCGTATTACAACCATTGCATCTCTAGCTCCTAGTAATGCTTTAACTACTTCTATTTGATTTGGCTCAGCCGCTTCGTCTCTCCACTGTCAAAAGAGTAACCAGAAACATCATTTCAGGCTCTTGCATAGTATAAAGTCGTTAGGCAAAGGGAACCCAATTCTTATTATCTTCTAAACAAGGATGCATTGAGCAAAATTTAGTGTAGTACACAAGTGTAAAATGCCCTTAAAATTCTATATCCCTTGTTTACTAAGGAGAATCTTCAATTATATTCAGTTGGCCGGAGAGTTGCAATTCCAACTACCAAATCTCTCTATACAACACCTATTGTCAAATATGACAAAAATGGTATTTCAGGAAAACAAAGGGTTGTGCATATAATGTTCAATTTAGAAAGAAAAAAAAAAAAAAAAAGGAAATTTGGCCGTGCAGAGTTGCGAATGAATCTTTCCTTTCAGTTTGCCACGAAATGTGTAATTCAATCATATGGATTTTTCCATTTACATACATGAGCTAACTGCAATATTCTTTTGCTTCCGATAGATGATATGTATGTACCTTTTCGGATGTAAGCCTGCTGCATTTGACAATAGCAGATTTAACTTTGTTTCTGTATCCCTTGTGAGATGATTGTATCTGATCTGCAAAGTAGCTAAGTTGGAAATAGGACTTACTCTCTGGAAGGTCTAATACCATAGCTTAGAGACGATGAAATAGGTGTAATAGTGAGGAATGAGAGAAGTGAAGGCTTCCACAATCCACAATTCAATTGTCAGATAGTGCAGGTTGTAGCATGGAAAAGTAGATACTAAGATCAACTAACTTACTAAAGTCATCATTGGGGGCAATGATATGCACAATGTCGAGGTCATCAGAAACTTTAGGACTGACTACTCCAAGGTAATGAAGTAAAGCAGCAACAACCGCAGTTGTCATAGCTGCTGACGAGTTTTGGCAACTTCAGGCTTGCTCGTTTTGCCCACTTGATTCTTCCTGATTGAACGCAATTGAACTAAAAGGAAGTAGTGAAGCCAATGACCACGTGCTTCAATCTGCAGTAGACACTCGCATTCTCAAAATATAAAGAAATCAACCACCAAGGTGATGTACATACCCAATAATAAATCTTTGCATCTATGTGAAAATTGTTCGCATGCATTTTTTCAATCATAAACATCACTCTCATAAAACACAAGATATAATCATTAGTACTAGCTCTTCAGAAATGAAATTCAGCTATATTAAGCACACAATGAAGAGAAAACAAGAATACTGCATAATTACCTGATCCCTATATGAATATAACTCATTGCAACCTAAGATAGTAATGTCTAGACCTGCATGATACATTACAACTTCTGAGGTCAATGAACCATATAAGCAAGATAAAACTAATCTGTAACAGACTTTACCTCGCAACAGAAGTTTCTGCAACTCTTCCTTCTTAGGATTGTCAAAAATGGCAAGTGCTGCAGCTACAACATATTGCAATGCATATTCGACAAATGGGTTCCTCGAATAACTGGCGTAGGCAAATGCAGTAAGTTTCATAAGTAACTAGCAGAGCTATGTAATTTTTTTGCATTTGATGATTAAACACAAAGCATGATAAATGATCCAGCTATAATCATCTCCATGATTAAGTAAAGCCAACAATCAGAAGAAGGAAAAAAATAGATGGATTTGGTGTTTTACCTAGAAGACACAGTCTGTAGCTGGAGATTCTTGAGTAACAATTTGTAAATAATTTCTCTTCCCATCTGAGGAGAAGTCAGTTTCACATCTGTCCAGCATTCTGCCAAAAGGCCAAACCATGAACCTAGGAACATCTAGCTAGACTAAAACAACTTGAATTAAATCTTCATGCACTGAGAAAATAAGCATATAATATCAATCTAATTAAATCAAAAACCAGAAGAAAGAGTACAAAGTATTTCTGAAAAATGTGCTTTCTTCAGTCTCAAATATTCCTGAACAAACTCAGTCCAAAAAACAAAAAGAGTGATCCAGAACAAAGTCCTGTTTGTTTAACTTAGTGTTTCCCTAAGAAGACTCTACAAAAACTTACTTATTCTTCAGCTATTATCAGAGAGAAAATTCTGTAAGCTGTGAAGATAGCTTTCAGCTAATATTGAAAAAACTCAGAATCCATCTTAAACAAGATCAATTGTATAGAGCGTCATACCCATGCCCAGCTGTCGGGTTTAGTTTCGTCATGAAGTGGCTTTACAATTGCATAAAAGTGAGCATTAGTACTCAGTACTACCCCAGCCTTAGGCCTCTCCAAAAAAAGGTAACCCCCGGTCATTAGACTATCCCTATCCCCAACCCACTTCAACCCAACCTTCTAATTAAAATATTCATTTCTCTCTCCTATTACATCACAACCCAAAACTTTTCCACTTACCATTTTCATTCCTAACCCAACCCAACCTAACAGGGTCGAACTCAGGGAACAGTAAAAATCAACAATATTTATCCTTTTGATCAGAGTTTCGGTGATGCCACCACGCATAAATTTGGGTTTACTACCTAGGCAAAGAAAAGTAAATAACAGGAAAGTAGATAGAAATGAACAAGTAGAGAAAGACGGACTCGGCTTCGGGTAACTTGTATGAGACAACTACTTCGATCATCGATGCATAGATTTAATTAATTCCTAAGATCAACCAGTTATAGCTTGTTGAACAAACCTAGATTTAATGTTTAGATAGCATTACGAGGAAGGAACCCAATTTTAATCTCTACCGTTGTTGGACAAGCTGACATAGATGATTAACCTCCTTAATTCGACTACCGTTACGATAGCTTTGCCACCTAAGTTGTTGAACAATCTGACACTAATCTTCATAACTTAAATTGATCAGGTTTAAGTTAATCCAATTAAATCTTTCTGCCCCGAATTAAGTCGAAATCCTAGTCTTCAATTACTACGAACAATTAGATCTCACAAAGTTTGTATCTCATATTCGTCACCCTCGCTGAAGCCCTAAAAAGTTTAGCTACGCATAATTAACTTGGACAAGCAAAACGAAACGAACATATTCAGAACAGAATTTAAAGTGCGAAAATAGAAAAGCATGCAATGTAAATAAAGTATGAGAAACTTAAAGGAATACCGAAACCTTTAACTGAATGGAAGCTTGAATTAAAACTGGAAATCTGAACAAAGTACCAAAGTCTTGAAGTGTTGAAATCCGAAAGCAACTAAACTAAGAAAGCGAATAAAAGAATGTTTGGAATACTTGTGCTGAAAATTAAACCTAAACTACGGGACTAAGAACGAAATGGCTGGGACGAAAACTAAACTAATGAAGCGTTGAATTGTGGTGTAGATTATTGTTAATGTCGTTCGTCTCCAGCCCCTTTATATAGATCCTGAGCTTGATCCACCAAGGAAAGAAATCTAGGGCAAATCTTTTGAATCTTGATCTTCAAGACTCCTTTTCCTTTTATAACTCCAGCCCTAAAATATCTTCAAGCTCCAAATTTTTAGCAAATCTTTCCTTCTCGATCTAAATCCCATTTTATCTCCAAAAAACTGCCAAAATATCTCCAACTCAGCTCCGAACCGCCACTTCATCTCCGGACCATAAACCTGCTGAAAATAGACATTTATGTGCACAAAACAACATCAACTTGGACAAGATGAGCGTCAGAACTGGGTGAATTCGAGGGGTATAAAATCGACACATCAAATATCCTCACACTTGAATCATACTTGTCCTCAAGTATGGGATGAACAAAAGAATACTCTCACTCGAATCACCATTCCCCAAGACTCAAAACAGACTCAAGGAACGAAAATAAATAAAATAAAACTAAGACACGAGACTCAGATTCAAAGAAGAGAAATAAATCAAAAGACTCAAACACAATAGACTAAACATTTAAGCATACCAAGCAGCCATGAAATGTCCATGATTCTCAATCTCTGCCCAAACATGCAATGCAATCAAAACCTTCATCAAACAAGTCAAGCAGCATAATTCTCAAACCATGGATTCAGAGATCAGCTTGGTCAAAACATAATCATAACTGAACTAGCTCACCGATTCACTCATCTCTCTCTAATCTAGTCCGGGCAAGCTGCTCATAAAAACAACATAGTCACGCAGTTACAATAGCAAGTGGTCAATCTAGCAACTCAAAGAGGTCTTTCTCTTAGATGTAATGGGGCTTAAGGACTCATTCAATTATATGACATGGTAGGGAATCTTAGGGGTCCTAAGCTTCTGAAAATTAAGTACAAGTATGCAGCATGCTATTCACTGAGGCATTTGATTAGGCAAGCAAATAATAAGCATAAGAGATATACAGTTAAGCACTGATGGAGATTTATTTTCACATCCAGACTTGGGCAAGGCAGAATATAAACATTCAGACTTCATCCTTCCCTTTATTTTTTTCAACGGGTGCTTTCTTTTTTTTCTTTTTCCTTTTCTTTTTTCTGCACCTTCAACTCTCTCTTTTTTTTTTAGCCCCCCTTCAATATTTATTTCTTTTCAGTACAATACTTTGTCTGGCCAAACTGACTGCCGGCAGAGTTCAGAATGTAAAACAGCACAACTCCAGGGGGGTATCAATTCAAATACTATCTCTAACTAATCATAAAATCTCTTCAATAAAAATTGCCTCAAATTATGAATATCCACAGCAAACACATGCATGCATAAGGTCAAGAGAAAGGCTTTGAAAGGCTTGGCTTCTTTAAATAACTCATGAAAGAACAAAGTCAAGGCTTCAAAGTGGCTAACTTGGGGCTAAGCGAATGTAGGAATTGAAAGAATTAAAAGCTCAAATTGGTTAACCCTAATTTGCCTCATATTATTTGTCACACATGACCACAAGCTATGGAGACTTTGCAACACATCACTCTCAAGAAAATAGTGGGAAGTGTCCCACTTTTAAAGGCTCAAATCTCCCTTTAGTGATGGGGTTTTAAAATTCAGTTTTATCATTCTTAAATTTCCTCATCCCAAGCCACATACAAAATCCTCCATAGAAAGAGAAAATACACTACAATCATGCAGAATTCAGTCAAGGAAAGCACACAGAATCTGGGCAGATTTATCCTAAAATCACATCAACAAATCATGTAAACCTAGCATGCTTTGACCTAGGACGAAGGACACAAACCTAAAATAAACCTAAAATAACCTCCTCACACTTCAACCTTGCTCGCCCTCGAGCAAGTAACAGAGAAAATATAGAAGCATGCAGAGGAAACAAACATAGACACACAAAGACTGAAAACAAATAAGACAGAAAAAAAAACCCTAACTGACTAGGGGAATGGTTCACCGGTTCTTCAGCTCGTCCAAGCGATGAATTGGAAGATTTGAGCGCGGGAACAGTTATGAGGTCCCCCCCTTTCAATGCGTTCTTAAAGCTCCCAATTCCTGAGGGTTTGCAATTGAGTCCTCCAATTTCTTTTGGTGTGCAATACACCCCCGCTTTGCTGCAACCTCCTCACACTTCAACTTTTGTGTCAATTGGACCACAAAAGTTTGAAGTATTTTGCAATCAGGTCCTTGACCAAGAACATAAGTATATTTCCTTCTTTAAAACTCCTTCCTTAACTAGATTTTTTTTTTCCTATTTGACAAAATTCTTCCACAAATATCTAGATTTCCTGCATAAAATAGTCAGCACAAAAAACCAACACTAAAAATCATATAAGAAAAACATAAAATAAACCTAGACTATGAAATAAAATGCGGAAAATAAAGGATACGTGTGGGGTGCCTCCCACAAGCGCCTTGAGTTAGAGTCGCAGGCTCGACTCTTCCAAGCTGATCACGTGTATGTTGGGAGGTACAATGGAATCTCATCCACTGTTTTTATTTGGTGCAAGTGATGATAGAGCTTTAGCCGATGACCATTCACTACGAAAGTAGACTTCGTTGCGGGATCCTCTAAATCGACCACTCCACTTGGCCAAACTGACTTGATAACAAATGGCCCTATCCATCTTGAACGAAGCTTTCCGGGCATGAGTCGAAGTTTAGATTGGTATAAGAGCACCAATTGTCCAACTTTAAATTGTTTAGATCTCAGATTACGATCATGCCAAGCCTTGGTTCGATCCTTGTACCAAATAGAGGCATCATAAGCTTCAAGTCGAAGCTCTTCTAATTCTTGCAATTGATACTTGCGTTCCTCCTCACACTTGAACAAGTTCATATTCATTGTTTTCACGGCCCAAAATGTCTTATGTTCGAGCTCAACCGGTAAGTGACACACCTTTTCGAAGATCAAACGATAAGGGGACATACCAATAGGGGTTTTGTATGTGGTTCTGTATGCCCAAAGAGCATCCTCCAAGCGTGTACTCCAATCTTTTCGAGACGGATTAACAGTCTTTGCCAAAACATGCTTGATCTCCCTATTGGATACTTCAGCTTGGCCGTTTGTTTGAGGATGATACGGAGTAGATAGAGGATGTTGACATCCGTATTTCTTCATTAAAGCTTCAATGGTACGATTGCAGAAATGAGTACCATTATCACTTATTATGGCTCGAGGAACACCATATCGGCTAAAAATATTGGACTTAAGAAATCCAACAACGACTTTGGAATCATTGGAGCGAGTTGCCTTGGCCTCGATCCATTTGGATACATAATCCACAGCCAATAGTATGTATAAATTTTCGAACGAGCTAGGGAAAGGTCCCATGAAGTCCATACCCCATACATCGAATATTTCGCAAAAGCGCATCGGATGTTGTGGTAGTTCATCTCGCAAGCCAATATTACCAAGCATTTGGCAACGTTTGCAACTCTTGCAAAACTCATAAGCATCTCTATTCAAAGTTAACCAAAAGAATCCACAATTGAGAACTTTTCGTGCAGTACGTTTTACTCCTCCATGTCCTCCATAAGGTGATGAATGACATCGCTCTAAGATCTCAAATTGTTCCTCTTCGGGTACACACCTTCGAATAACTTGATCGGCTCCAACTTTCCAAAGCATAGGATTATCCCAAAAATAATACTTGCATTCACTCATTAATTTCCTCTTTTGAGCCACGGTAAAATCTGGTGGCAGCTTCCTTGAAGTGAGATAATTGACAATGTTGGCATACCACGGAGTTTTACCATCTTTTCCTTCAATTGCATAACATTCTGCCTCAGTTTCGTACTTCCACTTGGACAAGCTGATAGTATAATTTTCTTCAGATGGCTTGGCCAAGTTGTCAGCATCTAGGATCACAGAATAATAGAGATGCTCAAATCGTTCCTTGATTGGTTCAGCATCTTCTGGATGAACTAAACGACTCAAATGATCAGCTACATTATTTTCAGCTCATTTCTTATCTCGCACTTCCCAATCAAATTCTTGCAGTAGCAAAATCCAACGTATAAGATGTGGTTTGGTTTCTTTCTTTGCGAGTAGATGCTTCATGGCAGCATGATCAGTGTAGACGATCACCTTTGACCCAAGCAGATATGAGCGGAACTTGTCGAAGGCAAAAACAATAGCGAATAGCTCCTTTTCCGTAGTGGTGTAATTGCATTGGGCTGGATTGAGCGTCTTTGATGCATAATATATAGCATTACTATCATTTGCATTCTTTTGGGCCAAGACAGCTCCAACAGCGTAGTCACTTGCATCACACATAAGCTCAAATGGAATTTTCCAATTCGGAGTTTGCATAATAGGAGCTGTGACCAATTTTTCCTTGAGAATGTCGAAAGCTTTCTTGCAATCATCAGCTAGGACAAACGGAACGTCTTGCTGAAGTAACCTTGTTAAAGGTTGAGCAATCTTGGCGAAGTCCCGAATGAATCTTCGGTAAAATCCAGCATAGCCTAAAAATCCTCGAATCTCCTTGATATTTGTTGGATACGACAGCTGGGCAATTAAATCAACCTTCGCCTTATCAACTTGGATACCTCTTTCGGATATTATATGGCCAAGAACAATTCCTTCCCTTACCATGAAATGACACTTTTCGTAATTAAGAACCAAGTTCTTCTCCACGCATCTTCTTAGAACCACGTCTAGATTTCTGAGACATCGATCGAAAGAATCTCCATAGACGGTGAAATCGTCCATAAATACTTCGATGCATTTTTCAATGAGATCAGAGAAAATACTCATCATGCAACGTTGGAAAGTTCCGGGAGCGTTGCACAATCCAAAAGGCATGCGGCGATAAGCATAAGTGCCAAACGGACATGTGAAGGTGGTCTTCTCTTGATCATCCTTGTTGACATAAATTTGAAAGTATCCACTATATCCATCAAGAAAACAAAAATAGGATTGACCGGCAAGTCTCTCAAGCATCTCATCAATGAACGGTAAAGGAAAATGATCCTTTCTTGTTGCCATGTTCAATTTCCTATAGTCGATGCACATTCTCCATCCGGTTACTAACCTCATTGGTACCAACTCATTCTTTTCATTCTCAATGACTTGAAAACTTGATTTCTTTGGTACAACATGTACCGGGCTGACCCATTTGCTGTCCGAGATAGGGTAGATAATTCCCAAATCAAGTAACTTCAAAATCTCCTTCAAGACAACTTCTCGCATGTTGGGATTTAACTTCCTTTGTGGATCTCAGCTTGGCTTACTATCCGGCTCCAATAGGATGTAGTGCGTGCAAACATCCGGACTGATTCCGGTGATATCGGCCAACGTCCAACCAATAGCTCGAGCATGTTTCTTCAGAATTTCGACCAATTGCTCTTCTTGCTCTTTTGATAATTCATTGCTGATAATCACAGGAAGAGTCTGATCTTGGCCAAGGTAAACATACTTTAAGTTGGTTGGCAGCATCTTAAGTTCCAGAACGGCCAGTCTGACATGTGATGGCACTGGTCTGTCTTCCACATTCTGCTTGGGCAAGCAGATGCCGCTACTGGAGGTAACGGCTTCTGGAACTGCATATAAAGATAAGATGGCTTCCTTTACTTCTTCATCTAGCATCCCTTGGACATCCATCTCAGAGAGGCTTTGTGTCAATGCTAACTCTAACTTATCCTGCATTAATGTCATCTCAAGATGTTCTTGGACAAGAGGCTCAATAACGTCAATAGAATAAGCATTTTCACAATCAGTTGGTTTTTTCATAGCATCATCAATACTATAAGTAAACTTCTCACCGTGATAGTCCAAACAGATAGTAACCTTGCAAACATCAATTAATGCTTTAGCCGTTTTAAGAAAAGGTCGACCTAGCAAAACTCCCGAAGTTCCCTTCTTTCCCTCGCAAGTGTTAATCACATAAAAATCCGCAAGATATACGAAATCATGGATTTTAACAAGAACATTTTCTAGAAGGCCTTTAGGTGATATGCATGATCGGTCGGCTAATTGAATAACAACTTTAGTATCGGTTAACTCAACCCCAACTAAGATATTAAACACAGATAAAGGCATCACATTGATTGAGGCTCCTAAATCACAAAGGGCTTTTGGGATCATCTTACTTCCAATCAAACAGGACAAGGTAAACATACCTGGATCATAGCACTTCTCGGGAAGCATATTTCGAATACATGCTGAGACATTTTCGTTTACCATAATTTTTCCATTTTCGCTTGTCTTTCCAGTAATGAACTCTTTCAGAAACTTCCTAAGATGCGGGATCTTGATAGCATGAAGAAATGGCAGATTAACTTCCAGCTTGCCAAAGATGGACATGTAATCCAGCGTCTGCTCCATGGGCTTTGGTTTCTGCACCAATGCTTGTGGAAACGGTGGATCAATCAGTATTTCTTCTTGGACAACCTGCTTCTTTCCTTTTTCCTCTGCATCGACTTTTTCCATATCTTTCTTTGAGTTGGATGACTCAGAGATATTTAGCTTGGGCAAGTTGACAATGGCATCAGTGTCACTTTCTTCAGCCTTCTTCGATGCCTTGCTTGGCGGATCAGGGAGATCTCTTCCACTTCTCAGAGTAACATGGCTAACATTCTTTGGATTAATCTGGACTTGAGAAGGTAGCTTTCCTTGGTTCCCTCGAATCTCATTGATTGAGGCGGATAGCTGCCCTATCTGTCCGACCAAGTTGTCTAGTCCGATTTCCTGCTCCTTCTGTGAATTTTGGATGTTCATGATAGCTTCATTATGAGTCAGAATACTCTGCTGCATGGTTTGTTGTGAAATAGCCATCTCTGTTATAATTTCTTCAATAGTATTGCCATGCTTTGCTTGGGAAGGTAGAGGCAAAAGCGGTGGATTCATTGGGTAAGTCCTTTGATTAGGAGGGCGATAGACTTGCTGTTGTGGTTGTTGGGGTAGCATCTGCAGTTGATGTGGGGTGAACTGTGGCTTGGGATGATTATCCCACTTCATATTTGTATGATCCTTCCATCCAGGATTGTAGGTGTTGGAGTAAGGATCTCTTTTCTGCTAGTTATTGTTCCAGTTCCCAATCGCGTTGCAATCTTCAGCAAGATTTGCTTGGGTGTTACATTGCAACGAGGTGTGTCCAGACTGTCCACACGCTCCACATATTTGTTCAATCGAGTTGACTGAGGATGTTTTTTCCAACATTGGGTGCATCAGCTTCTCCAACTTTGAGTCCATCATCCTTTCCAACTTCTCAAAACGATTATCAATCCTTTCCATACTAGTATCTAACTTGGTCTCCAGATCTATAGGATCAGCTGAATTTGCAGATTTTTTATGATACGAACTTCTCCATAATCCTTAGTTGCATTAGCCAACTCTTGAATAATCTTCTCGGCATCATTGACTCTGCAACTAGAGAAATTTCCTCCACTTGATGAATTGACAAGATTCTTTGTAGTGATTCTCATTCCTTGATAAAAGTAGGTCAGCAAATCTCCCTTGAAAAAATTATGATTTGGACAGCTTTCGATGAGAGCTTTGTATCGTGTACAATATCCATTTAGTGTTTCATCAAACTCCTGCTGGACTCCAAAGATCTCCTTGCGCAAGGCATTGGTTTTTGTAACTGGAAAGTAGCAATCCAGAAATATTTGTCTCATCTTTATCCAAGTACTGATTGAGTTTGCGGGTAGACTTGTGAACCAGTTTCCTGCATGGTCCGTGAGAGCAAATGGAAAAGCAGATAGTTTGAATTGTTCCTTTGTTCCATGCGAATTCTTTTGAGCATTTCAGAATCTGACGAACTCATTCAGAAAGCGGAATGGATCTTCATTCTCCATTCCATGAAACTTTGGTAGAGCTTGGATAAGCCCATACTTGATCTCAATCGGCTCAGTGATCCCGTTAATTTGGATTGGTGTTGGAAGATCTTCACAACCATGCTTTCCAAACTGATCTAGCCTTGGATTATTCGGATCGTCGGCCATCTTCTCGAGTTCAGTCTCGAGTTTTTCTTCAGAAAAGACTTCTACTAGGCTAAGCAGAATGTCTTCAGAGTCAGCTTCTGCTTGGCCAGACGAAGTGTCTCGCTTTGGCGATTCTTTATTCTTCTGCAGCCTTTGTCTCCTTCCTTAGCCTCCTTGCGGTTCTTTCGATCTCAGAATCAAATACAAGGTTTGGGTTGGAAGACCTGCTCATAAACTAGTTAAAGCACGAAAAATCAAAAGGTAAACACGGTTAATTAGAAACACCGATCCCCGGCAACGGCGCCAATTTGGTGGTCGCTGTTTTCACACCAAATAAAATTTCTATACACACTTAGAATTTTATAATTAGTATAGAACATGGTCGAACTCAGGGAATAGTGAAAATCAACAATATTTATCCTTTTGATCAGAGTTTTGGTGATGCCACCACGCATAAATTTGGGTTTACTACCTAGGCAAAGAAAAGTAAATAACAAGAAAGTAGATAGAAATGAACAAGAAGAGAAAGACGGACTCGGCTTCGGGTAACTTGTATGAGACAACTACTTCGATCATCGATGCATAGATTTAATTAATTCCTAAGATCAACCAGTTATAGGATACAGGTGTTGGTCACGTACAAAGTACCAAAGTCTTGAAGTGTTGAAATCCGAAAGCAACTAAACTAAGAAAGCGAATAAAAGAGTGTTTGGAATACTTGTGCTGAAAATTAAACCTAAACTACGGGACTAAGAACGAGATGGCTAGGACGAAAACTAAACTAATGAAGCGCTGAATTGTGGTGTAGATTGTTGTTAATGTCGTTCGTCTCCAGCCCCTTTATATAGATCTTGAGCTTGATCCACCAAGGAAAGAAATCTAGGGCAAATCTTTTGAATCTTGATCTTCAAGACTCCTTTTCCTTGTATAATTCCAGCCCTAAAATATCTTCAAGCTCCAAATCTTTAGCAAATCTTTTCTTCTCGATCTAAATCCCGTTTTATCTCCAAAAAACTGCCAAAATATCTCCAACTCAGCTCCGAACCGCCACCTCATCTCCGGACCATAAACCTGCTGAAAATAGACATTTCTGTGCACAAAACAGCATCAACTTGGACAAGATGAGCGTCAGAACTGGGTGAATTCGAGGGGTATAAAATCGACACATCAATAATATACTTTATTAGTTTTAAAAAAATACTATAAATTATTTTATTTTAAATTTATGATTTTAATTTACAAAAATTATTATACAATTAGAAAATAATAACAAAAATATATTACATGAAGATTAAAATACATAAATAGAAATTAGTAAAACCGCATATTACAAGAACATTAAAAATCTTAATACATTAATGCAAACGTCGATTAGATGTCCAAAATTTAAATATATAAATTGAAATTACTGATACGAAAATATGCAAATTACATATTTTACTCATTAGTGCCAAATTTAAACCATATATGCTGATCAAATCATCCTGAAGAGCAAAATGATCATCTCTATTGCTCATTAACCATATGATTGGACATGCTGGCGATGCGTTCGGTTGAGAATTGCAAAGGTTCGCCATCTTCATGCTCTCCCCTTGTAGGTATATCTGTAAGAAATTCTAAAAGATCATAATGGTTTAGATATGTATCTCGTTCATCTTCTACTATCATATTATGCAAAATGATACAAGTCATCATGATTTTTCCATCAAATCCTTATCCCAAACAAGACATAGACCCCGGAGGAATGCAAAACGAGCTTGTAGAACTCCAAATGCTCATTCAACATCCTTTCTACAAGACTCTTGGTGTTGAGCAAATAACTGGTGCTTTGGAATCTGTGGAGCAATAATTGACTTAACAAATGCAGCCCATGGAGGATATATTCCATCAGTGAGATAATACGCTCTATCTTTTTGCTGACCATTAACTACGTAACTAACCTTGGGTGATCGACCTTCTAAGACATCATTAAAAATGGGAGATCGGTGTAGTACATTAATATCATTAAGCGAACCTGGTGTTCCGAAGAATGCATGCTATATCCATAAATCATATGATGCAACAACTTCCAAAATGATTGTTGGATATCCACTTCTTCCTGTGAATTGACCAGCCCATGCTGTGGGACAATTTTTCCATTGCCAGTGCATACAGTCAATGCTACCGATCATGCTCGGAAAACCACGTTGTTCCCCAATGCGCAATAGTCTTGCCAAAGCTTGCTCATTAGGCCTTCTGAGATATGTCTCACCAAAGCAAGAGATAACACCTTCTACAAAATGTATGAGAGAGTCTCTTGTCACAGTTTCGCTCATGCACAGATATTCATCAACGACAGATGTCCCATATGCCAACACTCTTATAGCACCAGTACACTTTTGTAATGGTGAAAGAGATAGTCTACCGACAACATCACGTCTCTGTTGAAAATATTGGTCATGAGCCATAACAATCCCCACTATATGAAGGAATAATGGTTTCTGCATCCAAAACCTACACCGGAACATCTTGGGAGTGTACGTTGGGTCATCTCCGAAATAGTCCTTCATTAAGAGCTCTGCACCAACCTCACGTTCCCTGTTACAATACCTCCTCATCCTTCTGGTTGTAGGTCTCTGAGAACCAGAAGCGACATTGTGAATCATAAAATCCACAATGATTCGATCCATCTCACGATTTTGTTGTTGAACCCGTTGTTGCCATCTATTAACTTCTGGGATTTAGAAAGGACGAATTTGCCTATCAACCTCATTTGAATCTGAATCTGATGAAGAACTTTTACTGCTAGACATTTTTGTGAAGATGGGAATTAAGTTAGATGTGCTCTTCATATGTATCTTTTGCATCAAATATATAGGAATGTAGGTAAGCTAAGTAAATTTGTATTATTTGATTTGCCTCCTCTAATTTTGTAACATGGCCTGCAAAGGGATTTGGATTCTTTTGTGAAAGACCATATCCTTGCCTTGTCATGAAATAACTTTTTTCACGTGGTTTATCAACCACATTGTCATAAAAAGGTTTGCATGAGGACAAAATTCGATAATTATTCGTAAAAAGGGAAATAACATTATGTTAATGAAGTACTAGATTACATAAGATAACTAGATTACACAAAACTAGATTAATGAAGTACTGAATTGCATAAGATAACTAGATTAAACAAGACAAATACAAATCCAAACTAGATTCATTTTCCAAAGACAATTTTGACTAGTTCAAGTTTGAGCTCTTCTTTTGCTGTAGACAAATTATTTCTTGCCAGCAATGCATCCAGTGTCCTATGCTTCATCTTCATACTCTACATGTTGATCCTCATTTTCTCTATTTCTATCCTTTCACGTTCAATGTTCAGTTGAGCACTTGACACATCTCTCATTAATCCAGTTTCATTGTCTTTAGACACTGTTAAATTATGAAGTTGAGTTGCAAAATCACTATTGCTATCAGATTGTGATGTCTTACCCTTTCTTTTCCTTCTCGTCTTATCTCTACCTTCAGGACGAGAAATTGATGAAGTTCTCGTATTGGAATTATCAGGGTAGGAAGGGATAGTAAACGCCCCATCATCCGAAGTCTTGGATCTTTTCGAGCTTCCACCACTTTCTCTTTCATTCGCCTCTTCACTTTCGGGATGGCCACATGGTTGATTAAAACTTGATCCAATGTCCCACTTGGGACATTTACTCATAACTTCGTTAAATACAACTAAATCTTGGAATTTGCTGCCACCTGCTGCGTAAATTGTATGAGCTTCTTTCTCAATATTTGTTTGGCTCATTCCACTCTTTTATCGAGGTCAAGCTTGTGTATGTCTTTGTCAGAAGCCATTTCAAGAGTATCTACCTCTAGGTAGAAGTACTATTTATCGAGGTCAAGCTGATAAAATTATTGATGAATTCATATTTCTTTTCCAACATGCAACACATAGGATATGCTTATTAACTCATTGAATTTGACCAATATCATATCTTTGTATTTAATATAAGAGAACACTAAAACAACTGGTTCTTTTCACAATAATGTCCTTTTCCCATTTGGTTCTTTAATTTGCTAATGGATATATTCCCATATAATGCTTCATGTTTGTGATTTATGCAGGATCCCTAAATCATGAAGCTAGGGAGGCATTTCTCTCGGCCTTATCATACAAGATTGGGCTGATCTGATAATAAGCTTTGTAAGTACTGCTTAACCTTTCGCCCCTAAAAATCTGTCTCCTCTGTTTGCTCGATGCATGAATCTTCTTGCTACCTTTTATTAGGTTAAGGACAGAGGAAATTCGCTCAGGAATTGAATCTCGAGGGACAGGTGAGATTTTGTCTACTGCTTGTATTAATATCTTCTGTGAGATCTCTACTGATTTTCTTTCTCTCTCTGATATTGTTGCGCTTCATGCAGAACTTTATGGAATGAATCGGACCATTTTAATGCGAGCACTGAAACATCTAGAACACAAGGGGAAGCTTGCAATCTTCAAAGGCACTTCTGCTGATGATGAAGGCATTAAATTTTCCCTATAGCTTGTGCTTTTACATGAAAATTGGGCTTGTATAAGTTAAGAATTTTTTATTATCATACATGAATGTCCACACCAACTGTATCATTTATTTTAACTGTTCCGGTTACACGCCACATCAACACGTGTTCTAGTATAAATTTTCCGGTGGGGATTGATTATTTTTTTATGTTATAAATTTCAATTTTTGATTATTGTGTTGGTTATATTCTATGATAACTATTGCTAACATTGTAAATTTTATGGTAGCACAAAGATTACACAAAAAATGTGAGATGAAGCAGAGAAGTTGTTTGAGTTGTGAAGTACTGAAGTGGACAACAATGCATTAGATTCTGTCTTTTTTTCTTACATATTCAATTGTAAGCTGATAGGTGAAAATTCAGATGAATAGAGTAGGATTAAGCCTAGACACTGGAACACAGATCAGTGGAAGAGCCCTGGGAAGAGTTAATCCAGGCCCCTCTTCCATATCCACCTTGCTCTTCCCTCCCTCAAGTTTAAACTCAAAGCACTGGATCAATGCAGCTAAGGTTGTCTGAACAACCTGCAATGCCAAGGTAGTCCCCGGGCAGCCCCGTCTCCCGGTCCTGAATGGCAAGAAATGGTAATGCTGCCCTCTAACATCCAACTGCGCCTTATCCTTAGAGAGTAACCTCTCTGGCTTAAACTCTAATGCATCTTCCCAGTGGTTGGGATCTCTTCTGATGGCCCAAATGTTGACAAATACTCGAGTCCTTGCTGCAATGTCGTACCCTGTAATGGTGCAGTCTTCAGTAGACTCTCTAACAATCATGGGCCCGGTTGGGTGAAGTCTTAGTGTTTCTTTAACTAAAGCTTGAAGGTATGGGAGGTTGGTGATGTCTGATTCTTCTACTAGTCTGTTTTTCCCTATGAGTGAGTCGATTTCGTTGAACTGCGTTTTGCAGGATGTTTGGATGATTGATCTGCTCTGGTAATGCCCATTCTACTGTTATGGCTGATGTATCAGTCCCAGCAGCAAATAAGTCCTGCAATGGAGAAAAAAAGGTTAAATCTTTGTCAATAATTTGAAGAAAATAGAGGTGAAAATGAAATTGGATTAACAGCTTACAAGGATGAAGGCCTTGATATTCTCTCTGGTTAGTTTTATCTCTGAGTTTTCATCTTCTGCTATGTCAAGTAACATGTGAAGCATATCCTTTACAGCTTCACCTTCCTTAAAATCTCTACTGGATTTCCTTCTTTCATCTTGATGTTCGTCAATGATCTTCACCATCATGGCGTCAAACCTACCACGAACCTCCTTCAACCGCTTTCCAAATCCTTGCAAATCCAAGTTCTTGCAGAACCAGATGTAATCTGACAAGTTGAATTTCCCCGTTAGCTCTGCTGTCTCTTGAATCAGTTTCCTCACTGCTCCAGCTTCATCTTCATCTTCGGAGCACCTCTCACTCATGATCATTCTTGATATCACATTGTTCGACATCCTAATTAGTTCCTTCCCAACATCAACTGATTTCCCATCAGCCGCTTTCTTAGCCAAGGATTGAATGAAGTGTTTTACCTCATGGCACCTTACAGGCTGCAGGAGGTCTAGTGTCTGTCCACCAAGAAGCTGAGACATGCAAAGCTTCTTCATGAACTTCCAGTAAGTCCCATAAGGCGCGAAGGAGAAGTCCTGAGAGCCATAAGTTAGGTAGTCGGTTGCAGCTGTTTGAGGCCGGTCTGAGAAGGAACTCTCGTGTGTTTTGAGCAGCTCTTTGGAGACCTCAGGTGATCAAGCAACTACGCAAGGAACTGAGCCCATATAAATGTGAATCAACGGGCCATAGCGCGTTGACAGCTTGTCTAGTGCTTGATGAGGTATTGGAGCTAGGAGATGGAGATGGCCGATGATTGGTAGGGCTAGAGGGCTCGGAGGTAGCCTTTTGGAAGATCGGTTTTTGAAGAATGCTCGGATTAAAATGGTGGAGATGAGCCATATGAGGAAGTAAATGATATATTCTTGGATATCAGCCATTGTTGAAGCTAGAGCTCTACATGAAGATGAAAATGTGGCTTTCTTATAATCAGGGCCGGTCCTGAGATTCCGGAGGCCCTAGGCGAAAAGCAAAAACGGGGCCCTTATTGAAGCTTTGTGAACCATATTTATAGCGAAAGCTAGCACATGCTTTCATATTTGTGTACCTACATAACTTTAAAAGTAGAAACCGTAAAGTGCAACAAACTTAAAAAAAAAAAAGGATCGAATACTTATTGAAATAACTTAGACCTTCTAGCACTTTGAGATGCAAAATCATCAATAACATCATCAAGATCAAGTTTTTCCAATACCTCATTTTCAATACATAAAATTGCTAGTCCATTTAACCTTTCTTGAGACATAGTAGAACGCAAATATGATTTTATCAATTTTAGTTTCGAAAAACTTCTTTCTGCTGAAGCTACAGTAACATGTATAGTCAACAATATTCGATATGCAATAGAAACATTAGGAAAATAATCTGAAGCTCTAACAAACTCAAAAACTTCACCAATTGACTTTATTTCTAAAGGTAAACACATTTGTAGCACTTGCAATTCTAATATAAATCTTCAGCATATATATCAAATTTATCATTATATTTAAGCGCATTATCAAGATTAACACAACATTTATGCAATGTATTATCATCTAATTTAGATAACTTCTTATAATTAAATAAAAAACCAAAAATATCTTCAAAGACTATCAGTTGCTCAAATCTACTCTTCAAAGATAAAATAGCAATATCCACTATAACAATAAAATAATTAATCCTAAAAGACTCATCAGCAGATATGAAGTATCTTCATGACAACTTTCATCAAATTGTTTTTTCCTATGAACCTTACGTTTTGGAGGAAAAATTGGATCAATTTCCATTTTAGATGCAAGCTCCTTAGCTAATGTTAATGCAGATTGAAAACCTTCATTCCTATACTTTTCGAAATAAGAAATCAAACCTTTCAAGATAGCTATTGCAACATCAATTTGCATATCCTTAGATTGTAATTTTTTGCTAATCAAATTTACTTTGTTCAAAATATTATGCCATATAGTCATTCCTAACAAAAATTCAAAATTATCAAGTTCATTTGTAGCCAAAGACTCGGCCTCACTCCTAGTTTTAGCATCATCAGTAACTCTTGATAATTCAAATAGAGCATCTCTTATTTCATTAGGTTGAGTTATTATAGCATGAACACTATTAACATGACTTTCTCATCTTGTTGTTGACAATGATTTTAAAGTTAAATTAGGAACATGATCTTGTAAAATTTTCCATCTTTTTGTAGAACCAACAAATAAAGTATACAAGCGTTGCACAACTCCAAAAAAAGAGACGGCTTTAACACAAGAACTAGTCATATCACATATTGTTAAATTAAGAGAATGACAAGCACAAGGCATATAGAATGCTCTAGGATTTATTTCAAGAAATCTTTTTTGTACCCCTTGATGTTTCCCTTTCATATTTGAACCATTGTCATAACCTTGTCCTCTCACATCATCAATGCCAAGCTCAATTAATTGTAAAGTTGCTTGTATTTCATTAAAAAGAGCTAATCTCGATGTATCATGCACACTTAAAAATTCAATAAAGTATTCTTTTACCATTATTTCATTATGAGACATATCAACACATCTAACTACTAAAGTCATTTGCTCATTATGACTTACATCAGAAGTACAATCTAGTATCACCGAATAATACTTAGCTTCTTTTACTTTTTTAATTATATCATTTTTAACTTTAGAAGCTAATGTTGAAATCAATTCATTTTGAATCTTATGACTAAGGTAGTGATAGTGAATTTCTTTATTTTGGATACGTCTTAAGTGCTCTTGCATTACTAAATCAAATTCGGCAATTAATTCAGTTAAGCCCAAAAAATTCCCGTTATTATTTTGATAAATCTTCTCATTATCCCCACGAAAAGCCAAGTTACGCGTAGCAAGACATTTCACAACAGAAATAATCCTAACTAGAACAAATTTCCAATGTTCTTTCTCTTTCTTAGTGTGCACTTGTAAATCTTTATCAATTGTTTGATTTTGCTTCAATATTTATCAATTGTTTGATTTTGCTTCAATCTAATTGTGAAGAAGAGGAGAGCCGCCGACTGCCGAGCGACTGCCGACTGAATCAGTGAATTGGAGTGGTTTTCGTTTTTGCTTGGGCCTTGGCCTTGCAGTACCGAGACAGAGAGTGAGAGAGAGATTGGATAGAAAGAGCGGCGCCGGCCAGCCAACAGTACAGAGAGTAGAGAGACACTGAGACAGAGAGGGAGAGAATTAGAAAAGAGCCGTTGCTGCCGTTCACAAGAATCACAACTCACACTGACAAATCTATTTGTTTAATTGTTAATTTGTTATGTGGGTTGTGGCAAAATGGGCTTATAATTTTTTTTTTTTATAAATGGGCTCAAAATAAATATGGGTTCATATCAAAAAAAAATTTAATGAGCCATTTTGTATTGGGCTGAATTTTATATTTCGGGCCCCCTTAAAATTAGGGGCCCTAGGCAAAAGCCCCACCCGCTATTCGGGTGGGCCGGCTCTGCTTATAATAGCTATTGTTAGGAAACTTGACTTATAATTTCATTACAATGTATATAATAGTCATCCAACTTTGAATCTGCACCTTTGGATTTTCTGTTGCTTCTGCTCTGCCGGCCGACAACGTCTGAAAGTTTCTTAACATGATATACCTTTCATAGCTTGTTGCTTACTTGATTGATTCTAATTCTTCTGTAGTAGGACTTGTGTTTTTGTTTGTTTTGTTTGTCTATTTGTCCATAGTGCACATACATTTATTATCCATCATTCATTAATTTCTCTCTCCTCTAACATCATATTTTTTTAAACACTCAAATTATAAACAAACTTTCATTCATCCATCCATATACCGAATTACATCATTCTAATTTTTTATAAATTATATTTTAATAAAAAAATAAATTAATAATATTATTTCCTAACAAATAAATTGATAACTAAAAAATTAGTGGGAAAATAAATACTAATTTTAATAACACAATGAAAAAAATAAATTGTTTAAAAATACAATTGAAACTTGCAATGATATTGGAATTTAAATAATACTCCCTCCGTCCTGGAAGAAACGTCTTGTTTCTTTTCTGCATGATAATTTATGCATTTAAATTTTGCTTGTTAGAGGAGAATGGTGTGAATGGGCCCCGACAAAAAATGACTTTTTTGTGAAATAAATTTATTTCCTTTTTAGGAAACAAGATATTTGTGTGGGGTAACTCGAAATAGAATACTAGAACAAATATTTCAAGTGGGATGGAAGGAGTATAACACTTAAATCTAGGGGCAAAATTAAAAATAGCCAAATGAAAACTTGTATATGCAAAAGTAGACAAATTATCACATGCATCATATAGTCATTCTTCCAATTTTGCCCTTGAATTTGTTGTTTTATATTGTAATCACCTTAAATTTAGTGGGGGTCACCGGTTTGACAATGAAGTTGCCATTGTCTTCACTTTTTTCAATTTTGCTATGTAATTCTTGTATATTGTACATCGGGTTTAGTGCTCTAATTGAAGAAATATATTTATAAAATCGTATAAATCAAGACCTATATCTATGAAGTTATTTTAATAAAACATAATCAACAATTTTTAAATCTATTAAAATATCAATTGACTTTACTGTGGGAATATAATTATATTTGTTTTATCTATAATAATTATTATTATACTTTATTTTATTGGGATATAATTTTTTATGTAGTTTTACTAGTACTCTTGATATTCCTTAGAATTATCTCAAACGTAATAATCTTTAATCATTTATTAATCATAATTATTTTATTCTTATATTGTACTATTCATAAGTTATTTAGTTTTCATGTATCATTTACCTCGTGACATGTTATAAAGATTTAACAAACACACGCATATTTATTATGAAATTAATGAAATGTAAACTTTGTCATAACATAAAGCTCAATTTCATTCCATACAATCTCAATCATGCTTGCATGAGACATTTTTTTTTATGTCCTGATTGATGACATATACTACACTTCTTTGATGCGCGGGGTCTACTGCGGCTAGATGCTTCCACGCCAGATCGAAAGCGTCTCATCTTCGAATGACCAGTTTGGCGTCTTGTCAAAGGCGGCAAAACTGTCTGAAAATCGTCTTGTATGTTCCAATCATCCAGATGAGGAAGAGGACTAATGATGCACGAATATAAATCTCGAGCGTTTGTTATCGTGTAGTAAATGGCCACGAATTTGCATATGTCATTACCACTATGTCTGCATAGAAAATTGTATCAATACATTATAATTTAAATAACAAATAAAATCAAATATTTTTTTCTTACGCAATGGCATGTGAGTATGGCATCAGATCCATTTCGAATTCTCGACACTGACACACATAGTCGTGTAAGTTCACATTGAAGGTCCTTCTTCCATCAATAACTTTGAATTGAGTCTGTGATATCGTGACAATTGTATATGTGCAAGATTTTTTGACCTCGATAGTAAGCTTTCGAATGGCCTCTTCGGTCAACGGTTGCTTCGTGGCATTCACTACGGCTCGTTTATCATCGAACCATTTTTCGATGATATGTCGTACATTGTCAATTAAAGAGCATATCGGCAAATGCCTAGCCCACAATAACCTTCCATTGAAATACTCAACCGCATTTGATGTTAGGAAACTGTACCGACGAACTGAACACTTAGATCGGGTCCACAGCTTGGGGCCGACACTAAAAGTTTCTGATATGCTCCATCTGGATTCAGTGATCAGATTGATGTCATCGCTTGTTCATAAACTGCAAGCTTGTATGTATACGCTGCTTTATGGAACAATGTAGCTACAGCACCACCCCAATGTGTGAGCTTTTTAAGGAGATGGTAGAAGCAAAGACCATGAGCACTATCGGAATATACTGTTTCAATGGCATTCTTGATACTGATATGTTGATCAGAGACTATTAGTAGCTCAGAATGTGTACCGGATGCCCTCCTTAATTGATTTAGAAACCAAGTCCAAGCATCATTATTCTCAATCGGTCCAATATCGATGGCTAGCGGGAGACATTGTTCGTTTCCATCTTTTGTCACTGCAACGAATAAGATGCATTTGTTTTTCCCTTAAGATGAGTACCACCGACGACAATGACCGACCTTAAATTAAGCATAAACGCATTAATGCATGGCCCAAATGCAACAAACACATACTCGAACCGACCATCGGCGTCTATTTCCAAATGAGTGATTGTGCCCGGGTTACACTGCTTCAACATTTGGAGATAGCGAGGAAACATATTAAAAGAAGCTGCATAACCACCATGAATCACCTCGATTGCCTTATTTCTAGCACGCAAATGTCTTGTCATAACTTGTCTGGATACTAAATTCTCTCCGCAACTCATCCATCATATCACGAGGTTTTACCATTGTGGCCTCTTTACGAATTTTTTTGGAAAATATGTTGCGATTGTCTTGTAGTTGACTTTTCGTAGCCCCAACTGCCCAAAGTTGAGTTTCATGTATGGTTAGACTGGAACTGGTACACGTGCCAAAATTTCTCTCTCCAGACAGCACGCATCTCGAAAGGATATCTATCGGAATGTATGTAATTGTATAATTGGTAATGTTTGTTGGCCTTAAACACTTTAAACAATTGACGGTGCTCTAAATGCCACAATCCTACAACGCTTGAAATATCCTCCTTGTTCTGAAACATCGAACCAACTGATAGAAGACCTTCTTTTATCCTCTCTAACTCACTAACAACAAAGACTCCGGATTCCCCGACCGAAACAAAAGGAACAAACCAATTTGCTACTTCTTCTCCACCTCCTTCAACTGGGGTGATTGCTCTGTTATTATGCCACTCTATCATTGACATAAGCTTATTGAATCCACCCACTCTACGAATTCATGCCGAGAACTCAAAGAATGTGCCGTAATTAAATTGATTTTTGCAAATCATCATCACCCTCATCATCATCATCACCATCATCATCATCATCACCACCACCACCACCACCATCATCATGATCATCATCACAATCATCATCATCATCATCATCATCATCATCATCATCATCTTCTTCTTCTTCTTCTTCTTCTTCTTCTTCTTCTTCTTCTTCTTCTTCTTCTTCTTCTTCTTCTTCTTCTTCTTCTTCGACTTGTTCTCCCACTTGATAAACACAATTATTTGTAGCTCCACTTATAATATACGTGTCACCAAATATCGGCGAATGTGCTGAATAATCGAAAGAAGGAACATGTGGTGGATACGGTTCTTGTTGCAAGCTTTTATCATCATCATTAGTTTATGTGTGAACAATATAGACCACATGCTCTTCATTTTAGGTGATAAGTCGATTCAGATCTTCATTGGAATTCAAGAGGCACTTCAACAATCTACCGGGCGAGCCGACGATAAAGAATACACCAAGTAATGTATATGCATTGAATTTGATTGCATCATTGAATCAATGTTTCTTGTTAAGGTCGAGAAAGATACTTGATCCGCCTGAAAATATGCTAACTGCTCATCACCCCCTATGCATTATGTACCAATGAAATTGCCGCCGTATTTTACAATCAAACTTACCCACTCCGCCATCTACCGAAAACACCAAATATATGATCCAATCTAATTACATATAACAATACTAACATTAAATTTTAAAAAAAAAATCATCAATTAGATTAATAATTATGCAAATTTATAATAAAAACAAATCATCTTCTTCGAATAGTCGTAGCTACTCTGTTTATATTTGTTATAAACATTATAACATCACTCAAATACTTTAATATTTAATAGGTAAATAGATGTAAATATATTTTATAGATTATTCAATGGAATCATTTTATGCACTCTCTCTAACTAAATAGGTAATGAATGTAACGATTTTTCTCTAAACTAAATTATTATAAGTAAATCAAATTAATGCTTTTATTTCAAAATAGGTAAATTGGAATTTTTAGTCCCCAAACTATGCGTGTTTGGCCAATTTGGTCCCCAAACTATAGAATTTTGGATAAATTGGTCCTTCTGTTAATTTTTTGGTAAGTCAACTGTTAGTCAACGATTTTTAAAGGGTATTTTCGGTATAATATTATTGAGGACCAAAACGTCCAAATACTAAAAAATTGAGGACCAATTTGGCCAATTTTTTTTTTACTGAAATTTTTTTAATTTTACAAAAATCGAAAAGTATTTTAGTCGTTTTGATTTTTTTAAGGACCAACTACGCCAATTTTAAATAAGTTGAAGACCAATCCCTATATTTTGGGATCATAATCGTCAAATTTTATAGCTCTGTTATCAAAATTTTCGAATATATTATTATGATAAAGAGAGATAAAAACGTAAAATATTTGATAATCAATTAACAAAACTATAGTAGATTTCCATTCAAAACATGTTTTCATTCCAATATGATTTATTCATTAATTTTTCGTATATTTTATGTTTTAATCCCCTGTTTTCATAGTAATATTCGGAAAAAAAATTGGTTACGGAGTAATATATTTTATATTTTAATCCATCATTTTCATAGTAATATGATCCCCAAATATATTATAATTAACGGGAATGGTCCTCAACCTTCGTCCAAAATTCTATAGTTTGAGGACCAATTAACTAAAATAAATAAATAAGAGACTAAATTGACCAAACAAGCATAGTTTGGGGACTAAAAAATCCAATTTGCCTTCAAAATAAGATAAGCATTAAGCATTCTACTTCATTTGCTATCAGATACTTCCTCGTCCCATAGACTTAGTCCAGCATTCTATTTCGGGCTGTCCCATTGAAATATTCCAATTTCCTTTTTTAGTAAATTATTACACTTTTTTATGGACCCACCGCCTTATACAACTCTACACACATCAACAACTCTCCTTAAAAACTGCATCGAAAAGAAAGTAGACTATATCTATGGGACGGAGGGAGTATTTAATTAAATCACGACATTATTTAAAAAAATAAATATACATAACTGAGTAATATTAATAAAATTTATCACCAAGCCACTAATTTGTGATTCTCACTTTAAATAACACGGCCTATTCTAATTTAAATAATTTAACTATTATAGTGGCATGAAATATTACGGAATTATGTATATACTTAGAGGCTTCACAAAAAAGCAAAAAAAAAAATCAAATTATAAGCATAATTAGAGGCTCATTAAAAATATAAAAGATTTGCAATCTAAGGAAATATAGACAAACTTGTATTGTTCGCAGTTCGCGTAATGGAACGTAAGCAATTCATCAACAAAATTTTAGTGAAAATATTAGAGTTTAAGAATATGTTGTGGTTTTGGTCGCACATAGATGCATATATATACACACAACAGAGTTGCGCTCAATGACGAATTTATCACCATTCAATATGGTAACAACTAACAAATACTCCCTTCGTCCCACTCATTTTGCAATATTTGTGATTGGGTGTGGATTTTAAGATAGTGGGGTACATGTGTAAAGTAAAAGATAATGAAGTTAAATAATGATTGTAGTTCATTTTTTTTTTAATTTTAGAAAACGTTGCAAATTGAGTGGAACGACCCGAACAAAAAAAATGTTGCAAGATGAGTGAGACGGAGGGAGTACATAACTTGAAATGAGAAGGAAGAGACTACTCACTGCACAAAGTAGTGTGCACAAATTTTGAAGTTAAAACAGTAGCCAAATAGATTAGATTAGGTGCAGAATATGTAGTACAAGGGCAAAATAGGCTTGTTGTCTATTATATGCATTTAGAAGATAATATGACTATTTTTGCAATAAAATTTTTTCCATTGCCTATTTTTACCTATTTGCACACTAAATTTATAATGCAATTTATTATATGAAAATGATAATCGACTAAAGAGTGCTTGAAAAAAAAATTGAGATAGTATAAAGAGTGACTATGATAATGGTTAAATGATATGAATAAAATTAATTAACATTTGTGATATAGGTTTTCATTATTAATAACTATATTAAACGTTAATATTCAACGGTAACAAAACAAATACATTTCTCTCTTCTTCATTAAAATTTTAAACAGTAACATTTTATCTCACTTTGGTTTCTCTCGCCAACTTCATTAAAGATGGGCCCGACACATTACAATTCACTCTCCATTGGAAAATTTAAACGAAACTCTTCATCTTTCCATTTAATATTTTGCTCCAATGCAGTTGATGATTCATCCATATTTGTAAATGGAAACATTGCATTGGAGGAGGTGTTGTAAGAAAAAATAGAACTTCTCAAGGGACTTCATGACACAACATGAAAGACTTTAAAAAGTACTCTCTATTTACCAAGCAGAAAATGAGAGAACATGTCTTGTACTACAGCTCTCTTTCAATACCAAAGGACCTACAACTACAAGTAGTAGGTGCAACCGTGCAAACAATTTTACTAGCAAATCAAACAATAGCATCACCAAAAAGATTCAATTATCCTAGCCTAACCGAGTAAGCGATATTTACTAGTCTGTAGCCTCTAACAGCATATGAACAAGCATGGTAAACTAAGTATTGATCATCAGTGATGATCACAAACCTGAGAATCCAATCATCAAGAGATGATCAACCGAACAACCCACAAATCCTTTACTCTCAACCTTGATTGAGGAAATGATGCATCATGCACAAACTATCTAGAGTTTAGCGCATTGACATCAATGTCCTTACCCTTTTCTGCCTTTCAGCCTTTTTAGCAGTTGGGGTTCTCTTTAGCTTATGAAGCTCCCCCATCACAACTTTTTCGGCAGTCTCAATGTTGTTTAAGAGCTTCTTCTGAGGTGTTAAGCAAGCTGGTTCGTTACTCTGATTGGTGATATCGAGCAATATCTTTGGCACCTTGCCAATAGTTGGTGGACAACGCCTAACTTCAATCTTGGGAAGTGGGGTAGTCAGAGAAAGATCTTGCTCGAGCTGAGCAACTGATGTAGATACTGATGGATCATGAACTATCTGGTCCTGGAGTGTAGGAGTCTCAGTTTCTAGGCCTTCACCTTCTCCCCGACGTGCTCTTGTTCTCTCGATTGCCTAAGCAGCAAATCATATCAAAATTAGTTGAAACATGGTATGTTGGAAGGTCTCTAGCCAAAACCAGCTATCAAACTTGGTACATGTATTGGATACCTCTACATTTGCATGAAACAAAGCCAAATAAGCATTCTTACTGCATTTCCAGATGACATAAACCAAACAATGATATATGATGAAACAATCATAATATATCATTGGCTGAATTGTCCCGACTGAACTTGTAAGTTGACTCTAAGGGTTCTGAACTTCTCTTTTAAGGTAACTGAGAGTTTATAATAAATTAACATTTATAAGACAGTAGACTAATTTTTCAAACTAGATAGAATAAAATAGTAATAAGAGACATATTTTGACAAAAGTCACTTAGTTACCAAAATTGTCATTGGAGTAAATGTCAAAGTAAACATAATGTTCATCCCCAACATTAAATTGTTCTTGATATGTTTGAATCACAAATATCTCCTAACAAATAGAAGAGAATAAAACTTTTCAAAGCAGAAAATGTAAACACAGAGAAGTGCCGCTTTAAAATTTTACCTAGAGATGCTTTTGAAACATTAAATTCTGCTTTGCAAGTAATGGTAGCTCTAGCTCGCAAAACCAGCAAACATATCAACATGCCAAATTATCCTATTCCTCTAATTGTAATTGATGAAAACCATATTAACAAACAAATGCTTATAGCATATAACAAAACTACCAGACCTCCATGTACCCACTGGACACGCTATGTGTGAGCCTGTCACCCTGTCACATTAAGGGTAGTTTAACTCTTCTGTGTGGTTTGCAGGCTATTGCACAGGAGCGAGGTTTACCCTGTGCGCACCAAAGGTAGCGGCTGCGGGTTCCTCGTCAACAAAAAAAAAAAAAAAAAAAACTACCAGACCTCCATGTACAAGATTCAACAGTCTGCTTCAATCTACTACATGAAGGCTACTATATTTTCTAACCCGAAGCACAACCAATCACAAAGCATGCATGGAGCAATAACTAGGTCAGACAACTACCATGCACTTGTGAGAAAAGCAATGTAATTACTTATCAATCAACACAAGTGAAGATATAATCACTGAAGTGTAAATAAATCACATATTACCCTCACAACAGCAGTGATGTCCCTCAGTGGTGTTCTTGGATACCAAGCAGGTAAAACGGTGCTTCCTTGCCCCCGAAACCCACCTCGACCACGGGCGCTTCCCACAGTAGGGGAAATGTTTCTTCGCCCTCTGGCTAGCGCTGATGATCTACCAAAGTTTGGGGAACGCCCAATTCTTGGAGTTGCCATTGGTCCAGGTGTAGACACCATTGCAGCACCTCTCCACCGGAAGGGAGTTCTAGTTGCTTGATCTTCAACTTCATCGTCCATGATGATGACTTCCGAATTTCGGTTGCCACCGGTAAAGCTCCGTCTCCGATTGAGGTATGCAGACATAACATCGTCCTGCCTTGATAGTCTGTCTCTTGCCTCCGGCATTCTGTCAACTTCATCAACAACACAATACATTGCTTAACAAAAAAATAGCATGTTTCTTGAAAATGTATATATAAATAAGTATAGTTTCAATAACAAAAATCGAAGATAACTATGCAATTCCTCAGAGATTACAAGAAGCCGATATATTATCAGTAGAGATTCTAAACACCAACCGTAATCCAAAATCTATACACAAAGGCTTCTCACCCCAGATTCAACTCATAACGAAAACAAGAACATACAGAAATTAAATCTAGAAACAAGATTACAATCCACACAGGCAAACATAAAACACGTGCAGAAATGAGAAGTCGCAAATGAAATCAACCATTCCTCACCTACATGCAAATCACTAAATAAAACCTAGTGACAAAATCGAAAACTTTCGTCCTCACCTTGTAGAAATGTCGTTCAGGAAACTCCTCGAGAGGACTTCAATCGTGGAACTGGAGAAGATTTACAAAAACATGGAGTTGGGGTTTCTTCTGAATCAACTTCTGCAGGTGAGATTTGGTAGGGGAGAGTGGTGAACAGGCGAATTTTTGAAATGAAATTTGGGCGGTACTTTATAGTCAGCAGAAATGAAAGGCAGAGTAAAATCTTCAGTTTTCAAATTTCAACTGAGCGGGTTGATTGCTCCGAAAGTTCTTCGGTTTGTATTTACAGTTATGCCCCCACATAATTTTGTTTCTATTTTTGGAGCAAATTCTTTTACTAGTATTGACATATTCCTTCGAATTTGAAAAAATAAAAATAAGTGAATTTTAATGTAAATATTAATATAATAGGCTGAGATTATGTTTTTTTACTTCATATTTGGTAATGTGAATTATGACAGAACATTTTTGTTGGCATAGATTCATATCTTAATGTTATTGCTATATTTAATAACACTAATATTTTGATTACTTTCTAAATTATGTTTTCTTTGCCTATGTGATAACCTTTATAAATCGATTTACAGATAAACTCACTGATAAGTAACTAATTAAGTAATTACATAGAATGATGTGATCCTAAATTAATTGCCTATTATGATATGATTTAATTTGCTTTTTGCATTTTTATGGGAGTGAGAGTATGTTTCTAAGGTTCAACGTCACCCTATGGGTGGCTTGTTATAATTGTTTCTAATAATAGTATATGGAAATATGAAAAGTCCTCAGTCACTTAATTCTATTATTGCTTAAGTTGTGGATCTTATGGTTTAAATAGTGATATTCAACAAATTGAATAAAATACGAATTCTTCAGCAAGGATGGTAGCAGCGGCTCGTCCTTCCCGAAACCCATTCTTTCATTTAGTCTTAGTGAGTGTTTGGAAGCTTATTGATAAGTGCTGAAAGCGGTTGAAAGCTGCTAATTTGAGAATTTGTAAGTGTGTGGAAATAAGTGTTGAAAGCTGCTGAAAGTGGAGAAAATAGTGTTTGAAAAATTGTTGATATCCGTAGTTTATTTAAGTTTTTAAATAAAATATTCAATTTACCCTCAATGTTATTAAATAATTATAATTTATAATAAATAAATAAATATTAAATTATATTAATTTTATATAATATAAATTTATAATATATCATATTAGCATAAACATATCATACTATTATATTTTAAATAGTATTTATTGCTTAAATTCATAATAATAATATTTTTATATAATTTTAATAATTACATAGCTAAGAATAATTATCAAATGAAAATAGAAAAAATATAATTTAAAATTCAAAATTTTTAAAATCCACTATTTTAATTAATATATATTTAATTAAATTTAATTTTAATAATAATTATTTGATTAAACTTGAAGAATTTATAAATAACAAATATAAAATATTTTTTTATCAAATTACTAACTTATATATTAAAATATAATTATAATAAAATGTGTAATTAAGAAAAAAATTAATTTTAAAATTAATGATTTTTTGAGAATTATAAAAAATTTAAATGATAAAATAGATCAATGAATTAGATTAGTTGTAAGCTGCAACTGAAAGTTGAGTTATAGCAGCTTAAACAACTTATCTATCTTGGTTATATTTGGTAGAGAATTTCTGTTGAAAGAGAGAAGGCAATATCAGAGGCCACACCAAAATTTTGTCCATAAGCAGCAAGGGTACAATTGTAACGACCCAAAATTTTCAATATAAAATGCATTGCATATCTATTCATGCATGTTATCAAGTGTTTTAGTTCTGTAAGTTGCACCCTAGAAATTTAAATGTAAATTAAAGCATTTATCTTATTTGTCATTAAAACATTTTAGTTATGTAAATTTATTTTGAACTTTGAATGTGTTTATTTATATCATATTATGATTATATAGTATATTTTTGAGATAGAAATAATGTTAGAATTACTAATATTTATTTATTTTGGATTTCCTAAACCTATTAGGATTCAAGAAAAGATATAATATTTTATATTGTATTAAGTTATTAGGAAATAATTTGAAATTATATTTTGTGAATAAAATAGATATTATATTTGTGATATATATGTTTTAGGAAAAAAAATCTAGTTGTGTTTATCCATATACTAATTTATCTATAATTGAATCTCTCTTATATGGTAAGTGATATACTAAATTCTATATAAATTATATAAGTACGAAAATAAATATGGATAAAATATATTTAATACCTCATATGATTAGGGATCTTTAGATAATGATTTCTAGGCCTATAAATACACCCTTAGTCGTCCATAATATAGTTTCACATGAGATTTTCGAAATTCTGCCAGCATACCTGAGAACAGTTTCAAGAATTATTTACACAACTTACCGTCTTCATCGTTTCGTGAAAATTTAGGATCTCTTCCTAGGTATGTCTATCATAATATTTTATTTTTATAGAATTTTCCAAGCATGATAAGTATTTATTAAAAATGTTTAAGTTTCATGAGAACATAAATCTGTCCTGCCATTTACCTTTTCAGCCGAGAATTCCAAGGCCAAATACACGATCTTATGTTACTTGAAAAATTACAGAAAAATTATAGAGACAAACTTTAGGATGGTTTTAAGATTTATGTAAATTTTTGGAATTTTTAAATAAGTCCTTATATTTATAATGAATTTTCACTTTTATACTGCCGAAAAACCATGCATCCGGGATAGGGCTTAGAATAATGTTTATATCTCACTCCAAAAAAATGTTTTTGACTTGATTCTTTTTCCTAAATACTCTACACACGTAGGTATTTGTAAAACTATTTATTTCGTATTTTTAACTTATGTGTATGAAAGCAGTTTAATACAAATGTCCGAGTAGTCAGTCGGAGCATGCAATTTCGTATTCGGGTTTTGGTAGAAATTATTCTGTATTTTATCAAGTCGTTACTTATCTATAGAGATTGAAATTTTGATATGATATTTCTACGTATGTCCCCTAGATGTTTGTTAAATCTTAGAATTTTTTAAAGTATTTTTAGTTCCTGAAGCTTATAGTTAAAGGTCAGTAGGTCAGAAACGCTTTTGTTGATGTAGTAGGTACTATTTTGGTTATAACTCTTAGAGGACTTATTATTTTGATATGAAACCAAATCAGGTATGAGTTAGACTCATTAAGGAATCTATATGTAGAAAATTAAAATTTATGGAATGAATTCATGTTCTGTGGAATTTTTTTTAAAATAGGTATTCGGCACAAGTTAATATAGACACATTGAAACCTAATTACACTAATGAGTATATATATATATATATATATATATATATATATATATATGATATTATTTGTAACCTAATGACTATGTGGTATTATACATACACGACTTTCATGAATCATTAATAATTCTCAATTTTCATGTTAGGACGGGCGTACATGATTTAAAAATTTGATATCCATTTCATTCAAGTCAAGGTTAAGGTGGGGAATGTTACATTTATCTTTATTATATATTATATTCGATATTTCATGTTTTGACGACAGGCATGTAAGAATGTGGTATGTGTGGCAAATATAAGTTCATGTGGTATGTGTGGCCAATATAAGTTCATGTGGTTTGTGTGGCCAATACAAGGACATGTGGTCTGTGTGGCCAATACAAGTTCATGTGGACTGTGTGGCCAATATACAAGTTCATGTGGTCTGTGTGACCAAATTACAAGTTCATGTTACATGATCTAGTTACTCATGTTTATGTTTGATATAATCTATAGTTTGGATATATGTGTTTCCCACTGAGTAGTCGTACTCACCCTTCTATATTTTCACTTTTTCAGATCATGGTCCGGCAGATGTTTGAGGTGGCTGATGGTGATGGTCACACGGAAAAAGGAATTGTGAAACTTTTTGCATTATTAATTTAGTTTTATCATGAACTAAGCACTTTCGTTTTATTGCATTTCTCGAAAACTAGTAGTCACATGTGCTTTTATTTTAAGACTTCCACTGTTATGATATGCACTAAAGCCTATTTTTTTTATAAATCCATTTTTCTTAAAATTAAATTGAGAAGATTAAAATTTATGCACGAAGTGACGTCCCTTAAAAAGTTTTAAAAATTGGGGCGTTACAACAATCCCAACTATAAGAGTTGCCAGGATTATGGAGGAAGGAATGCCACTCAGCAGCAGAACTTTGGAGGCACATCATCTTCTCGGTCTCAGCCAAAGATTGAGGAAGCTGACAAGAATTCCATGGCTATCTTGCAAGACACCTTATACTCCTTTATGAAGAGTTCTAGGGAGCAAATGGAGACACTTACCACTTATGTCAAGAACGTGGAAGCAACTTCCAAAAATTTGGGGACTCAACTTGGCCAGCTAGCGCGGGAAGTCGCTTTTCTTAAAATGCAACAAGCGAAACTACCCGGACAAACTGAAGAGGCGAGGTCCATTACTATTTTGCTTGGTGATGATTCGGAGAAGGCTAAAGAGAAAATCGACGAAGTTGCTATGGCTATTGTTGATGAAAGGACAAGAGATGAGGAGAAGAAGCCTACTATTCAGACTCCTTTGCATAAAGATGTGAACCCATACAAGCCTCCTCCACCATTTCCCGGGCGTCTGAAAGGAAGCAAGCAAGATAAGCAATTCTCTACCATTTTCAATATGCTTTCTAAGGTTAACATCAATATTCCCCTTTTAGACCTTATCAAGAGTATTCCAAGGCAATCCAAGTTCTTCAAGGAGCTCATCACCAACAAAAAGGATTACGAGCATAGTACAAATCTTCCTACACTTGAATCAGGGGGTGTTTTAGTTGATATATTGGCTCTACCGCCCAAGTTAGCAGATCCTGGAAGATTCGACATCACTATCTCTATGGGCAATGATAGAGTTACACGAGCTATGCTAGATCTTGGAGCTGGTATCAACCTAATGCCCTACTCTCTCTACAAAACACTGGGAGTTAACAATTTGAAGCCTACACCTATGAAGCTTCAATTTGCTGATAACTCTGTGAAGACCCCAATGGGGATTGTTGAAGATTTGTTGGTAAAGGTTGACAGGTTTATTGTTCCTGTTGACTTTATTGTTCTTGATGGAGATGATACTTCTCGAGGGCTAAGTGACCAGCTTATCCTCCTAGGGAGGCCATTTATGGCAACCACTAGGACTTGTGTTAATGTACCATCACGAACTGTGAGGATGGAAGTCTTGGGGGAGGTAATAGAATTCAAAGCACTAGCTCCAACCACATTGGGAACTAATGACTCAACTGCTGAAGTTAACTTTGTGCAGCCTGCATATGATGAAGTGAAGGATTCTGATGGTACAGATGGATTAGGAATACACGCATTATTCGATGAGGAGTCAACTGATGTTGGTGTTCCGAATTTGGATGAATGTGTTGAAGATCAAACAGACATGTTCCCGAAGAAAACCATCTATGTCAAACGCACTAAAGTTGCTTGTGGGAAGAGCACGCTGGGTAAAACACTCTATCCTGGTCTTAAAGTTCTTTTATATGACGATGGTTCAAGAGTTTTTCCAGAATACCCAAGTTCTACATTCTCCGGACCATTTCATATGGTGGACGTTTTGTCGCATGGTGTGGTGCAATTGATGAATCCACGAACCAAAAAACATTTCAAGGTGAAGGATGTTTGTGGAGCATCATCGAAGGAGGCGTTCGACAAGGTTGTATTCGGGCGTCCAAAGTCGCCACGCTTCTAATCTGATTCAGCAAAGTCGAGCCAACGACTCTAACCAACAGCACTTCATGGGAGGCAATCCACGTTTGTGATTTTTTCTAGTTTTCTTAGTTAGATTTATTGCTTTCCATAATTTTTTTTAAAAAAAAAACTGAGGAAAATTGACATATATGCTTCACCTATTCGTGCTAGGGACTAGCTCATAGATAGGTTGGGGGGGGGGTATGTAGAATCTTGAACCCTACTGATTTGGTCTGTATAATTATGATTCTGATGATTCTCCATGTACTAGATATTTGAACTACTATGACTTATGCTATTTGATGTTTATGCATTTCTTGCTTTAAAAATTTTCTCGGCTGAAGCATTGTTGAATTGAATTTGAGCATGATAAAATTTTCGAACATGTAGGATGTAAAAGTATGGTAGTCCAAAGCCTTTGTAAGAATTTGAGCCTGTTGTGAATTGACGAAATCATATGTCGGCCTCAATTTCTTTCATGTGTGATACTCGCTTTAGGGAGAACATTTAGAACTTGCTTTGAGTCTGTTTGAAGTTTATTGAACACTTTTCGTATATGACATTGATATGATCTTATGAACTATCTCGTTTTTTAGCCAGAGCCAAATATGATTCCTACCTTGAACATCAACCTAGTAAGCCCCTTTTAGCTTAATGTATCCTTTTTATTCATGTACCTCCACTTAAATTGCCTAGCCTATCTAGCCTTAACCGAGGATCTAGTAGAGTTGTTAGTGCCGTGGGAGGAAATGGAGGCTTGTGAGGGTTTGGTGATCAAGGGACAAATATTTGCTAAAAAATGAGATTGGTGTGAATTGATTTTGATTATATCCTGCCTGGTACCGAACTTGATGACACCGTGTTATACTAAAATCTTTATCTAATTATTGGTAGAGAGTTGGCAGGTAAACAATTGGATATAATATGGGAGACTTGTGCGTGTACTCCTAACTTCAATTGAAAGAGGTTTATTGATGACATATGTCAGAGTTGGGAGGTGTTGAAAAAAAAAAGAGAGAAAAAAAAAGAGAAGAAAAAAAAAAACAAGAGGATGAAGATGAAAAAGGGAGCTTATTTTGGAAAAAAGTGAGAACTTGGGGGTGACTTAATTTGTTTGATTATGAGTGAGTTAAAGGTGGTTGGTTTTAAAGGTTTATTTTTATATATCATCATTTGAATGCTCTACTAGATCCCTTGATTGTTCGTACATTATGAGTCACTTTTCCTATATATTCCATACCCTTTTTATTACATACCTTAGCCCCATTACAACCAAAGAAAGACCTTCGTGATCTTTGCCATGAATTGTGTTCATTATGAGTAGAATTAGACAATCTACAAGCTTATGAAGACGCTCTCCTATGGTGAGTTTGAGTGATAATTTTACCCTTATATACTTGAGTGTTTGAGTGATACAAATTTCTGGAGAGGGACTACTCTACTTCTATGTTCTATTTTGTTTTGAACAGACCAACTGAGACTTGCTTAGTATAAATATATCAAGTATCCTGCTTTGGTCAGGACAGTGGACGTAGGACCCAGTGTGTCCGAACCACTTTAAAAACTGTTGTGTTGATTTACTGTTTTATTTAACTGCTCATATTGCATACAAACCGTATTTCACAAAACTCAGCATACAAACTAGTGTTTTCTAACCGAGACGTTTTATAGGGCCTACACTTCCGCACACACTCTGATATTGAACGACTGTTCGACTGACTCAAGTCAGTAGAGCTGAACTCAGTCGAAGATTTTCTGCCCACGCGATCTGAAGTATATTTGGCTATCCGACTCAGTTCAGTAGCAAACTCAGCTAAAGTTGACTTCGCGTTTGAGAAAGAAATTTGCATTCATGTGTATTCACCCTCCCCCCCTCTATACCTGAACCACGTCTCAGAACCAATAATTAACACGCACTGGGCGGCATGAATCAATAATATCTCGACAAATAATTAACACGCACGAAGCAACAAAACCAAAAATAAAGTTTTTAAGAAAGCATCGTGTATCTGATGGAAAATTCACTTTGGTACACGAAACCCAAGTTTGTCATCTTCTGTTCTCAACCTTCACAACCAAAGAAAAATTGATTAATAAAGTTAGCAATAAGTCAAAATAATATCAACAAAATATTGGTAATTTGTTTATATTTGATTAAAAATTCAGTCCCAAATCCCAACGCTAGTGGAGGGTTGATTCTTTAAAATTTGAAAAAAAAAAATTCTCAAGATTTTGATTACAATATACTAGGAAATTCCTCATTGATTCGGAAATAACCAAAAATCTAAAGAACTAGAGATTTAGTACCTTGAGAGTTGAGTCTGAAGAAAATTGTGTCGCTAGGATGAGAAGATGAGTTGTTTTCCGTTTGTTCTCTAATTAATCTCGTTCTGGAAGCCCCTTTCTCTTGTATCGTTTTTATAGAATTGGTAACAATTTTTTTATTATTTTATTCCTTTGGTCATTATTTATTTCTATCCTTATATTTCTATTATTTTATTAATAACTTATAAGTGAGTTGTGATTTGTGAAGGTGGGTATTCTTACGGGTTGGGCTTTTAAAAATAAAAGTAAATGGGCTTAATAAATATCGAGAAGAATTGGGCTAGCTGGCTGAGTAGTAAAAAAAATTTAAGCCTTTATTGAATAATGTACAAGTGATTGGGCCTTGGCCTTGGTGCCCCCAAAAATTTTGGGCCCTGTGCGGTTGGTCAGCCGGCACAGGCCCAGGGCCGGCCCTGTTGAACCACTATTTTGGGAGGAAGAAGAAAAACCATCGGCCTTCCGCCATCGAACTCAAACCTTTGGCTTTTGGGGAGGAATGAATCGACCCGAGGAAGAAGTTAGTTTTGGAAGAGAGGTGGCCAAGCACCGCACCATGCTTCATTGTAGATCGCAAATCAGATCCAGAATTTCAGAAAGGGGCACCAATGGATGAATTTTCGCGAGGTGAGAGATAGTAATGTTAGGGTAGAAGAGAGAGAGAAACCGAGGCGAAGAGATGAAATTAGTTTAATCTATTTTAGTCCACTTAATTAGTGTTGCTAATCCACTTAATTAAGTATCCTAATTAAAATTAAGAAACCATTATTATTTTTCTTCAATGGAAGAGAATAATATCGGTGGAACAATCCGAAATAGAGGGGTATATAAAACTTAAAGAAGTTGTGGTTCAAGAGGGAGAGTCGAAAATTGTTACGATGTTAGTTGTTATTTATATGGTTTGAACAGCACGTGAAGTTTTGGAAGATGAGAGAAGTCCGTGTAGGTGTAGCTCCTATTCCTACCAAGTTGCTCACTTTTCCTCTCACACTATTCTTGCACCTCCACATCGCCATCGTTATTTATTTTTCTTCTTCATGAATAAAATATTATAATATAATTGTCACAATTGTCTTACAACATACATTACATATGAAATTAGATATCTGTCTTGATGAATATATTGATCGATTTATAAGAGACACTTACACCACGCGAAATAGATGTACATTAATATCAAAATGACGAATAAACTTAATATCTATCAATTCGAAATTATAAAAGGAAATAACAATTTTTTTTACATAATTTCAATATATCAACAAATATAAATATCATTAACTATAGAGTTGGAGGTGAACGTTGGAATTCGTAATTTGTATGCATGGAAATAATAAAACATATTAATATTATAACCAGATAAGATCTATTTTGGGGACAACTATCAATGATGTTGGAATGCGAGCAAAGATACTACTTAGTACACAGTATGAACTAGAACTAATTTCAAACATCAGAATCTTGGTAGGCCAAATTCAGATATTTAACACGATATTTATGTAGCTCAAAAATATAAAATATCTAAAGTAAAATGCACTAAACAATATAGTAAAATACCCCACATTGATCTTTCCATCCCTAAACCATATAATAATTATACACCCTGTCTAATATCACAATGCAACAACATCAATAATAATAATAATAATAATAATAATAATAATAATAATAATAATAATAATAATAATAATAATAATAATAATAATAATAATAATAATAATAATAATAATAATAATAATAATAATAATAATTCGTAGAAATACGACAATTTAATAACATACCCCTATACAGTTGACATACACTTTTCCCAATATAATAACAAAAGTTTTAATCTAAAAATAACTTATATCTAGATTTTATTATTATTCTTCTTCCTCTCCTCCCCCATCCGAAGCTAATACTTCGGAAAGGCCGAGCACTTGCAGTTTGCTCGAACATTGCTAAGTATCTGCATTTTATAACAAAATATCCATAAAATCATCGTTTTTTTGTAGCTAGTTAATTCGAAATAAAAGGGAATTGAGCGACACAACATGAGAGTATTTATCATACCTTGTACTGTTTCTGGAGGCCTTTTATGTACTCGACAGACAAATCTAACATGTCAGCTGTGTTGGTTTGCTGCATGAAAAACAACCAAAAAAGCTTAATATTTTTTCAGAAAAAAATCCTAAAAAATGGATAGAAAAAGAAAATTGTGCCTACCTTATCCATGTTTGGAACAAGCTCCTGCAACTTCCTCATCCTCTCACTGATTCTAGTCCTCCTAACCTGTACTATAACAGAAAAAACACGGATAAAATACCAGATCATACAAATTAATTATAGATCTCAAACTCTAACTCAAGGATGTACCCTCTCTGCAATGCTTCGTGGATGAGTGGCAAAACCGCGCTTGGCACGGACTTTGCAAGGAACCGTATCTTGAAGCTGCAGAAGCTTCTCCATAGCAGCCATCTCGGGTGAGGATTTAGGCACACCCTCCAATCTCTGTTTTCATTCATGTAAAAGAGTAAAAAGACAGCTGCATTGCATATTAAGTAAGGTTTGAACCAAGAATATTTGTACCTCAGTGTTGAGAAACAGCTTTGGATCATGATCAAGCTCCCTTTTGATGGTGATGTTTTCTGCAAAATATGAAGAATCGTTCCAAGATCCAAATGGGAATCCAGAACTGAAAAGTAAATTGTCACCGCCGACCTTCACTTCATCCATATTACTATTAGGCCCTCCATTCTCATTCTCCAACTCTGAGATGGGAGAGAAGTTCATATGGTTCTTGAAACTACTCGAGTATGGAGTTGAATCCGCGTTACCACCACCATCCGCCACTCTGTAGCTTCCAATACCTCTTACCCCGGAATAGCCTAAAACCCGCCATATAGTGTATAAGCAATGCAAGATCTCATGCCAAATATCAACAAAAGGCATGAGAGGCAAAAAAGAATCAACCAAATTCAAAAGATCAATTTTGGTGATGTATTCTTTAGGAATCCAAGTTGAAACAGATTATCAAGAATCAAAGAGTTATACTAATCTAACCTCTTATTTATAGCAAACATTCACAACAAAATCTTGAAAACCAACCCATTACCCAAAACAAAGGGAGATATGAATTAAATGAAAAATAATATAGAAAGTTGGCAGAAAATGGTTTTTCTCCAAATGAATTCTCAGAACTGTCTAAGCAATTCAGACAACTCAACAACATTATGTACTAAATCTGTCCTAACAGACACAACAACACCCTCAAAACCATTCACTAATAGCAACATCATTAAACAGATCAAATTACTACAAACACAGCTAACAAAATCTTGAAAAAGGCTTACCATTTTGAGAATTGAGGTGATAGAGAAAGCCAGCAGGTAAGCTATTCTGCCTCACAAAACTTGAACCTATTCTTTCCTGCCCAACAGAACTCAAACCTCTATACCCCATCTGAGCTCCACTTTGCCTCGGATACTGAGGTGGCAGCTGCGCACCAAATCTATTACCAGAAACCTTATTACATCCATCCTCCTCCTCGCTCTCGGCCACATTCATACTGTTTGAAACATCAGAGCAGAATCTTGAAACCAATTTCGGACTTTTCTCTGTGAAACTTTCAAGCAAAGAAGTGGGAGCCGACCGAAACCTCAGCAGCCCAGAACTGTTTTGACTGCTCAACTGCTGTCGGTAATCCGGCTCCATTGAGGGGAAGTGCTGTTCTTCTTTCTGCTTGGGATTGGGTTGAAATATAGGCCTGGGATTGGAGGATAATGCATGGGAATCGTCATACATTCCTTTTTTGAATTGAAACTTTATACCTCAATAAAAATTCCTCCAGTCCCTTTCGGATGAAATACTGTAGCTGCTTCTTGTTCAAGCTGCTGGGAGATTTAAATATTGTCGTTGAAGGAACAAAGATCTGATTTTTAAGTTTTCAACACGTAGGTTTGTTGCAGAGTATGGAGCAGGAATTGGCTTGGGAAGAATTCAGAACTTGGATGTTTTTGGAGACGATGAAGATTGAAGATAAGCTTCCTCTCTCTCTCTCTCTCTCTCTCTCTCTCTCTCTCTCTCTCTCTCTCTCTCTCTCTCTCTCTCTCTCTCTCTCTCTCTCTCTCTCTCTCTAGGAAGTGGAAAAGATGATCAGATGGGTAGAGGAAACAAAATCTTAAAGAGGAAGGTAGTTGCAGACTTTTACTCTTAACACTTTCTTCTTTAAGAAATAGACTTTATGTTTGAACTAAAAGTGTAGCAATTTCCATTTTAGGTCTTGTTCCTAGGAAATTACAAAATCAGAGGGTGCTTTGGAAGTTAGTACAATTTTTTTAATTAATTTTCTAATCAAGGGCCTATTTCTTTTCAATATTTTTTGTACTGCGAATCTAGTTCATTGGTTAATAGTCTCAATTTCATGGGAAAAATAGAAGGTTATGATCTCATCATATTAATCATGATTAACGAAAATTGTACTCATCTAGATTAAATTATTCAAAATGCACTCCGATATTCTTTTGCTTTATTATGCAATGAAATGGATGCGATAGCGTTTTAAGGATGCACATTTAAGGGTGAAATAATAAATTTAGAAGGGAACATAATATATTCTTAAAAATATAAAGAAACTTTGGGAGAATTACGTAATTTGGACAGCGACTCCACCCGCTCCTTGTTTAGTGATGCAATGATACACATAAAGAACAATTTAAATATGAAATGTTGAGAAAATAACTTTATAGAAGCATATAAATGATGTCAAAATTGCAAAATCTTATCTTAAAAGTCAAAATTCCGTTCAAGAATGATGCGGGCCTTGTGGGGAATCAAATGCAGCTGTTGAGGCTACTAAAAAATTGTTATTTTTTATATATACATATATATTACTACTATATGCTAAAAGTCTCATTTGTAATGAAAACAATCCACACCGCCAAACTCAAGATAGGTATAAGAAAACACTTTAAAAATAGCACGCAAATATATATGTATATAATCTAATAATATAATTACATATCAATTAGGGAATGAATTAAATTTTATATGGCTTTTGGAAACAATTGGTAAAATAAGCTATATAGAGGTGTGACCGTGTGACAAATTACAAATATAATAATAAAATGAATCAGAATATGTATGTACGTAGAGTAGATAGGACTGAAGAATCAATGAGATTCAACCATGATAATTGATAAGCATAGAATTTGAATATTATTAGCATAACTCTAGCTAAAAGAATAACATTATTATTCTGGAAATATTATTTTCCATCGGAGTTTAATCTCATAATTGACAAATTTCAAAAAGTCATACCAATGTTAACATTTTTAATTTGTTAATTAACTGCGAATTTGTTTGAATTGGTGCCCTTCTATTGAATATATATATTTATTGTATGATCGAATAAACTTCAAAAGTATTTGAAACTTCCATTATATACTTTACACACTAACTTCTAACAATATATGTACTTAATTATTAGGATTTATGCAATCAAGAAAAAAAGTCACGAGGGAAAAAGTAATTATATGTTTGCAAGAAAATCATAATGACATATATATTAGTGTAGATGCATATGCAAGAGTGATGAGGCCATGTTCACTTAATTGCTTGTACTTGAAGCGTTCAAGGGATTAGGTTTTTGATAGGTTTTAGGAATGAGATTCATATGTTCGATGCAATATGCATCATGTGACAGGGGTACAAGTGTAAATGAGTAAGGACCTTAACATTTCCTATGTTTTTCTGAAACGAACTAAAGTACTATTTCCCTCCGTCCCATTAAACTTGTCTTGTGTTTTTTTTTGGGGATGTTCCATCGAATTGAACTTGTTTTTAAAGAAGGAAGTAGGTCATACACCTCTACCTACTCAAATCAATTCAAAAATATTAGTTAATTGAATGAGTTTTACACTTTTACCTCATAAATTAATTCTAAATAATTAATTAATTATATGAGTTCACATATTTACTAACCTACATCAACTTTCCTTAAAAATCGTATCGAAAATAAACAAGACAAGTTTAGTGTTTTGTATTTTATGCAAGGAATATGGAAAATAGGTAATTTCGGGCGTAATAATTACATTAAATTAGTATTGTCTTATCTTATGAATTTATATCTTTTACACAATTTATATACTACTATAAATAAGAGTAAGGTGCGCATTTTAATTTCTCTGATTGCAAGAAAACGAAGTGGAATATGATATAGGAAAAAACTAATTAATAATGATTGTGAAAGGTACAACACACATTGAGCATTTAAATTCAAGACTTTAGGGTGGTAACATGTGAAGAAAACATTGACACGTGACAGCAGCATTTTAAGCTTTTTTTTACGTCTGGCACTTTGTTTTGTGGTAATGTATGTATATTTTATGGTTTACTTATTTTCAATTTTATGTTCACTAATTTTATATACGCAAAGACTGCGTGCACCGGCTGCAGGTTCAACCGGACCGCAATTCGGGTTCGGGTTGGGATCTGCGACCCGGATCCTGGTCTTTTTTTTAAAGCTATTTTGTAATTGGTTTTTAGTGTTTATTTATTATTTTTGTTTGTTTAATAATTTTTCAATTTTGTTTAAGGAATGGGAGTGTTATTTGTTATCAACAACAACTTCATTTGTTGAGTATAATTTGTTTTGAAATAAAAGTGTTATTTTCCTTTTGAACGTCATCTATTAGCATAGAAGGAAGTGTCATTTATTTTGAATAAAAGTGTCATTTATAGGGTATCATTTGTTTTGAACAAAAGTGTCATTTATTTTTAACAAAATGTCATTTATGAATTATTAATTGTTTTGAAAAGGAAGTCATTTGTTTCGAAAAAAATGTCAATTATTTAGAAAAGAAGTGTCATTTGTTTTGAACAAAAATATCACTTTATTGAGTATTAATTGTTTTGGAAAAGTGCTAATTGTTTATAATAAAAGTGTCATTTAAAAATTACAAGAAATACATGCATATCAATAATGGTAGAAGACGTTCAAAATGAAAAATGACACTTATGTATTAAAATCTCAATAACAGTCAGCAAATGAGATTGCTGTTCACAACAAATGACAATCTCATCATTAAAAAAATAAACAATATGAAAAAAACAATAAAATAAAAAATAAAAAAGTAACATACCATAAAATTTCTTATGGTATATTATCATTATTATTGGTAACAGTAATTATATGTAAATAAGTGATAAACATAAACATTATGAGATTAGCGTAATTAGGTAACCGTACCATTTGTGCAATTATCAATAATTTACCAATAGTAGCACTTATTTAATTCATATGTATAAATAAATCACATTAAAATGAGACTTTAGGTTGAAAATAATCAAGTTCCGTGAAATGGTACATAAGTAGTCTAACAAATTTTAATTTATATTTTTTTTTATCTTATCTCTTGTAATTAATTTATTTTATGTTTATTTTTATCATACGATGCTATAGATAAATTATATTTCAATTGTAATTATTACATGTAGCAATATATGTATATATATTGTTAGATTGATTGGACAAGTGAGATGCAATAATAATTTCTTTTCATATCGTGAAATTATGTAAGGAATCCGTTTGTGGTAAAATATATTACTATCGGTATGGTAAATATTTTTTTATTGTAACGAATGATAACAGTAACTCTGTTTTTAGGTCCGGGAAATAGTAAAAGAAATTATTTATCATTCAGAAACGGTACCTGCAATAAGTAAGATTTATTTATTTATTTTTATTTTTTTCTATAAATACCAAGAGTGGTAATATCTATGGTGATCTATATTTCATTGACAAACATTCAGATTTGTGTTTTTTTTCCTAATTTATATCTTCGCCGAGATTCTTGAAATTTGGGACTTTCCAACATCTACTTTTGGCATACGGTGTGTATTTGAGAATGATTTAATGAAGCTTTTTTATAAAAAAATTTGTTTGTAGAGTTTTAGTTGTATTTGAAACAGGATAGTTAGTTGCTTCTACTCATATTATAAATAAAACTCGTGTAAATTCTTAATAACCTGTATTCACTAGCATCGAATGCAATGAATATCTTGGCTTTTTAGCTCCCAGAATATATTGATTTTTAGAGCCCCAACTATAGTTGTTAGTAAAACGAATTGGATGAACAAATCGTATCATTATTTTTATTGCATAATCGTATGATATCTTAATGGAAAATTTGCATTGCAGTTTTTTCAATAAATTCTTTTACAATGATTTTGCTAATCTGTTGGCACTGGTGCTGGTGCTGGTGCTGATGCTGACAAGTTTTAGTTGCCAATCTTCCGGAAGAGTTCCCTGATGAGATTAAGAGGTACATGGAAATGGATTTTACGGACATGACAAAACAAGATACTTGTTCGCTTTTGCAAAAGGGCAACAAAGGTTTATGGAAACAAAGAAAGGTGTTTACTCTAGTCCTCTTATGTTATTTGATGGCGTGGATGCAGCCATGCAGATGCAGGGGTTTACTTCAGTATGGAGAATAGGTTCTAAATTGATTTTATCTTTATAGCAATGTTTGGAACAATTTAATGCAGTGTTTGAAATAATTTTTATGAACAACTTTTAGCTATTTATGCTTGAAAAAAATAGATTAATTTTAGAAATAACAATATTCCAAACGCTCTTATAAGCTATTTTTCAGTCTTTTTTTGCTTGACCAGTTATGTGCTTCTGTTTATTTTGACTTAATTTAAGTTCCAAAAAAGCAGAAGACATTAACAAAAGATGTTTCGCAATAAAAAACCCAAAAATAACTTATTTAAGTTGTTCCAAGTTATCGTTGACATATTGCAGCTTAGGAAAAAATGTTTTGGGGTTGGTTACAAAATGTAATAGTTTTGGGGCATATTTGGAGTCATTATGTAAAATCCACTAGTAACATGTAAAATGTGATGTAATGGAGAAAGATAGCCCCTAAGCTTCAATCCTTGACCTCTTGGGTCGGTATTTTTGAAAATGGAGAGAATATCACTGGACTCTTATCCACCATTATTCCACTGTAACTCGCAACAACAGCCTCTTCATTAAACTCGTGCAGTAATCTTCCATCCGTCATGTATTTCAGACGCGTCTTCTCTGATGAGCAGTCGGAGTACGCAACTTCGTCCCCGAGATTCACTCGCCTTACGGCCGCGTGCACACGATCATTCCTCGGCTCGTGTCCAGAAATTGAGGTCTTGACGGAGGCGGAATCTCCTACGATGACAACCACCTGATTATAGTGCACTGCTTTCAACAACTCTTCCTTGTAAGCATAGATAGGTGTTAAGTCTATTAGGCCCCGCCCAAAAGACTGTATGGCCTGTTAGCTTTTGGAGGCCCAACCCAATAGCTTTCTTACCTTACATTGTTGTTGCCCTAGTTATAAATAGCGGCAACTATATGTTTGGGTGAGGAGTGTGCGCAGTCGAGTGTTTCTCTACTACTGTATCTCTTCATCTCTCTCTGTGAGGTAGTTGACTGAATGTGTATAGAAACTGTATGTGAGTGCCGCCAAGCTCTCTAGGCCGACACTTGCTGCGTTCATCTGTGGTGTGAAAGGAACCATGATAACCAGGGTGTCTGAGCCATACTGAAGACTTGCCTTCGACGCCATTAACGGAGCTCATACCTAACAGTGGTATCAGAGCGAGGTTGTGGCTCCGTTGCCGTCCAGATTTGCAGATCCATCATCAGGTAAGACGGGGTTCAAGTGTCTGAACCCCGCTCAGGTAAATTGGTGAGAAACCTCTCTGTTCTTTCAATTTCTAGTTATACTGCCAACTGGTGCAATTTTAGGGTTGAGACCTACGTGCTGGTAGAACTAGGGTTTCATTTGCTAATCTGCTTTAAGTTCTTTTATGTTTACCATCTTCATGATTGTTTCTCTGCTTCCGCTTGCTTCTCTGATTGGATCTGTCTCTTTCTTTATAATCTATTTTTTGTGTTGAACCGTCTTACAAATAGTTGCTATATCTTTGTCCAGTGGACTGAGGTAATCCCCTGCGCCCAGAGTTAAACTCTGCGATAGTGAACTGGGTAATCCCTTGTCCATTGCATACTGGACTTGTTATTAGCCTCTTGTGGTTAATAATTCTTGCACTTGTTTGTGCTGCTATGGCCTCCTCCAGCGGCATAACTCTTTTTGATGGTAAGTCGGATTTCAATCTCTGAAAACGGAGAATGAAAGTCATCTTGGTGGAAAAACGTGTTTCTTGTGCCATAAATCACTCTTATGATGAAAAGGAAATTGAAAAGAAAAAGAATGAAATGAATGAACTAGCATTGTCTGCCATTACCCTGAATTTGTCTGATTTTGTGCTTAGGAAAGTTGAGCATCTTACCTCTGCTAAAGAAACTTGGGACAAATTGACTGAGTTGTATGTTGAAACATATTTGCCCTCTAAGATGTATCTATTACAAACCTTCTTTAGATTTAAACTTAATATGTCTAAGGATATAGATGAAATAATAGATGAGTTCAATAAGTTATTGCAACAAATTAAACAAACTTGAGATCAGTGTATTGATAGTTATGCCCCCGTTGCTCTTTTAAATGTCATTCCGGAATCCTATAGTGATATCCAATCTGCTATTAAATATGGTAGAGACAAGGTTGATCTAGAAACTGTGATTTCAGCCCTTAAAACAAGGAAATGGATTTAAAATTCAGTGGAGGGGGTAGGAGTTCTGAAAATGGTACAACCTTCCATGTAAGAGGTAGAACTGCTGATAGATCTCACAACCATAAATACTCTAACAATGGGGGAAAGAAAAATGTTCAAAAGGGTAGATCTAAGTCTAGAACTAAGGGTAGAAAGTCCTATATCTGTGGGGAATATGGTCACTATCAGAAATAGTGTCCAACTTCTAAAAAGAGTAAGCAAAGTAACACAACAGAGTGCCTCTAATGTTGTCTTAGGTGATGACACAAATCCTAATATTCTTGAGAAATATTTTATGGTTACTGAACCACATAATATGACTTCTGTGAATGTAGTGAACTCTGAACTTGTGAATGAGTGGCTTATGGATTCTGGCAGTACTTACCATGTTTCTCCTTTTAAAAGTTGTTTCTCATAATTCAAAAGTGGTGATTTTGGATATGTTATCGTTGCAAACAAACATAAATGTGCTGTTTTGGGTATGAGAGATATATGTTTGAAGTTTGAATCTGGTTTTGAGTACACTATGAAGGATGTTAGATATGTGCCTGATGTGGTATGTAACTTGTTGTCATTTACTGCTCTTGAAAATGATGGCTTTAGGGACAGTTGGGGTGATGGGTGGATGAAAGTTTAAAAGGGTTCCTTGGTTGTGTTTAAATCTAAGAGAACTAACTTGTATCCTTTTAATGCTACTCCTATGGCTGCAAGCTACTTTTTCTGATAAAACTGTTGTTCATCCCGAGGTAAACGTTCAGGTGTAGAGGGGGGGGGAGGTGAATACACCTGAAAACTTTCTCAACTTAAAACGCGAACAATCCAATTAAGGAGATTGTCTGCTGAATAAATTTAGTAGACCAGACAAGCTGTTCTGGATCGCGTGGACAGAGTGACTGACTATACTAAGGCCTGCTAGCTGACTGATGTCAGAATTTAGTACCGTTCAGTAAGAGTTCAGTAGCGTGCAGAATAGTGTAAGCCCAATTCAGTTGAGTTGAAAAAGTTTTTAATGAAATCTGGTTCAGTAGATTAGTGAACTCAGTTAAGCTTTTCTGAAACTCTGTTGTATGATTTTGTAAACAGTTTTCAGTATGAACAGTAAATCAATGCAACAGTAAATGAACACAGCGATTTTAAAATGGTTCAGATATCAACAATCCTACGTCCACTGTCCCAAAAAAATTAGGAAGCTATTTTATTATACTGAGTTAGTCTCAGTTGGTTTGTACGCTGGACAAACACGGCCTTGAAGATTATACTAAGCAAGTCCCAGTTTACAAGGTTCAAACAAAAATGTTTGAAGGATTCTCCAACAGTGAAGGAGTTCTTTACAATAAGAACAGTTCAAGATATGAACTCCTTTGATTCTAAGCTATGGATATTTCAGTGGATCTTAGGTAGAGGAAAAGGGAACAAGAAGAGGCTTCTAGAGTGAAGAACAATTAGGAGTAATCTCTATAGGTTTGTGTTCTATCACTTGGATGCTAGAGACTTTGATTCTATTAAGCTTGGTTCCCTAGAGCAGTGTAGTCGCCTTTCGCGTTGAGTATTTCTCTGAAGTTCTTGCGGAAAGCTTGTATCTTGTCCGTTCAATGCCGTATGGTTTGTATCTCTGTGTTTTTCTTCGATTTAATTTTACCTCTATTTATAGAGGTGAGCTATGGATAGATCCGTTGGAGACGAACTGTCCACATGTCACTCTCTTTGGGTAGCTAACGACTCTTTTAGAAATCGTGCAGAGTCTTTCCTCTTTTTCAGGAAAGTAGTTGACTTGCAGCTTTTTACCAGAACTTTGACAGCTGGCTGCTTGTCATTGGTCGAGGTGTAGAAAGTAGTTGAGACATTCAAACTTCAAGGCAGAAATTGAAGCTGACTTCTCTGATGTGTACAACCTCGGACAATCAAGGAGACTGTCAGGCCGCTGCTGAGTCTGACCTGAGGTTCAGTAGTATACTCCTGCTGAGTCCAACTCTACTGAAGGTCAACTCTGAGTTCAGTAGAACTGCTCCAGTAAACTGCTCCGGCTGAGTTCAGTTTTACTGACTCTTTCGATGTCTTTGCTCTTCTTTGAGTCCAAAGACTACCGAATCGAACACCTCTCAGTATGCTGCTCCTGCTGAGTCTAGCACTACTAAGTCTTCACTCCATGGTACTGAGGCGGATAGTCTACTGAGGGAACAACAAACAAAACTTCTGAGCCTGGACCATGCTGAAGGAAAGTCTACTGAGTCTGAAAACTCTCAGAGACCAAGGCGTTACTATTACAAAGGAATGGTTCACCTATCAAATTAGGGTTTTGGGATCAGCTAAATCTTCTAAACAATCTACTGCTGAATCATCTCCCAACAATTGTGTTGTGGCATTAAAGACTAGGACATGCTAGTTCTAAGAACCTTGAAATTCTGAAGAAATCTGGTGTGTTTGGACATGATAAGCTATCTAGCATGCCTTTTTGTGATACTTATATAACTGGTAAACAACACAAAGTTTCTTTTCCTAAAACTGATTCTCATGCTAAGGGTGTTTCTTCTGATAACCTTGAGTATTGACATGCTGATGTGTGGGGTCATTCCAACACTCCTACTCATAGCGGATGTAGATTTTACTTGTCTTTAGTTGATGATTTTTCCAAAAAAACTTGGTTGCTTCTACTAAAACATAAATCTGAAGTGTTTGTTATGTTTGCTACCTGGAAAATTCAAATTGAGACTCAAACTGAAAAGAAAATTGAGACTCTTAGAATTGATAATGGTCTTGAGTTATGCAATTCCTTACTTGATAATCTGTGTGCAAAATCTGGGATAAAAAGACGTAGAACATTTCCTTATTCTCCTCAACAAAATGGGATAGTGGAGAGGATGAATATGACCATGTTAGACAAAGTTAGATGTATGCTTACTTATGTTGGGTTGTCTAAAGCTTTCTGGGGTATTACTGCCCTTACTGCTACTTATATGATAAACAAAACTCTCTCTACCCACCTGCAAGGACAGTGTCCTGAGTCTGTGTTCACTGGTAAACCCTTAGATTTGTCTCACCTTCGTGTTTTTGGTTGTGCTGCTATAGGGCATCAGAAAGGGGACAAACTTGACCTTAGGTCTAAGAAGTGTGTCTTCTTAGGTTATCCTGAGGGGGTAAAGGGGTATAGATTATGGGATAGAAGTCAGCCTGGTTTTAAAGTCTTAATCACTAGGGATGTGGTGTTTAATGAGTCTGATTTTCCCTGCTTGCCTAATTCTGTGTCTCCTTCTGCAAACTGTTCTGGAAATAGTGTTCAGTCTGAGGTGGAGCTCCCACTTGTTCATGCACCTGAGGTTGATTATACTAAATCTGATCATGTTTCTACATCTGATACTCTATCTCAAACTGTGTCTGAATTTGTGCCTGAATCTGATTTTGAACCTGACTCTGAACCTGATATGCATTATGATAATTTGACTGGTGACAATGTGTCTCTTTCTGATCCTTCACTGCATGATTATGAACTTGCTAGGGATAGAACTAGAAGAAAGCCACCTTCTAAACTTGATGACTTTGTGATGTCTATGTATGCATTCAGTGTTTATGATGCTCTGGATATTGAACCTACTTCTTATTATGAGGCTATTAATTCTGTTAATTTTGATAAATGGTTAGCGGCTATGCAATCTAAAATGAACTCATTTCATGCTAATAAGACTTGGACTTATATACCTAAACCTGAATATTGTTTTGTTGTGGACTGTAAGTGGTTATTTAAGGTCAAAAGTGAAGTTAAGTCTGTGAAGTTTAAAGCCAGATTAGTTGCTAAGGGATTTACTCAAAAGGAGGGGGTAGATTACAATGGAATCTTTGCTCCTATTGTGAAATTTACTACTGTTTGTATCATGTTTGCTTTAGTTGCTCACTTTAATTGGGAACTAACACGGATGAATGTGACTACTGCTTTCCTTCATGGTGACTTAAACAAGGATATTTGTATGAGACAAACAGAGGGTTTTGTTGATTTTTCTAATCCTAATCATGTGTGTCTGCTAAAAAAAGGCTCTATATAGTTTAAAACAATCCCCCATAGGCAATGGAACATTAGGTTTGATCAATGCATGCAGTCCTTAAAATTCTAGATAAGTTCTTTTGATCACTGTCTTTACTTCAAAGATGCCTCCTTTGTTCCTGTGTATTTGCTTATTTATGTGGATGATATGTTGATTGTTGACCCTTGTCTTAAGACTATCAAGCATGTGCAGAAGTGTTTAAGCGAGAATTTTGAAATAAAAGATTTTGGTGATGCTAAGAAGATTCTTGGCATGAACATAGAGAGAGATAGAAAGAATTTTACTTTGTGCTTAAATCAAATTTCATACATTGAAAAGATTTTGAGTAAATTTTCTATGTCTGCTGTCAAGTCTGTGAATGTTCCTTTGGCTTCTCACTTTGTTTTTAAGTAAGGAGCAGTCCCCAAAGACTAATTCTGAAATTGATGATATGAAGAAGGTACCTTATTCCAATGCTATTGGATCTGTTATGTATTTGATGATCTGTACTAGGCCTGGCATTGTTTATGCTGTAAGTTGTCTGAGTAGATACATGTCAAATCCAGGTATGTCTCACTGGAATGCTCTTAAATGGCTTCTTAGATACTTGAAATCTACTATGCATGCTGGCTTGAGGTTTTCTAAGTGTTCTGATGGTACCAAACTTGGTGGATATGTGGATTCTAATTATGCAAATGATAGGGACAATAGGAAATCTACTACCTCTTATGTGTTTACTCTATGTGGGTCTTGTATAAGTTGGAAGTCTCAGTTACAACCTATTGTTCCCTTATCCACTACTGAGTCTGAGTATGTAGCTGAAACTGACGCTTTGAAAGAAGCAATATGGCGTAAGGGTCTTTTGTCTGAAATTGATTACCCTCTGTAAAGATGTGACCTTGTTCTCAGAGAGTCAGTCTGCTATTCAACTGTGTAAAAATCCACATTTTATTAGGGATGTTTTTGAAAAGGACATAGTTAAACTTGAAAAAATTCATACTGATTTGAATCCTGCTGATATGGGAACAAATGTCTTAGTGTGGAGAAACTGACTATATGTCTAAAGATTCTAAACTTCAACTTAGGTTAATTTACTTTGTAGGCCTCTCTCTTTGGTGACATGTACCAGTTGTCTTGTTCTCTCCACTTGTATGTTCCTTGTTTCTTCTCTTCTTTGTTGTGCAAGATTCATGTAATGACGTATATGGAGAGGCTGACAGATTGGCGATGATGACAACAACTTGAGGGTCATCCTCCTTATTTATAAGACACCCCACTACTGGACCTAAGGTGAAGAATTGTTAAGTTTATTAGGCCCACCCCACTACTGGACCTAAGGTGAAGAATTGTTAAGTTTATTGTTGTTGCCCTAGTTATAAATAGAGACAACTATGTGTTTGGGTGAGGAGTGTGCGCAATCTAGAGTTTCCCTGCTACTATATCTCTTCATCTCTCTCTCTCTGTGAGGTAGTTGACAGAGTGTGTATACAAACTGTATGTGAGTGCTGCCAAGCTCTCTAGGCCGACAGTCTGCTGGGTTCATCTGTGGTGTGAAAGGAACCCTGATAACCAAGGTGTTTGTGCCATACTGAAGACTTGCCTTCGACGCCATTAACAGAGCTGATACCTAACAATAGGCAAGCTCTTGTTCTCGTTTTCCAGCCTTGCTGATGGCTCTGGTTCAAGTTGTTAGCTTGCTCTATGATTTCGGTCGCCTCCTTTTCTTGTTCAACAAGTTAAAATGGAGCATCTTGGTATTTTAAGGTGATCAAAGTAGGAATTGAGATACTTGGAACCCAAGAAATTTCTTCTACTTGCAACCCAAGGAATTCTTCTCATTCATTCTACAATAGTATTTTGAATTTCGATTAAAGAACAATTACGCTCCGCAAAATTGACTAGAAGAGTCCGTCCCATAGAAATTGTCCACTTTATTTTCAGTGCATTTTTTAAGGAAGATTTTCTTGTTTATAATTGTTTAAAGTTATGCACTCTCAAATAAAGTGATAATTTGTCAAAATAATAAACTTAATAAATTTATGGAACACCCCGAAAAGAAATGCTAGACAACTTTTATGGACGAAAATAGTATTTTCGACATTCTAGTATTAAGGTGAGTAGGAATGTTTACAGTTCGGCTAAAGAACCGCACATCATTACAATTTAATTTTCTAATCGAATCGGCTGATGAACACCCCTAAAAGTGAATAAAAGTCATATTCATATAAGATTGAACGAAAATCTTATTACTTATCCAAACTATACTAGTTTTAAAATTTATTAGTCCATATCTTGTGTTAGAGGTAAGTTGTAATACCTCAAATTTCCTATATTACTTCCAAAGCACTGGACTGAAGCTAACATTTTAGGCCCCCCTCCATACTCCTCCATAATCTCCCTCATATTACTTCTCCACATACTCCTCATAATCTCCCTCATACTTCAATTTATTGAATTCCCCAATAATTTCTGTCTCTTTTAGGTCCCCAAATTTGGTAGAAATCATAGAGACAAACTGTTCCCAGCTGAGTTGTTCCCCTTTAACTGGCAGATTGTCGTACCATTCTGCGGCCTTCCCCTCAAAATGTAGTGAGGCATATGCCACCATTTGGTCCTCTTGAATGCTGGAAACCATGCCCCAAAATGTCCTACAACGCTGCAGCCATGCCTTTGGTTTAGTCCCATCAAACCTAGGAAAATCAATCTTAGGCCTAGAGGCAACTATTCCAACACTCACCTCCCTATTACCCCTTTCTAATCCACTCTGGTCCCTTACTCCAGAATATTAGAACCTCCCTCCTCCTCTAACAGGTCCAGAGTGACCTCTACCTCCCCCTCCCAGCGCATAAGAATTGTTCCACTGCGAGGGTCCACCTCCCATGACAGCCTTTCCTGCACCTTCTCCCCTATAACTCCCTCTATGCAGTCCTTGAGAACCTAACCCCGCCCCCATTTCCCTAACTCTCCCCCCCGTTTGTTCCCCAATAATATTATCCGATAGGGTCAAGTTAGGTTGATCTTGATGTCCGCGAGGATTTGGGTCTATGTAGGGTTGATTTTGGTGAGATTGTATAGGGGAAAGGAAGTTTGAGGCTTGTGGTAAGTTAGGATCTGGGGAATTTTGGAACGGTGGTGAGGGTATTAACCCGGGTTATGGTAGAACAACATAGGGTGGGGAAGATTAGGGTTTGGATAACCCATATTTGGGTAGTTGATTGAGGTTTGTGAATAGGGTGAATAAGGGTAGTTTGGGTATGCCATGTGGGAGGCCATGTAATTGATAGTGGTTAATAGGTTTTGGTATTGATTTGTTAAAAGGTTTAAATGTTGTGTTGTAGAATCATGTGGGATTTGTAGATCTGTTACCTCGCAGGTCGCCTGCTCGGAATTCTGCTTGTTTTGTTGTTGAAGGTCACCGTCGTCCGACGGATTGGAGTCGACTTCGCCGTCTTTTACTTGCAAATCCGCCATACCCTGGGCTTTGATACCAATGTAACAGTTATTTTCTAACTGCTAGTGTAAATTCAATAGAATTGTAGAACTTGTCTTGATTTTTTGGATTTTGCTACAACGAGAACGAAAGATAACATAGTAGAAAAGATAAACAACGAAACGAACAAGATAGAACAAGGTTGGCAATTTCAGGCCTTCATTAACTGCGGCGTCCCAGGTTTTATACAACCCTAGATTTAAAAGCGTATTTTGACAAAATAACTAAAGCAACATAAGTAAAAAGCGCAGATACATCATCCACCGTCCACGCCTCTCCTGATCTTCAAATCTCCACCATTAGCCACTTTGGAAATCTACGATGTCAAATTCTTCTCGTGCGTCTGAAAAGTCAGCGTCTTTATCTTCCGTCATACAATCTATTTCATCTGAGATCTTAACCAAAGCCAAACAATACTCTGAACATCCACCATAGCCACCTCTGACTTCCTCTCCAGACCTCCCTTCGCCGTGTTTCATCACAGATTAAGAGTCCCGAATAAATGGGTTAGGTTGCCTCGTATACAATATTATATCTACCGCATGAAAGAGATAAACTAAACTAGATTAATCATATGCAATAAACTTAGAGTAATTAATCATTTTGGTGTCTAAACTTTCAAAAATTTTGAGTTTTGGTGTCCTTACTTCAAAAGTTGTATATTTGGTGCCTAAACTTAAGAAACACTAGCAATTTTGGTGTCTTTTATTATTTTAATAATTAAATAATATTATATTGATTTAAAGAAAGGTAAAATTGTAAGATTATGTAAACTTTTTATTTTTTTTTTATAATAATAATGATTTTAAACTATTAAAATAATAGGTTATGATAATTTAACACTTTAGGTTAATTTTATTTAATAGTTAATTCACTACAAAAATTATCAAATTTACCGACGGATTTACCGACGGAAAAGAAACACGGGTCGGCTTACCGACGGAATACCGACGGAATATGACTGTTAAACTTACCGATGGAATACCGACGGAAAAAAGCCGTCGCTATTTTTACCGACGGAATATTCCGTCGCCAAATTTCAATTTTGCCAATAATTTTTTTTATTTTATTACCGACGGAATATTCCGTCGGTAAATATATCGTTTTGATTTATTTAAATCGAAACTATAATTTATTTTTTGAGAAAATCATTAATTAAATTTACCGACGGAATATTCCGTCGGTGAATATATATTTTGATTTATTTAAATCGAAACTATAATTTATTTTTTGAGAAAATCATTAATTAAATTTACCGACGGAATATTCCGTCGGTAAATATATATTTTGATTTATTTAAATCGAAACTATAATTTATTTTTTGAGAAAATCATTAATTAAATTTACCGACGGAATATTCCGTCGGTAAAATATATATTTTGATTTATTTAAATCGAAACTATAATTTATTTTTTGAGAAAATCATTTTTTAAATTAAAAAAAATGTTTACCGACGGAATATTCCGTCGGTAAATTTATTCTGATTTATTTTAAATGAATTTTTAATTTAAATTTATTAAAAATGTTTTATAATTTACCGACGGATAAATCCGTCGGTAAAGCCGTCGGTAAACCCTAGATTAATTTACGGGCGGAGGCGCGAGCGAGTAACGTAATACAACGCAGTCTTCTTCCGCTCGCTCGTCGCCGCCGCCGATGGAGCCGCCGTCCGTCGCTCGCCGCCGCAGCTTCGGTCGCCGCCGCGCTAGCTCGCCGCCGCCGATATCTTGCCGCGCCCCGATCGAGCCGCCGCCTGTAGATCGCCGCTCGCCGCCAGTCGCTCGCCGCCGCCAGTAGCTCGCCGAAGCCCCTCTCTCTCCAGGTTACCCTACTACTTTTGTGATGCTTAATTCTTTGTTCAAAAATGCTTAATACTTTGTGAATGCTTAATACTTTGTTCAAAAATGAATGCTTTGATCATTCATATTTTGCCGCTCGTTGTGGAACAATCGAGATTGTTCTAAAATTTTGAATCAAATTATTAAAGCCAGAAATGTTGCGAAGATGAAGTCCTAATTAGACTACACGAGACATGCCAACTAATGTGTATCTATCTATGTATGAGAAAGAGAGAGAGGATAAGTTACGTTGCACAATAATGAAATTTGTTTAATAATGTGGCTTGTTGTCATGGCTGTTTTTTTATTGTAAAAAATATTTGATCCTTGTTGGGATTCATTTAATAAGATTTATAGTGCCTCAAAATAATCTTAAAAACAGTACTTATATATCCAAGCGTTTATGTACAAATCGTAGATCATAGGTATAGTGTATAACATAACATACCATTTGTTATTAAAATAAATCATAACATCACACCAAATACTTTTTCTGAAGCTTGAACTCACAGAAACTCAATGAAAAACATTTGAGAAAGAGAGAGAGGATAAGTTACGTTGCCGGGATTCTTGAAATAATAGTATTAATAATTGAAGAACGGTGGATATTTAGAATGAGAGTTTGGTGTTTTAGTCAGTCCCATTTTCTGTCAAGAAAGGGTAATTGTGTTGGTTGGATTTATTCAGATATCATTTGTCAATCTTCTGAAAAAGAGTTATTTTTTGTTAATGAGTTGCCAATGTTGAAGCTTGTGTTTTATATGTTATTTGATCTTTCTATATTCGGAAACGTGGGTTTGTATACTTTTCATTTTAGCACACTCACGTTCTAGCTCTTGTTTTGGTGTTTTTCAGTAGCTCAACTTCTCTAACTATGCTTCGCAGATTGTTTGTTTTGATTGTTTAAGTATAAGAATGTTAAATCAGGAGATTGATATGATGAGAACCTAAGAACTAATACCCTTCATCTTACTTATTTAATTTTGGATCCCTTTTGCATAAAGATATAAGAATTGAAATTTAATGTCCTATTTCTTCTTCTTACATAAAAAATCAACTGTTAGTTCCTACACTTGACAATCCATAAAAAAATTTCAAGAAAACAATCTTATTTAAATAGCACTGATTAGTTGATTGATTATAAGAGTCAAATGACAACAAATTTCAGACAATTTTTTCTCACTAAAGACATACCAAGGTCGAACTTCTCTTGATAATCAACTTGTTTCTCCATTCGTACAATCAGGATTTGAAATAATGAGTCGTACGTGGATGTATACACGGTGGACAATAGACGGTTCATTGAATCCTCAATTTGTGAATGGCATTGAGGCTTTCATTGATTGGGCAAGTAGCTAGACAAATTATATGGACGGGGAAAAAATTAGATGTCCGTGTAAAAATTGTAAGAATAAGGTATTTTTGACTACACAAGTTGTAAGAGAGCACGTTTATATGAAGGGATTCGTTAAAAATTATAAAGTTTGGTCATCTCATGGGGAGAAACACGTAGCCCTAAATGAACAAGCTACGAGAAATGTACAAAATGACACGTCGACCTCCTATCAAAGGATGGTAATGGATCATGTTGGGCCAAATTATAATGATGCGGATATTGAGGAGTCACCAAATAATGAAGCAAACAAGATCTATGAAATGTTGCAGGCAGTCGATACGGAGTTGTGGCCTGGTTGTGAGACCTACTCACAATTGTCTGCAGCAGTTCAGATGATGAACTTGAAGGCTGAGAATCATATGTCGCAAAGGGGCTATGACAGGATGAGTCAAATGATTAAGGATATGCTTCCCCAAGGAAATTTGATTCCTAATAACTTCAAATGAGTCTAAGAGATTGCTTAGTGGCATGGGGTTGCCGGTAGAGAAGATTCACTGTTGTCCAAATTCGTGCATGATCTATTGGCGTGAAGATAATGAACTGGAGAGTTGTAAGTTTTGCGGTACCTCGCGATATTTAGACTACAGTCCGAAATCTAGTAGGAAAGGGAAGAAAAAATTAGTGGCCGCTAAGAAAATGTACTACTTTCCTGTATCCCCTAGACTCCAGCGGATGTATGCATCTAATGCAACTGCTTCTCATATGCGTTAGCATGCTTCATCAGTGGACGATGGAGTGATGCGTCATCCTGCAGACTCTCCAGCATGGAAGCACTTGGATTCGACGTTTCCTGATTTTGCCTCGGAGATTCGCAATGTTAGATTAGGTCTTTCTACTGACTGTTTTCAAACATTTACTCAATTTGGAAAACAATACTCTTTGTGGCCAGTTATTCTAACTCCTTACAATCTGCCGCCTGGCATGTGCATGAAAGATCAATTCATGTTTCTCACGGTGTTGGTGCCTGGACCTCGAATAGCGGAGTGTGTATACAAGGGCAGAATTATGGTTCTGATGCACTTGATTATTATGGGCAGTTGGTGGAGATATGTGAAGTTGAGTACCCAGGTTTACCAATAAAACGAACTATGTTGTTCAAGTGCTTATGGTTTGACCCGACCCCTAGAGGGACTTATATACATCCACAATACAAGTTGGTTTCTATCGATCAAACGAAACCGCTGCAGAATTATGAACCATTTGTCCTTGCATCACAAGCGCATCAAGTGTATTACTGCTCATATCCTAGTATGAACAAATCTAGGAAGGCATGGTTGGAAGTATGTAAACTTAAACCGAGATTTAAGATAGATTTGCCAACTAAATCTTCATTAGACGAAGCATTTCAAGAAGATGACATACTAAACCCACCAGTATGTAACCACGCGACAGTAGAACCTGATATAACATTATCTCATCCACGTCAAACAATAGAACTCGATGAGGAAGATTTTGACGAAGGAGATGATGATGAAGAAGAACATGTTCTGCCATCAGAAGATGAGAAATTTAGTGATGACTAGTACACCTTACAGGTTTTAAAAGAATTTAATTTTATTTTTTTGGCCAAAAACGATTAATGATTATTCTTTGTTTTCAGGTACATGGCGCCTCCCAGAGGTCGTGGCAGGACTGTATCAGCTCTTGCTGGGCGTGGAGCACCCCCATCGACATCTGGCTATGGGGGCAGTCCCCCTGAGTCGGGTGGACCCCATCAGGGTTCTACCGACTCTTACTCGGTGGATAGCCGCCGATGTTTCGAGATTTCACCTGAGGGGTATGTAATAATTGCTTTTATTAATTTTAAATATATCAAATTTCACTTGGATTAACCAATTTTCAAACACAGAGAGGTGGGCGGCCCTCAACGAGTACTGGATGCGGCCAGAGGTGCTCCAAAAGTCAGAGACTGCTTCCCAGTGCCGCAGGTCAGAGCCCGAGCCGGGCGCCGGGATGAGCAAGCACAAAGGAGGGTCCCGGTCCAGCCATGCAAGACTCACGCGCCTACGGTAAGTCTCATTTTATATGTTTTTTAGCTTCTTATGTCTTTGTTTTTGACATAATTTTGTTTATGCATGTTATGAATAGGCTTCTCAGAGGGGATGCTCCTTAGAGTCCACCGCCTTTGACACTTTCCAGAGTCTCCATTACAAAGGTGGAGACTTCTCCAACATGAAGGCGGCGAGACTTCATGTAAGCTGGCCAGTTACAATATAGAATATTATTCTACAATTCTGAGTTTGACTAATTTCTTTTTTTATATTGTAATAGGCGGAGGTGGAGCGGATTGCTGCTGAAGAAGGCCCCCACGCGGATAAAAACGCGATTTATCTGCGTTTGGAAGGGGTTCGGGACAAGAAGCAGCGGCTCTACGGTTTCGGCGAGGAAGGGAGCGGCTACATCAACGCCGCCAGCCGCTCTTCTACTTCCTCACTTGGGCCATCCCAGAGCAATGCCGAGATCATGCGCCGACTGGAGGAGGAGTCGGCAGCTAGGAGGAGCCTCGAGGCGCAGGTCGCATATATGAATGCGCGATGACCCGGCTTATGGAGATGATGGGCTCCTCTCAGCCGACGACGACCTCCCGGACGACAGCCGATCGGTCCCCTCCTCCCACCTCTTTATGATTTATTTATTTATGGTTTATGTATATATACTGAATATTTGGATTTTAGGATTTATATATTTATATTTCGGTTTGCTTTTTGAGTTGATTTGAATCGTTATATGTGATGCGTTAGTTGGTTAAATATATGTGATGTGTTGGTTGGTTAAAAATTGCAGGTTGTCGATAACTGGGTACAAAAAACGAAAAAAATTATATCTAAAAAAAAAATCTACCGACGTTTTACCGACGGATATTTCCGTCGGTAAATAAACCAAAAAAAATATTACAAAATTATTTTAAATTTACCGACGGATATTTCCATCGGTAAAAAAACTTAAAATTTATTTAAAAAATTACATTAACATTACCGACGGAAAATTCCGTCGGTAAATAAAAACAAAAAATGTATTTAAAAATTATTTTAAATTTACCGACGGAAAATTCCGTCGGTAAAGAAAAAAAATTATTTAAAAATTATTTTAAATTTCCTCCTCCTCCTCGACAGAATATCCGGTGACAATCTTCCGACGGTTTATTTCCGTCGGCAATCCGTCGGAAAATATTACCGACGGAATATTCCGTCGGTAATATTTACCGACAAAGCCTGACCCGACGCATTTATTCCGTCGGTATTCCGTTGGTAATTTTTTTACCGACGGAATTTCGCGGTTTACCGACGGAATTTTCCGTCGGTGTACGGTGAATTTCTTGTAGTGATTATTTATGTTTTATTTTCAATGTTTAAAATAACGTAATAATTTATTTTAATTTTTTAATTTTTGTAAATAATTTTTTTTAATGTTGCACAAACATTACAATGTTAAAATGAGGTCTAAAAGTTATAGCTATATATATAATTATTAAACTATTTTGATAATAATATTATTATAAGAATGTGTGTTTAATTTGTTAAAAATAAATGTTAAATTGTGAGACACCAAAATAGAAATAATTTGTGAAGTATGGGCACCAAAATTGCAATTTTTAAAGAATGGACACCAAAAATAAAAAAAAATGTAAGTATAGGCACCAAAATCGCAACTTTCTCATAAACTTAACATATTATTTGTGAGAATCGAACTTGTGACCCATACCTTGAATTTTTGGTCAAAATATGGAGTTTAAGTGTGTATTTATTTGCATCAAGATTATGTTCATATAACAACACTAAACTAATCTTGAACTAAATAATTAACTAAATTCTAACCAAATTTTTAACAGACAAAGTACAAATTAAAATGGCAAAAAATGGGTTTTAAAAATATTAAGTGGAAAAGTTCAAATATGTATGTACCCCCTCCGTCCCGCTTGACTTGTCTTGTTTTCCTTTTTAGTTGTCTCACTCGACTTGTCTTGTTTCCAAAAAAAGAAAATAATCATTACACAAAGGGTGAGGATCCTCTACCCCAAGTGGTGGACCACTACATGTCCCACCAATAAGGTGAGGACATGTGTCGTGTGGTGATAACTTGATGGCCCACCAATGCACGTGTGGCAGAGCGTGATTGGTGGGCCACCAAGTGGTCCACCAAATAATGGGATAGGGGATCATTTGCCTTACACAACCTACCACTTTTTCTACCTCTTTACACACAATCACACACTCATCTACACACAATCACCCACTCTTCTTAATCTCCGTGCCCAAAAGAAATCAGACAAATGGAATGGAACGGAGGTAGTAGTATTTTTCTGAAGCTAAACTCAAAAAGTATGAAGGGCCCGGATTTAGTTTCTCTCTCCAAATTTGGAAGGTTTAAAGTCTATTTTTATAAGTGTTTCTTGGACCACATGTTCAAAAATAATCTAAAAAGAGTTTATTTGAGGAAAAATATAGGCAAATTAACAAAAAATAGTCATCAAACTTCGTGTTTTTGCGAATTTTATCCTAAAACATTTTTTTTTGTTTTTTTGACCGTCAACTCCTTGTTTTTGCGATTTTAGCCCTACCGTTAGATTTTTTGTCTATTTTAACGGTAATTCAATTTTAATTTTAAAAATAAAAAATTAAAAGGGCAAAATCGAAATTTTTATTTATATGGACCAAAATTGCAAATGAAGAATTATTTGGGACCTACTTAGCAAAATTAATAGTTTAAAGACTGATTTCCCAAATTTTACACAAATAAGCTACTTGATTCGTATCGACAAAATTTTGCATTAAATTTGCTAACGTCGCGCGCCGCACCAGCCCCGCCCCACGCCACCGTCGGGAGAGCCACCGCGAGTACAAAACGGCGGAGCATCTGCGCGCGACAGAACAAGCAGCCGCCGAGCGCTCTTCGCCTTCGCTCTGACCGTCCTCTACCTCCTCTCGCCAGTCCCGACAACGCCCAGACGTCTGCCGTGAAGAATGTCGGTCGACGTTCTTGCAGACGCGAAGAACAAGCACTTCCCATCGCCGCTATCTCTGCAGCCCAAATTCTCTCTTTTTGAGTTGTGATTCGATCAATTGAAAGAGGGAAAACGTAATTGGAACACTTACGACCATCGTGTAATGGATTCCGACCGGGATTAGTTCATCAATTTTTTTGAATTTCGAACGATTAGTCGGAAATAATTCATGGTAACAAACTTCAGACGTCGATTTCGGTCTCATCTAGGCGGCAGAGATGGCGGCGACGGGCAGCGCTTGTTCTTCGCGTCTGCAAGAATGTCAACCACCATTCTTCACGGCAGACGTCTGGGCGACGTCGGGACTGCCGAGAGGAGGTAGAGGACGGTCGGAGTGAAGGCGGAGAGCGCGCGGCGGCTGCTTGTTCAGTCGCGCGCAGATGGTCCACCGTTTCGCACTTGCGGCGGCTCTCCCGGCGGTGGCGTGGGGCGGGGCTGGTGCGAGGCGCGACGTTAGCAAACTTAATGCAAAATCTCGTCGATACGATCAATTAGATTATTTGTGTAAATTTTTTGAAATCAGTCCTTAAACTATTTAATTTTGCTAAATAGGTCCCAAATAATTCTTCATTTGCAATTTCGGTCCATATAAATAAAAATTTTGATTTTGCCCTTTTAATTTTTTATTTTTTAAAATTATAATTGAATTACCGTTAAAATGGACGGAAAATCTAACAGTAGGACTAAAATCGCAAAAACAAAGAGTTGAGGGTCAAATAAACAAAAAAAAAATGTTTGAGGACAAAATTCGCAAAAACGCGAAGTTTATGGACTATTTTTGCCAATTTGCCAAAAATGTATAATTGAGAAACCAGCATATGTCCAATATATTCAGAAAAAAAAAAGAAAAGATAAAGAAAAAGGAAAGATTTATAAATATACAAGTTTTGTCTATACAATGGAATCATTTAACTGATTGGACTACTTTTTTTGTCCTTTTGCCTCGAATATGTAAAATTTGTACCATACCCACACCAAGTTCTCAAACTACCCATTTAAATTACATAAGTATATGCATACAAATAAACATTTTATGTATAAAAAATATATGTTTAGGAGTTGGGGTAAAAATAGTTAATTGTTGGAGGACTTGTTTGTAAATAGAAAAGATGCATCGACTTAGGGACAAGTGGTGTCGGGAAATCATGCAGCTGTGAGGGCACATGCTAAATCCCGCTTTTTCATAGAATCAGTGAGCATTTTATAGGGGCTTCGTGGTAATTTCACCTCATCTTCGAATTCAAATTTGTAAACGACAGGGCAATGGACACAAAAGAAATTGCCGAAAGCAAGAAATAGGCGAAACAGAAAAGAGGGAGAAAGAAGAAAAAGTCTTCTTTTTTATTACAAAAAAATAGGTAGAAGCGTAGTCATGTGTCTTCTTATTACAAAAATCAAATCATTTTCGAGCTACTCTATATTTTTCATGTGGTTCACAAGTGGAAATGACGATTTTACTCCTATATCTTTCTAGTAATGTCGATTTTGGTCTTTTAATTACTTTTTCCGGCGTTTTTGGTTTCGTATCTTTCTAAAGTCTACATTTTTTGTACCTATCTTTCTAATATGTGCGATTTTGATTCCGTAATTTTTATACTGCGATTTTGGTCTCATATAGGTGCCCCAATTCATATTAAGGCTTATCACACCGATAATTGCTAATATAAATATTATATTAGCACCTCTACTCGAAACTAAAATTTTAATTTATGTCCCTTTATAGTAATAATAAGATGCCAAATTAATTTTTTCATAATAGAATAATTAAATCCCTTTGGGCCTAATGTAAGTGGAAATATTATGTCATATTATCTACATGTTTAGAATAAATGATTATATATATATATATTTGCGTATATGTGTTACAAAATTGGACTTTATTAAACAAACGAGAAATTTCTATCTTATTAGTCAAGCGCGGTAGCTGCAATCAATCTAAAGAGTGTTTTAATAGTGATGATTTCGTCAAACTTATTTCCTCCGTTTTCCGTTGAAATTCGGAGTATTTTCAATGTAGTTATCCCGCGAGATCATACGATAAATACATGATTCTATAACGCTATATATATATATGGTATGGTTCTAGGGAGATTCTCCCTTCAAAAGAGATACGAGAACCGATCCTAAGCGTCGATCCATCATAATCTAATGACCAAGATTAAACCCTTCCATCTTTAAAAAAAAAAATAGTAGAAAGGGTGTTTTGGGCAAACCCAATTGTTTCATTTGAAAGGGTTTGGGATTGGGCGGGCAAAATATTTCACATTTCCCTTCCTCCATGTTTTCGAAAAGCAGCGGTTTCTCCCAAACGGCGAACAAGTTGCAACTTCCTTGATAGAAATTGTTCATCCTCCGTCCATAATCAACGAAGTAAGAGTTATATTGCAAGTTCTATGGTCTTTATTTTCGTTTCCCTTCGCTGAAATATCAGATTTGAAGAAAAAAGCTTTATGTAAAATCGTTGTTTTGGGTATCGATTTCGTTGAAAATCGACTTCAAATCCCCTTAATTGACGAATTGTGAGGTTCTACACCTGAACGTTACTCTCGGGACCAACAATTGGTATTAGAGCAGGAGTTCTCTAAGACTCTTGTTATTCTGAAACTGGTCTACTTGAACAGATCCGGAAAACGTTTTCACTGCATATCATTCTTCATTCATATCATTACTCATTATGTCTGATATGTCAGGAATCAGAATGGTACCCATGTTCTCAGTAGAGAACTATGGTGTATGGCGGGTCAGAATGGAGGCACATCTGACCTCCCTCCACGACAGAATGACAGAGGTTCTAGAGGACGGACCTATCGTTCCAATGGTAGATAGCGTCGTAGCTCAGGACTAGCACAAGGAGGAGGAATGGTGACCGGGAAGAAGACTCCCAAAGACAGAAGTCTCTTCACCCCTGAGGAGAAGAAGCTTCACAACTTAGACCGCGTCGCCAGAAACGCCATACTGACCACTCTGAGCGATTCTTATCTCGGAAGAGTTCAGGACTACAAGTCCGCTAAAGAACTCTGGGATGCTCTAGCGCAACTGAGTCGGGGGACTCAGAAGATCAAAGCGAGCAAACTCGCGCTAGAACTTCAGAAGCTGGAAAGACTGTCTCTCATGCTTGGTGACTCCATTAAAGATCTCAACGTCAGATTCACGGATCTGATGAACTCTATCAACGGGCTGGGAAAGACATTCTCCAACCGAGAGATGAATCTCAAAATTTTGAGGGCACTGCCAGACGGTCACTGGACTCCCTTTGCTACCTTATTGCGTCATTCTGATTTAGATATTGTTACTCCTGACCATATCCTTTCAGAACTTAAAGCTGAGGAGTTCAAGTTTAGCCTACCTCAAAGGAAGCAGCGAGCGGAAGCTGACACCCAAGTCGACCATGCCTTTAAAGCATCAGCACAGCAGCTCCGGCGTCTAGCAAGGCTGAACCTTCACTCAGTGACATACAAGAAGGAAACTTAGCCAAGAAGTACGCACTGCTTGCCGTGAAGTATCAGAAGGAGAAGGAGAGGCGCAGGAAGCTCTCAAAAGTCGTCAGAGACTCTAAGGGTAAGACTGAATATACACCCAAGCGCACTCCTGACTCACATACTTCTGAATGCAGGAAACAAGAGGACCCAGCTCAGTCGAAAGACAACGAAAGCAAAGAAGAAAGAGTCACAACCTGCTATAACTGCAAGAAGCCAGGACACTATCGCATGATGTCTCCTGAGCTCGATGCTCCCGAAAGAGCAAAGACACACAAAGAAAGAAGAGAGAAGTTCATCAAGAAGCGACAAGCATATATTGCCGGTGAACTCTCAGACGACTCAGATGAAGTCGACTCCTTCATGGATTCATCAGACGATGAAGCAGCTTTCATGGCCATAGAGCTTGAAGCTGAAGAAGATGCTGAAAAGTGTCTCATGGCAGGAGAAGAGGATGGGGTAAATTCTCATGTACTATTTAGTCCCTCTTCACACTGCACACACGACACTATTTCAGGTGCAGTTGAGAATCTAGACGTCGCAATTGCATACGAAGAACTACTTGACGAGTAGATTCAGATGAGTCTGCAGCTCAGTAAGACTCTTCAGGAGTTGGATACCCTGAAAGTGGAGAATCAGAGACTTTCTCAGGAGAGTCAGGTTGCTACTGAGTCAGAAGGACTTGTGTTGAGACTGAGGGAGGAGATAAACTCTCTGATGGCAAGGTCTCAGCACCAAGAAGATCAGATCTCAGTACTGACCAATGACTTGACTCAGAAAGATACTGAACTAAGTCTACTGAAGCAAGAGTTGTCAGGACTTCAGACCGAGCATGAATTGCTGATGAAAAGCGATGATGTCTGGAGGAACCTGATGACAGAGCGGTACATGGGCGCTGAAAAGAAGCTTGAAGCTATACTAGCAAGCAACAAGCCCAAGCATTGTAAGGAGGGACTTGGATTCAGCTATGGAGCCTCCTCATCTGCCCCCGTACGCTCAGAAAACCGACTAGCTGATAGGTTTGTTCAAGGGGAGACCATCAATGCAGAAATACTGAACCCCCTAGCCAAAAACAAACAGAAGATGAAGACACCTCATCCCAGTTATCAACACTCTGACAAGAAGATCAGCACCAAATCACCCCAGTTCAGTCAAGGGGGAACCAGCAAAGCAAAATGGGCTGATCAGTATGGACCTCCATAGCTAACTCATCTAGCTCAGTATGGGTCATATTACTATGATCCTATAGTCAGGAGAGGATCCAAAAGTCAGAAGAATAAGAAGAAAGCCGTACAAAAGGCAAAGGTCAGCAGTCCACCCACTCAGAAGATCAGGACTCTTGAACCTGTAAAGCTTCAGAAGTCAGCATCGACCAGTCCAGTGGTCAAATATGTTGACAAACTGATGACAGATTTGGGTTTCCACCAGGGTCGTAAGACAGATTTGGGTTTCCAAAACTAACATCTAAGGACCCAAAATCAAAAATAAAGGGTACCTAAATATAATTCTATTTTGCAGGTGCACAAGGACCCTTGGTATGTGGATAGCGGATGCTCAAGACACATGACATACCAAAAGGACCTACTGAAGAATTATACTACTGAAGAAGGACCCCGAATCGAGTTTGGAGACAACGTAAAAAGGCTATACCAGAGGCTTGGATCACTCATCATTGGAACGACAATAGTTCCAAGAGTATCATATGTTGAAGGACTTCAGCATAATCTTCTCTCTGTTAGTCAATTTTGTGATAACTCGAATAGAGTGATTTTTGACACTGGTTTCTGTGATGTCATTGATAAATCTACAGGGAAAATAGTGTTGTCAGGTTCGCGCAAAAAGAATATCTATGTAGCTGACTGGAACTCAGCTGAACCTGAAGCTTGTTTGTTGGCGAAGAATGACAACAGAACGGGATGGCTCTGGCACAGAAGACTCAGTCATCTCAACTTCAAGACGCTCAACAAATTAGCTAGAAACACTCTAGCAAGAGGACTGCCGAATGAAGTATTCAGCAAAGACACTCACTGTGAAGCATGTCTGAAGGGAAAGCAAACAAGGAATCAAAATCCACCTGTTCCATCTCCTTCCACTGATGGAATCCTTCAGCTGCTACATATGGATTTATTCGGTCCAGTCTCTCCGGTGATGATCAGAGGTCATTGATGACTACTCGCGCTACGCATGGGTCATATTTATTGCCAACAAGTCTGACGTCAAAACAGAGTTACCAAGGCTTCTGAAAAGGCTCAGTGTCGAGAAGAACACCAAGATCATCAAGATACGTTCAGACAGAGGAACTGAGTTCCTGAATTTTATGGTAGAGGAGTTCTGCAAAGCAGAAGGCATAGTCCATGAGACGTCTGCCGTGCGCACACCTCAACAAAAGGGGGTTGCTGAGAGAAAGAATCGAACACTCAAAGAAGCAGCAAGAACCCTGCTCGCAGACTCAGGACTTCCAACCAAATTTTGGGCAGAAGCTACTCATACTGCATGTTATACTCAGAATAGATCTCTACTGACAAAGCAACATAAGAAGATACCATATGAATTATGGAACGGCAGGAAACCTTCTTTATCTTATTTCCATATTTTTGGGTGTTCATGCTTTATCCACAATAATGGGAAAGTTCAGCTGAAGACTTTTGATAGCAAGTCAGATCAGGGAGTCTTCTTAGGATACTCCCGGGTCAGCAAAGCCTTCAGAGTCTTTAACTATCAGACCCTTTGCGTGGAGGAAAGCCCTCATGTTGTCTTTAATGAGTTTGCTACTGAAGACAGGAGCAGGAACTCTAAACCTGAATCTGAGGAAATCAGTAAGCAGCTACAAGATCTGATCTTAAAACATAAAGTTGAAAAGATCCAGCTATGTTGGGATAATGATTCAGATGAAGAAACTGAAGACAAGTCTACTGAATCTCAACCACGCGAGTAGTAGAATGCAGTTGACTCTACCGAACGCAGTCAATCCCAGGTAACTCAGGTCGATGAAGAAACCCAAGTGGTAACTGAGACCTCTACTGAGGATAATAATTCAGGGGGAACTAATGATGTTCCTGAGCTAAATGCCCCTGAACCTGGTGACTCAGTAGATCACACTCTCGTAACTGAATTGCTTCAATCTCAGAATAGTACAACTGAAATGCCTAACTCACCTACTATCTGTGTTGAACAAATTTCAGATGAAGAGTTGAAACATCGTAGATCGTGGCTGGACGCTCACACTTCTGATTTGATTATTGGAGATCCTTCAGCAAGAGTAAAGACAAGATCTAGATTCTGTTATGTAGAAAGCGCCTTATATTCCTGCTTCTTGTCTACTGAAGAACCTCAATCAGTTGAGGATGCACTTAAGGATGCTGACTGGATTATAGCTATGCGGGAGGAGCTGAATCAGTTCACGAGAAACGAGGTTTGGGAGCTTGTTGACAGACCTCGACATCAACATGTGATCGGAACCAAATGGATCTTCAAGAACAAGAGAGATGAAAACAACGTTATAGTAAGGAACAAAGCAAGGCTCGTGGCAAAAGGCTACTGTCAAGCTGAAGGGATAGATTTCGACGAAACGTTCACTCCAGTTGCAAGATTGGAGACAATCAGACTATTCCTAGCCTACGCAACACATCAGAGATTCAGAGTCTATCAAATGGATATGAAGTCTGCGTTCCTGAACGGCGTACTGAAAGAAGAAGTCTATGTAGAACAGCCTCCCAGCTTTCAGTAGGGACATTAGGTTTATAGACTCAGAAAGGCTCTTTATGGTTTAAAACAAGCACCCAGGGCTTGGTACGATACCCTGTCTGCGTTTCTTCTTTAGAAAGGTTTTCAGAAGGACACAGTAGACCGCACATTATTCAGCATTCGACTGGAAGACGCCATTTTACTTGTGCAGATCTACGTAGATGACATCATCTTCGGTTCGAAGAACGTCATCATGTGTCAGCAGTTTGAGAAAATGATGAAGGACAAGTTCGAGATGTCAATGATGGGAGAGATGAACTATTTCCTTGGATTTCAAGTCAAACAATCTGAGAAGGGAACGTTTATCAATCAAGGCAAATACACTCGAGACCTCATCAAGAAATTCGGTTGCACATCCGGCAAACCAATCAAGATCCCGATGAACACGAACATGAAAATTGATCTTGACAAAGAGCGAGTATCAGTAGATGAAACTGAATTTCATGCTATTAATGGTTCTTTATTATACTTAACAGCTACTCGTCCTGACATAACTTATGCTGCAGGTGTCTGCGCTCGATTTCAGGCGAATCCGAAGCAGAGTCACATGGACTCAGCAAAGAAGATTCTCCGCTATCTCAGAGGAACACCTGACATGGGTTTATGGTATCCAACAGATGATAATATTGAACTAACTGATTATTCTGATGCTGACTATGCAGGATGTAGAATTAACCGAAAGTCAACTTCTAGAACGTGTCAGTTCCTTGGCAGTAAGCTGATCTCATGGTTCTCAAAGAAACAACACTCAGTAGCGACGTCAACTACTGAAGCTGAATATGTGGCTGTCGGAAGTTGCTGCGCCCAAATCCTTTGGCTGAGACAGCAGCTACGCGACTATGACGTGATTAAGAATGAAGTGCCGATCTTCTGCGACAGTACCAGTGCTATTGCAATCACTCAGAATCCTGTACTTCATACGAGATGCAAGCACGTGGACATCAGACACCACTTTATTCGTGACCATGTCGAAAAGAAGGATATCAGGATGAAAAAGATTCATGCTGACCATCAAAGGGCTGATATACTGACCAAGCCTCTAGCTGAAGTCAGATTCAGAGAACTTTTAGTAGAGCTAGGCCTGCTGGACCCTACTGACTCCAGTTAGTAAGTGGATTCAGGAGAGGAGCATTCAGTAAGGGGGAATGTTCACTCTCAGTACTGAGTAAAATCAGTATGTAGAGACTCAACAACTATCTACACGTGGTATCAGCTGACTGCGATGTTCAGCGACAGGTTTGCGTATCTCTACTCAGTAGCCAATAGAATAGTTTAGTGCATTTATGACTCAGATTCAGCTTCGTATTCAATGCCTTAGAAAATGTCATTTAATATTAACGACTTACATTAAATACACGACATTCTATGTAAAAGCATGCTGAACTCTGCAACGCATTAAATGCATGTCGTATCAAGTTACTTCTTTGGCTATATACAACTGTATTTTGATTTAGGCGGCTAATATGATCATTGCCTATTTCATAAAATCTAATCCTAGCCGTCCATCTCAAAAAGCATGTTCAAACTGAACCGTAGATAATTAACTGTTTATCTTCCTTAAGATATATATATACGTTCAAATGTTTGAAACCACCATTTCTACTCTGCAAATAATTCGAACCCTAGATTTTCTGAGATATCTCCTACTCCTTTACAAAGCTCATCTTTGAAACCATAAATCCTTGGTATATTTCAATGATCACTCAGTACCTTATTAGCTTAATTTTTTTTATACTTTATTTGATACTGATCTACTGTGTTTGCAGATTACAGAATATGACAGGAAATATTGTGGTTGCTCCTACCGATATGGAAGAGATCCTTGAGAAGGATCGGGTCTGGTGCGAACCTGTAATGGAGTTCGACGCTTGTGACCTTGATAACATGGAAGAAATCTTCTACGCCCTTCGTGAAACTGGGCTTGAAGGTTTTCTGACAAGGAAGTCGTCGTTCTTCCTCCCACGCCAAATAGCTGAGCTCCATCTGAACTCAGAATCTATAGATGGAGACATTCGCTGCCGCTTCGTCGTTCATTCAGTAGGCGTACTGATATTGAAGTCAAGCAGAGTCTATCCGAGAAGCACTCCAAAGGAGCTTCAACCTACCCAATGAAGGATTCACCACAGTAGCGTACAAAGATGATCTGATGGATGAATACCTGACAGAGTTATGTGGGAAGCCGACAACTTTTAGAGCAGCATTTTTGAAGAATGCAATGCTCCCACAATACAGAGCATTGGCCTACATCGTGACTCAGCTGCTAACGAGTCAGGCCGGCTCCTTCGATCAAGTGTCAAGGCCAAAGATCCAACTTATGATGGCCATACACGATAGAGCTAAAATCAACTGGACATAATTCTTCCTCAAAGAATTCATGACGCAGTCAGCTAAGTTCGACAAGTCATCCAAAGGGCTGAGCGTCAAAGGAAAGCTACTGTATAGTTTGAAGCTTTCTGTGACGATCGAAGATTTCTGCGGATCGGACAATATTACCTTCGCTGATAAGCAGTACTTCAACCAGAAGAAGGTCCGATTCCAGAACAGGGCAGTGGCCCTTTAGCAGATCGGATCAGGGCCCGCTGATCCTAAGTCCGGGACTCATAAAACCTCTACACCAACCAAGAAGAGGTCCCCTCCCAAGTCTACTCCTAAAACACCGACCAAGAGGCTAAATAAAGTTAGTGAGGTCGTGCCGGAGGCAGAGCCTGAGGCAGTGGTTGCTGAGCCTCCTCTGCAGTTGAGGGATGAACCTGAGTCATCCGAGAAGACACCATCAGTGGAGAAGGAAGTCTCCACTGAGCGTGGTGAAACAGTGGACCAAGGGGTCCAAGCTGAATCTGTGGAAACACTGGACAACCCCTTGGACGTTCCACCACTCAGCAGCATTCCATCTGCTGAGAAGCAGCCGTCTCCAATTGAGGTAGAAGACTCGGAGACAGCTTCAGAATCAGAATCGATCGGGATTGAGGCCTCAACTCTCAAATCACGAGCCTCCCGAGAGATTGCTGAACGGATTCCGAAGATAGCCAGCCACAACGACTTGGTCTTATTAGCAAGGCAGACTAGACGCCACATGCTGATCCGGTTCCAGGAGTGGCATAATCTGAAGCGCCTTATCATTCACCACTCCTGCGAACAACTCCATGAGGAGGAGCTGATAATAAGGGGGAAGATTGGCTACTCAGAGCCATCCGACCTCGGAACTCTTGAAGATCTGAGGGCTGTGATGCTCGCACTGCTGAACGACTGACAACCCGTCTCAGCATCAACACCCTCAGATGGGTCTAACCCCGATGGTCAGGACCCACCCCGTGATTCAGGCCCTGAGAAGCCTGCTGAGGGATCTCAACTGGACAAGGATGCTCCAACATCCACTGCTGAACCGCCGCTCAGCATCCTTGGTCCAGGTCAGTCGGCGGCTGGTACTTCGAAGGCAGCTGAACCTTCATAGCTGCTACCCGAATCTACTTTCGAAGTAGCGCCCAACCCGAAGAGCCGACGATCAAAGTCAGTGGATAGGGTACTGAGGAGTCAAGGAACGCAGAATCGACTCCTCGCCCGTGCCGTTCACAAGACGTGGAGGCAGACCACTCAGGCCCACAACGCAGAGATTAAGCGGCTAAGGACAACCATCCAGAACTCGCCCGCCCCTGACTTCTCCACAATCCTTACTGATGCGCTAGCCACCCACAGGGCTGACTTTGATGAACAGCTGAAGAAGATTCAGGCTGGCCAAGCTTAACTTCTAGAAGACTATAAGGCTGCTCAGAAAGCTCATCCTGAATCCGTCACCTACATCTCTCAAGCCTCAGATCTCAGGCTATAAACAATTCTGAAGGCGATCGAAGAGAGAGTGGAAAACCAGTTGAAAGAATTGCAGACAGCAGCAGACGCCTCCCACAAGAAATACAGTGCTCAACTTACTGAGGAGAGGAACGAGCTGCATGAGAAGCTGACTAAGCTGCAAAATACCTTGGAAGATCTGGCAACAGCTTGCAAGAGTCTGGACAAAAAGGTATCAGTTCCCCCCCGAGCAAATTTGCTGATGCCAAAAAGGGGAAAGGAAAAGTAGGAAAATGAAAAGAACTGGTACTGAAGGTACCAAAAAGAGTAAGGTCAGTGGCAGGGGCAACTCAGACTCAGACATCTGCTCCTACTGGACCCTCTACTCAGACTGGCGAAGCCCAGGGTGTCTCAGCAGCAGGCGATGTAGTTTCTGCTGAGACCGGTCCAAGCGGCTCAAGATCGAAGGAAGTAGCTACTCAGGTAACCCAAACACCCTCTGACATAATCAAAGAGGTTGCTGAGTATGCTAATGAGGAGTCAGAAGAGGAAGAGGTTCCTCTACCTCCTCTAGTTTCCGGGAAAGGCAAGAAAGTTATGACGCTTCCTACCCCTCCTAAGAAAAAAGGACCCAAGAGGTATGTTATTATGGAGGAGGAAGCTCAGATCGCTGCTGACGAGATGTTAGCCAGGGAAATCGCTGAAGCTGCGGCTGCTAATAAGCCTAAGAAGAAGCCAGCTAAAGGCAAAACAAAGGCTCCAACAGGAGGAAAGAAGACTGGACCTAGACTGCCTCCCCGAACGCTGAAACTCAGTGATAAGGCAGACAAGGAAAAGGAGAAGGAGCAGCAGCAGCAGCAGCAGACTACTGGACAACAGGGCACTTCTAAGGAAAAATCAACCACACCTGCTGATTCAGAAGAAGAGCCTCACAAACCCTCCTATGTCCCTTCTAAGGAACAGGATCTTGAAATGCAAGAAATATGGGCTCAGATGGAGAGGTACTTGTATAGAGGAGAAGAAGCTAGACAGATAGAAGCAGCTCGAGAAAGGCTCAGATTAGCAGACCTTGAAGCTCTGAGGCTGAAAGCCGAGTCATAGGATTCTTGAGAAAGCTGACATTCCATACAGATATAGAAGGTTCAGGAAGCCTACTGATCTCAAAATTCACAGATGGCCGAGAGTTGATGAGTGGATGCCTTGGGAAGTAACTCAAAGGTGGGAGACGCTGAAGGCTGAATTCATTAAAAGGAATTATTTCTGGAGGTACTGGGCTGAGAAGCATAAGTCTGTAGCCTTTCCTGAATGGCTCATGAGGGCAGACATAGAGATGTTTGCTAGAGTTCAGAAGGCTGTAAAAGACAAGGTAGATGTCAGAGTACCAGGTCCAAGAATCATGCCGCCCCCACTGAAACTAGATGACTCCGTTCACTATGGGGTCACAGAGAAGGAAGTCAAGGATGCTGCTGAAGCCAAGTTCTTAGATGAAGAAGATCCAGCTGACTTCGCTGAGATACTGAAGCTGAGGTAGGTCACCTACCGGATGTATGGACTGCCTCTTCCTGAATCCCAATCAAAGGACTTCAAAGATAGGATTAAGCGGTTCAGATGACTATTAGCTTCTGTGTTTCTTTGTTTCTTCTTTCTGTTCGTCTTAGTATAGCAGATGATGTAACTGTACTGAACTTTTCAAATCTATAAAACATCTCTGTTATTGGCCCTAACAATTCAGCTTGGTTCCCTAGAATAAAGTAAATACCTTTCGCGTTGAGTATTTCACTGAAGTTCTTGCGGAAAGCTTGTAACTTGTTCGTTCGTTGCTCGTAAATAGCTTGTTCTGTGTTATTCTTTGATTTGATTTTCCCTCTATTTATAGAGGTGAGCTATGGATAGATCCGTTGGAGACGAACTGTCCACGTATCACTCTCTTTTGGGTAGCTAACGACTCTTTAAGGAATCGCTCAGAGTCTTTTCCTCCATTTTAGCAAAGTTGTTGACTTGCAGTTTTTACCAGAACTTTGACAGCTGGCTGCTTATCATTGGTCGAGGTGTAGAAAGTAGTTGAGACACACAGACTTCAAGGCAGATATTGAAGCTGACTTCTCTGATGTTAACAACCTCGGACGACTCTACTGATTTAACATAGAAAATCATCTGACAATCAAGGAGACTGTCAAGCCGTTGCTGAGTCTGACCTGGGGTTCAGTAGTATACTCCTGCTGAGCCCAACTCTACTGAAGGTCCACTCTGAGTTCAGTGAACTGCTCCTGCTGAGTCCAGTTTTACTGACTCCTTTCAGTATGCTGCTCCTGCTGAGTCCAGCACTACTGAGACATTTCAGTATGCTACTCCTGCTGAGTCCAGCACTATTGAATCTGAACACCTCTCAGTATGTTGCTCCTGCTGAGTCCAGCACTACTGAGTCTTCACTCCATGGTAATGAGGCGGATAGTTTGCTGAGGGATCAGCCAACAAAATTCTGAGCCTGGACCATGCTGAAGGAAAGCCTACTGAGTCTGAAACTCTCAAAGACTAAGGCATTACTTTTACAACGAAATGGTTCACCAATCAAATTAGGGTTTTGGGATCAGCCAAATATTCTAAACAATCTACTGCTGAATCATCTCCCAACATAAGTCATATCTACTGACTTCAGTCAGTGAACAATAGTTCAATATCAGATATTGTGTGCGGAAGTGTAGGCCCAAAATATTCGTCTCAGTTTGGAAAGCCCGTTTTATACTAATTGATAAAAAGACAGTTTTATGCAATATGAACAGTAATCAATGCAACAGTAAAAATGACACAGACAATTTTTAAAGTGGTTCTGATACACTGGATCCTACGTCCACTGTCCCGAACAAAGCAGGAGTTCTTGTATTAGTTTATATTGAGCAAGTATCAGTTGGTCTGTGCACAGGACAGATACAATCTTGTTTGCTTATACTGAGCAAGTCCAGTTAATCTGTGCGCTGGACAGATGTTGATGAGTCATTTCCGTACTTAGTAATGTCTTACCGAAAAGTGCTTCAATTGGCCAACCGGTGCACTCGCAGTGGTGTAAAATGCGGGTTTTAGGTGCTGACGTGGCAAGGTGACGAGGATGCTATTTGATGATATTTCATGATGAAAAGGCACCAGAATACTAACGTGGACACGGATTTGTAAGGAGGGAAGTATCTTGAAGATATTTTGTGATGGAAAAGGAAATATATTATTTCCTTATCTATCCAAATCCTTTTCCTTATCAAAGAGGGATTTGACCTAACTTGGGGATAAAGAAAGGGAGTATATAAAGGAAGGGAAGGGCACGAAAATCAGACCCTCCACTCCATACACGCCGTTACTCTATTCCAAAACCGAATAACCCTAACCACCGCCGATCCATTTCCCGACACCGCCAACCGCCCATCACACCGCCGCCGTTCCATACAGTAGAAGATTCCAGCCGTTCGTAGTTATTAGTTGAAGAAGAACCATTTTTATTTCCGTTGGTTTGATCGTCTTTATACTTTCGAAGTTTGAATTCTAGTTTTTAATTTCGTTCGTCGTTATCGTTCTAGTTTAGAAATCAGATTTATGTTTGAAACTCTTGTTCTAGTTTAATTCGAATATTTCGTTCAGTTTCGTAGGTTAAATTATTCTGTTATTTCGTGTTCATTTGTTTTAAATTTCGTTCATGCAAGATCTAGGGTTATTCGTGTTTATGTTTCTGTTATGTAAACTCTCCCAGTTGCCCAACCGAAGCGTCTGCATGAGTAGCTAAGTCTTTTAGGGTCCGACAGAATGTGAATACACACGTGAACAGTACATGAGGCTTAGGTTCGAATAATTAATCAAGAGGGTTTCGGGTTAATTCTGAATTAATTAATTTGACTAGTAATTTAGGCTTGATCACCCTAGGTTGCAGAGTCTGTAGCTAACTTAGTACTTCCATCGTTTTTCGTGGAACAAGGTTAGGTAAGTAGCAAAATTATTCATTAGAATAATTGGATTAAACTGATAGGAGACTATTAGATGCCCAACATACGAGTAAGCTCCTATACTAGGCTCCCTTAGTTCGATAAAGATGTCTAGCTATTAAATCTATTGATTGCCCAACAACGTAGGTTGTAGCTAGGTTAGGGAAGTAGCCATTTTGATGCCCAACATGGCGGTTACCGACTAAGTAAGGGGGGAGTGAGGGTTGTGTCAGTTTAATTACGGCAATCTATAACTAGTAGATTCTTGAGATTAATTCATATTAAGTGCCGATGATTGGAATTACGTGTGTGTGAATATTCTACTGGACCTGTCTCTTAGTTGCCCAGTTCATACAGTTTTAAATTCAGTTTAGTTTTTAATTATTTTTAGTTTAATAGAAAACCCAAACTTGCGTGGTTGCTAACCAAAACCATAGATAAGTAGAAAAATAATGTGCCTAGTCGTCCGTTCCCTGTGTTCGATACCCTGTGAACTATACTGATATAATTCTCAAGTTTTGCAGGATTATTTGGTGCAATACGGCGATCACCAGATATCTACTTATAGTCGTAGTGATTTAACAGTTTCAACCACAAAGGTTTGATTATCTCCAACTATGAAGGAGTTCTTACAATAAAAACAGTTCAGAAAGCTAAACTCCTTCGAGTTTTCTAAGCTAATTATATTACAATATGCTTGCTTAGAATAGAGAAAGGGAACTGATGAAACTCTAGAGTGAAGAACTAGAAAGAATTTCTCTGTATGCAAGTTCTTCGCTGGGTTTGACTTTGAGTTTACTAGAGTGTTTGCTCGTTTGAATGCTTGTGTTCCCGATGTCTTCTCTGCATGAAGACTCTTCTCTATTTATAATCTCAACGTATGAATAGATCCGTTGGAGGGAGTCTAGACACATGTCGAAAATGACATGGAAAACGACCATCTTCATTTTGAATGTTACTGTAGATATTTCCTCTTTTTCAGTATAGGAAGCAGCTTTGTGTCAGAGCATGTACAGTGCCGGAGACTTCTCATTGGTCGAGGTTAGAAAGTAGGTGAGATTTGTTAAAACTCCAATAGCATGCTGAGTTGACTTCCTCTGATTCCTCAGACCTTTTACTGAATTGTCTCGTACTTCCATTCTTCTGATATTTCAGCTCGTGGCTCAAATTTCGTTGTAGATTCAGTGGGCTATAACATTCTTAACTGAGTTCCTGATGCTGAGTTCTTCGCCTGAATGACAGATGATCTACTGAATCCTATCAGCTACTGAACTCTACCTAGCCTACTGAGTTCCTAACATGCTGAACTCAATAAGCTAATACATTATACATGGTTCATCATTCAGGTAGAGGTTTTGGGATTTTCAAATCTTATCATACTGAATCTCATCCCAACAGTTACGGTTCTCAAACTCGAAAGATGTCAACAAAATCGTGGTTGAAGAATTTTGTCGAACACATGGTGTGCATCAGTTAAACAAGTATAAACTCCAAGGTTCAAGGTTCGGTTATGCCATCAGATATTTGATTTTACACAATAAGTAGATTCGTTATTTTACAATCATCACACGAGTTCAGCCTCCAATATCGAATGAAAAGAAGGAAATCACTACTACATGAGCAAAACACGTTTGAGAACTAGAAGGAAAGCAAAACTGCATTCTCATACCCATATACCAGTTTACGTAGAAGTGATAGGAAAGAGGGCTAACAGTTATCTAAGAAGAGATCATGGAGAATACCGTTACCCTCAACTCTTTCTTCCTCCTTGTTCTGGCCGTGAGTCAGCGGTGCAAGATCCCAACCGCGGATCCTTCATTCTCTTCGAGCACGGTAATGTTGTGAGACTGTTTTCTAGGGTGGAGGCTGTAGTTGTAAAGCTTGAGGATGAAGGATCAATAGGGAGGGACTGAGATGAGGAAGAATGGTTTATGGGAAGGTAGTCTAAGCATGCTTGATTCTCCATCTTTACACTCCAAGAATCAGTATCTCTTCGCTTCCTTCTCTGCGTGAAAGTGGCAACAAATGAGTGATCTTTCTCTTCGAGAATCTGCTCGCCAATGGAGAGGAGGGCAGCCCAATCAATTGCAATTCTCTTCACGCCTATAAACTAAAATCTTTCTCCTGTTTGCGTTTGAGCGGCGACTGAAATAGTTAAGCGTGTGTGAGGGAGAGATGAGTGACGTGGAAAGAAAGGATGTATATATATCCTAATATAATGATCAGGTAATAGAGCCTAGATACACTTTATATATATTATGCGGGTGTGGATCCCATGGGAAGGGTCTTTAACATAGGAAATAAGAAGGAATTATAGCCATAAATCTTAATCCAATCCATGATCTAAAATTATTGTAGATTTTATTTTTCTAAAAACCTAAAATTAAGAAAAGGGCAAATTCGGAATTGATTCATCAAACTAATTTATACATATGCAAACGTTTTTGCACATTTCAGAATCTCAAATTCTCCAAAAACATTGAACAAAACCCTCACTTGAACTCACCAAAATCGACACCCTATATTTTCTTTGTTGATTATCTCACAGTTCTTTTATGCAAATCATAATTTTAATCCGACGCCGGTGTTTTACTTGTTCTTTTTATGATTCCATCTTGAAAAAGGTAATGTTCTTCATATTTTTCATGAAATTTAACCCTATTTGTACTGAATTGAAGCATGGAATTTGTAATTTCTTGAAACTCATTGGTATAATCGGACTTTTATTGGGACTTTGTGGTGTGCAATGCTTTTTTTTACATCTCGACCAGTTTCTCATGAAAAATGCATCTTGGTTTGTCTAAAATCTGTAAGTACTGAATTCAATTGAGTAAATATCGAATAGATGCATGAAGCAGTAATGTATTATGCATATAATGTCTTTATGGTGATATGTACGATATGCATATTGCAGATACAAAATATGCATAAGTTAGTTCGATAATATGTATGAAATTCAATTGTGATATGCATGTACTCTATTTCCTCTATAGAATGTTAAAAAGAAATAATGATAAAAATATGCATAAATTAGTACGATATAATGCATGAAATAAGACCATATTTTCTGTATTGAACGTTCAAAAATAAATAAGGACAAAATATGCTTGTATTGTATTTTTGGTGATATGCATGTATTCCAAAATGATTATGCATAAATTCATAATTGTTAAAGCATAACTATCGTGAATCCTCCATTTTCTTTTATTTTTATTACTCATACTAGTGTTCTTTATTTATAGGTGTTTACTTGATAAGACATATAAATTTATGGGAGAACTAACACAATGAAAATTTTGAATTGCACAATGAAGTATGAAATATAAAGCAATTGAAGATGCTAATATTTTATATGGATATATATTAATATTGGACACAAGAGATTACTTTTTGAAAATACAAATTAATGTTTAGTTGTTTTTACTTCATTTTGTCTATACATTTACATTCGTATATACTTTCATAATTTATGTCATCATTACAACAATTTACATTTGATTTATTCACATATTAAATTTATTGTAATACCATAAATATGGAAAACAACATTAATATGCATATATTATATTGGATATATGCATAAGGTTATAACAAGAATATGCATAAAATAAATGTATTGTAATACCACAAATATGAAAAGTAATATTAATATGCATATATTATATTGGATATATGCATAGACTTATGACAAACTATGCAATATTAGATTTTATACAATAACACAGAATATTGGTGCATTGAAATATATTTATACATTAAATATATTGTAATAAATATGCATATATTATATTGGATATATGACTATGCATAAATCAAATGTATTGTAATACCACAAATATGAAAAACAACATTAATATGCATATACTATATTGGATATATGCATATATTTATGACAAAAATATGCATAAATCAAATAACTATAAAACACTATGCATACAGTATTAGATTTTATAAAATAACACAGAATATTGGTGCATTGAAATATATTTATACATGAAATATATTGTAATACTTTAAACGATATTAATATGCATATTTTAACTTGAATACATGCATCTACCAAACATCAACATATGCAACAACAAAATATAAAACGTTCCTTCCTCATTTCATATAAATATGCATATATTACATTCGATATATGAAACAACCAACAACAAATATGGATTTGACCAAAAAACATGCATTTCCGTAATTCTTCTGAAAAAACACTATCAAATCCCAAATTGAGATACTTTTCCAAGAAGATGAGCTGATGGTTGGCGCCGTTGCAAAATCGCGATTAGAGAAAGGGGGAAAATCTTGTCGAGTTTTTTTTTTCGATTCCAAATTTGTGACTGGAGAAAAGGAGAAAGGGGGAAAATTCGTCCTAGAATACCATCCAAACCCCTAATCGTATCCATTTCTTTGGTTCTTCAGCTTAATGATGAGGGAGAGCTTCCGTTCTTCTTTGACAGGGAGGGAAAGGGAGAAGCAGGTGATAAAGATTTGGATAAAATGGGGTAAGTGGATGAATGGGGTGAACTAAAAAGGAGATAAAGATAGAAAAGAACGTGATTAATTACGGTTATTAAAAAATGAGAGAAAAATGGAAACAAATACCCTTAATGATATTTTGTTCAATAATAGAGTATTATGTAAATTTCCAAATTCAAAATAATAACTACCAGAGATTAAATAAAATAAAAGGTTAAGATTTCTTATTATTTCTTATTTTAAGCCTCCTTCTTATATAATCCATTTCCTATGTATATATATATATATCTATCTTAGGCTATGATAGGGTATGGATAGATCATAGATACATTCAAAAAAGATTCACCTATTATGATAATTAGTATATCTAAGCTTGTAAATGTGTGTATATGCATATATATATATATATATATATATATAGGAAATGGATCATATAAGATCCTAATCTCAAAAGAGATACGAGAACCGATCTCGTCCCTCCATTTCGTAAATCTAAGGTTATCCTTTTTTCCCCAAAAGGCATTTAAAATTAAATCAAAAAGGAATAAATCTTCTCATTAAGGGCAAAAATGTAATCTCTTCTCATTTCTTTTCTTAACCTTTTCTCCTAGCGATTTCAAATCTGCAAAACAACCCAGCAGCAAAGGAACTCGATTAACCTTCTTTCTCGATTTCAAATCTTCCAAACTGAAGTCGATTATCTTTCGTGGGTTTCGTTCTTCTATGTTTCTTGCGTGTTTAAGCTCGTTTTGTCGCTGGATTTATCTCGATTATTGCCGATTTTGAAGATTGATTTCTGCATATTTTTTGCTTTTTTCCAGAATTTGCTGCAAAGCTAAGAATTCGTTCTGGTTTTGGAAAAATTGTAGTTCAAGATTTGTGGTTTGATTTTTTGGGTTCCACTTCTTTATGGTCGTTTTCATTTTATGCGATTTTTTTAGAGATTTCTGGATTTATAGGGTAGAATGCCTTTTTTTTTGGGATTAGAGTTTCTGTACTGGATTTATGAGATATATGTATCGATTAAGTATTGTTGTTCTGTTCTCGATTCACTATTCCCATTTCATTTTCTACGTAAATACAATTTTCATGCATATGTTTTTGTTTGTTTATGCCGATACTGTGTAACATTCATGCATGCAGTCTATTGAATGACTGAATCGTTACAGTCAAATGTGTCTCTTGAATCCGATGAATCCATTTTCATTTCTGATTACGTGGCAGAATTGAAACCGTATGTTGGACGGAAATTTGATACTCTTGATGAGGCCGAAACTTTCTATAGAGACTATGGAGGTTTGTGCGGTTCCGATATCCGTAAGTGGTCGATAAAACGTCATGGGGATGGGTCTATCATGCGTAGATATTTGGTGTGTAGTAGAGAAGGGGAGAAATTCATGGATGTTGATAATGTTAATTCGAAAAAAACAAAGCGAAGGTGTAATTCAAAACGGTCATCTTGCTTGGCACGCGTCGTATTTAAATCTCACCCCGAAGGTTTTGTTGTTGATTTATTTCACGAGGCACACACACATCCTTTGTTATTATCAACTCACAAGCAATTCATGAGATACAATCGGACCATGACTTCCGTTCACAAGACTTTCGTCCTTAGTTGTGCGCGTTCGAATGTTGGTCCGATGAGGTCATATAGAATGTTTAGTGAGTTGGTGGGCAGCTATGAGAACATCGGTTGTGATGGAGTAGATTTTAAAATTTTCCACCGTGATCTTCGTATATATGTTGAGGGTGCAGTACACAAATGATGTTGGATAAAATGAAGGAAGCTCGTGATAGGAACCCGGATTTCTTTTACGAATATTTTACGGACGGAGGGGACAAATTGAAGCGTGTATTTTGGGCTGATGATATATGTATTGGCAATTACAAGATTCTTGGTGATTCGTTATCAATGGATGCAACTTATTCAACCAATAGGTATTTATTTTTCTCTGTAGCTGATACGAGTTAGTATTGTTATCAAATTCTTATTGTTCGCAGTTATAGTTTTATGCATACGAAATGTTTCATTTATGTACATTGTACATATCTTTTATGCACATAATCATACACATTCATATAATATAGAACAATCTTTTGTCGATTTCATGCTCATGCTTCCTTGCAATAATGCTCATATAGAATAGATTTTATGCAAACAAATTAATTTAAATTTCTATTTTTTTAATGCAGTTACGGCATAATTTTTTTCCCTTCACCGGTCTCGACAACCACGGCAAGTGTATTACGTTTGGGTTACACCAACAATTTCTCTTCTAAAACACAAATTCAGCCATGGGTAAACGTAATTAACAACCAATAACATGAACCATGTTGGTCCCGAGAGTAACGTTCAGGTGTAGAGGGGGGGTGAATACACCTGAAAACCGATTTCTCAACTTAAAACGCGAACAGTCCTTTTCAGGAGAGTGCCGTACTGAACGAGTTCAGCAGACCAGATAAGTTGTTCTGAATCGCTGAAGGAATAATTTAGGTTAGGAACGCTACCTTCCTCCTGGTGTGTTGTCGCGGCTTTGATTGTTGCTCTTGTGTTAGACCTTCTAATCTGTATCCCAGCCTTCCCCGGCCGTTTCAAGGCCTCCTCCGCCCTCTACACACCTCCCAACGTTGCCTAGACGTTGGATTCGTGTAGAAACGCCGCCTGGAGTCGCCGCAACGAAGATTACTGCACGATAAATCGCGCCTCCGCCGCCGCCGCCTTCCACGCCCGAATTCTTCCTTTGCAAGCCGCGATTCGATCAATTGAAAGAGGGGAAACGATATTGGAACACTCATGACCATCGGGTAACGGATTCCGGCCGAGATAAGTTCCTCAATTTCCCAAATTTCAAACTATTCACCGAAACGAATTCATAACGAGCAACCTATTTCAGACGTCAATTCCGATCGTATCTAGGATCGGATGATCCCTTACGACCTATCGACGCGATGCTCGTATGACAAGGATTCCATAGGTTCAAGGCAATCGTCGATCCGACATCGAACGCGCCAGGAATCTCTGCCGCAAGATGCGGCGGAACCCTAGAAAACTAGGGTTTTCACTGCGAAAATCAGATTTTTGTCGTCTCATTTTTTGTGCCTCCCGGACCAATTACAGTACAACAAATAGTACAATCACATAACAAATAGGTCCTATAATCTACTCGTGGATTTTCTCACGAGAAAAACGTTACATCGCGGTCAAAACAGTGGCTCGCAGGCCGCCCCAAACACGAAAATAGCCCGCTAAAGACGAAATAAAACCTAATCATACATCTAACAACAACAATCAGAGCCTAAACCAGGCTCTGATACCAATTGAAGGAATAATTTAGGTTAGGAACGTTACCTTCCTCCTGGTGTGTTGTCGCGGCTTTGATTGTTGCTCATGTGTTAGACCTTCTGATCTGTATCCCGACCTTTTTCTTCCTTTGGGTGGTCAGAGAACTGAAGAAAATAAATTTTTGTCTCTCCCTTATTCACGGTATGCGTGTGTAATTATGTGTATGTGTGTGTAATGCGTTTTACGAACGAATCATGATATATATAGGCTTCAAAAGCCAATATAATATTAATATATTTGTAACCCATTAATTTAATTATATTTCTAATGGGCTTCCACATAACCAGCCCATAATATAATTAATTAATTTACTGGGCTACTAATATTTATCGATTAATTGGCCCAGCCAATTAATTCCAGATAAATAACATTATTCACGGTATGCGTGTGTAATTATGTCTCTCCCTTATTCACGGTATGCGTGTGTAATTATGTGTATGTGTGTGTAATCTATTTCTGAACAGAATACTTATATATATAGGATTCAAAAGCCAATGTAATATTAATATATTTATAACCCATTAATTTAATTATATTTCTAATGGGCTTCCACATAACCAGCCCATAATATAATTAATTAATTTACTGGGCTACTAATATTTATCGATTAATTGGCCCAGCCAATTAATTCCAGATAAATAACATTATTAAATAATGTAAAAATACATTAATCCATTAATAATGATTTCTGAGAGACAATAAATAACCAGACAACTAATTGGGCCAGATCAGGGATCCAATACAAGAAATAAAGTTGAGCCTCAAATTAATTAATTATCCATGCTCAGCCCAGAGCAAAATTAATTAAAAAACACAGATTCATTCCACTAGAGAATCCGTGCTGAGTTACCCCTTTATCCCAATTTGAGCAAGGGCTTGTATTTTAGACTTAATCGATCTCCGTATTTAAGATAGAAATATCCGTTAATTAATTAAGCTCACTGACAGCTTAAATTAATTAACATCTTATATTCCTGAGTAGTACCACTCGACCTTATTAACACACCTGAACTTAATCAACCGGCCGGGTTTAGTGTGCTAATCCTTTCTAGTTCCTCAGGGGATATTATCAACCCATTTTACTAGGATACGGATGCAAGATACAGACAACCAGCCTGAGCCACAAATAACTACTAACACCCAAGATACGTAGATCCGGTCGTGATGACGTTCACCATAGTAGGTCAAAGTGATAGATAGCCAAATGCACTGAGCTAAAGTCTTACCAAGCTTAAGACCAGCAAAGTCACCGAGATCTTGGTTTTCCACTAAGGTCAGTTAGGAAAACACATCTCACTGTGATCCGTCAATACACCACCTTAACTGTACCAGTAAAGACAAGCAGCTAAGACAAGCCACTTCTTATCTAAACTGCAGCTTAAACCGACAACTTATCCTTAAGTTGTCTCAGCTGTGATAACTGTTTATATCTTGTCAGTTCAACCAATTTGTGCTGTCTTCTGTGATACCCGACACACAACACAAATCTAACTTTTATACAAGATAAAGGATAACATGTGCAAATATACATATTTAACATATAGGAGAATAAAACAGTGGTAAGGACAAAAACACATTGTATACAAGCATAAAAAGTGCTTCCAGTATACAAAATGCCAACAATTCGCCCAGTTATACTAAAGCAAACTTTTAGTATACAATGTGTCAGTTCTAGGTACAAACTAGTATTTAGCTGCAAATCCTAAGTCCTTCATTTGAAACTGCTCGGATAACCATGTCTTTAGGTCTGATAACACTTCAACATTGTTGTCAATGAGAAGGATGTCATCTACGTAAAGTGCAAGAAACACCATTGTTCCATTAACACAGATACGATATACGCACACCTCGTTCGGATAGGATACAAAACCATAGGATTTGACTACCTCGTCAAAACGCTGGTGCCATAACCAGGAAGCTTGCTTAAGTCCATAAATAGACTTTTTAAGCTTCCAAACTACATGCTCTTCGCCCTCCTTCACATAACCATCTGGTTGTTTCATATAGATGTCTCTACCTTTTTCAAGGTGCCCATTTAAGAATGCGGTCTTGACATCCATTTGCCAGATCTCTAGGTTCATGTGAGCTGCTATGGCAAGGAGAATTCTAATAGACTTCATCATTGCTACAGGCGAGAAGGTTTCTTCATAATCGATACCTTCTTTCTGGGTAAAACCCTTTGCCACTAGCCTGGCCTTAAATGTCATGATCTCTCCATCCGAACCTCTCTTTCTTTTGTATACCCACTTACTACCAATGGCCTTGCAGCCCTCAGGTAGTTTAGTGATCTCGTATACATCCATATCAGTTATGAACTTAAATTCTGAGTCCATGGCGATTCTCCAAGAATCGGTATCTACATCTCCCACTGCTTCGTTGTAAGTCCAGGGATCCATGGTGTCTTGTTCATCTGCCGGGAGATGGTGAGAAGTCTCCCCAGTGAACATATACCGATCAGGTGTAAATGTCACCCTCCCACTACGTCGAACAGTGTCAGGAGTTGTGTAATAGATTGTGCAGTTGCTCGTGGAGCTCTATCTTGCACAATTGGCTCTGTGAGTGGGTTTCGATCACCATGTAATTCCTCAAGGATGATCTCGACTCGAGACTTATGATTACTAATATAATCCTCCTCTAAGAACCGAGCGTTGGTGCTAACCACGATCTTCTGTTCTTTAGGATCATAAAAATAACCACCCTTCGTTTCCTTCGGATATCCTATGAACAACATAACCTCTGAACGTGAATCCAACTTGTCGGCCTGTTTATTCAAGACATAAGAAGGACACCCCCAAATCTTTATGTGGTGCATACTGGGTTTGTGCCCTCTCCACAACTCGACTGGAGTCATGTTAACCGACTTGGATGGTATACGGTTCAACAAGTATGCTGCAGTCTCTAGGGCATATCCCCAAAAGCAAACTGGCAAAGTTGCATAACTCATCATGGACCGAACCATCTCTAGGAGAGTTAGGTGCCACAAATAACTACTAACACCCAAGATACGTAGATCGGGTCGTGATGACGTTCACCATAGTAGGTCAAAGTGATAGATAGCCAAATGCACTCAGCTGAAGTCTTACCAAGCTTAAGACCAGCAAAGTCACCGAGATCTTGGTTTTCCACTAAGGTCAGTTAGGAAAACACATCTCACTGTGATCCGTCAATACACCACCTTAAGTGTACCAGTAAAGACAAGCCACTTCTTATCTAAACTGCAGCTTAAACCGACAACTTATCCTTAAGTTGTCTCAGCTGTGATAACTATTTATATCTTGTCAGTTCAACCAATTTGTGTTGTCTTCTGTGATACCCAACACACCACACAAATCTAACTCTTATACAAGATAAAGGATAACATGTGCAAATATACATATTTATCAGATATGAGAATAAAACAGTGGTAAGGACAAAAACACATTGTATACAAGCATAAAAAGTGCTTCCAGTATACAAAATCCCAACAATCGCGTGGCATAGTGACTGACTTTACTGAGGCCTGCTAGCTGACTAAGTCAGAATTCAGTACCGTTCAGATAAAGTTCAGTACTGCGGAAATGTGTAGGCCCAAATTTAGTTGAGTTAGGAAAAAGTTTTATCAAAACAGTTTCAGTATATTAGTGCAGTCGATTAAGAATGTTGATGTCACGCCCCAATTCCCGAAGGAAAACAACTGGGCCGGGGCGCGACTGGGGAGGGGTGAAAGAAGCGGGAAAGAAAGGGGAAGAAATTGAAATATGTGAAATTCAGTAGTACTTGTATTTATATAATTAAGATCCAACTACCTCGGTAGAAACAAGAGAGGTAGATCATAACGTACATATCGATACAGCGGAAACGTCTCAAAATAGACGAAAATTTGTACAATAACACAAACAGACCAACTCAGCACCATCACACCTCCACACTGCCATCTTCAGCCTGTAAAATCATTTTTGAAAACATTTGGGCTGAGTACTAATGTACTCAGTGGGTAATGCAGCTAATAATAAACCTCCGAAAATCCTTTTCAAAACCATGAAATGTTCATGCATTACTGGTATCACATAGACAGTTTTTAAAATCGAAAGCAGTCTATGTATACCAAAACTTTCACTTGGCCAACTTTTCTTCCTCAACTATTGGTGCATTCCATACTTCTCGTTAAACTCAGGGAAACATATTCAGCTGAGAGTAACCTCGTTCCTTCATTAGGCTTGGGAAAAATAGATTCTCCCAAGGCTAACTTCGTGACGTTTGGTGTACACTAACCCTGGCTACATCTAGCTCAGGATCCGATCGTATTCAATACTTATGGGCACAACCCATTTTCACTCAAGTAGATGCACAATTCCAATAGTGAGCGAAGCAATTTTCATGAACATTCATAAACTTTAACTTGCATAAATATCAGAGCTTAATAACTCAAGAATAGATTTCGTAAGTAAAATATAACCCACCTTGTTCTTCTATGCTGAATTTCTTCGGTCCTCTTTTCAGTTTTTCAGCTGAACCTTCTTCTCAATTCTTCCAAAGTCTACCTTATTTCGGAGTCTGCTGAATTTTCGTATGAAAATGCTGGAGGAAATGAGCAGGAGCATCTACTATTTATAAGGCAATTAAGCTGCTGAGTCACAAGGCTAGGTAAGCTGCTGAGTTACAAAGCTAGGTATAGGTATAGCTTTGCATGGTCATACTATGCTGCATATGTGAAACCCACGCAGAAGAGGAGTTCAATTTCATTTTTTCTTCCTTTAGCATGAGGTGGAATAAATATCAGCCCCTATTTCTTTTCCAATTCTCGTGTGAAATTACACACTGGATAAAATAATCCTTTCCTTATAATTATTTCAGCAACTAATTAAATTGTGCTAAGGAACTGGATTATCGAAACTTGGGATATCACAGTTGAAACTCAGTTGAATGATTTTAAAGATATTTTTAGTATGCACAATAAATCAATGCAACAGTAAATAAAGAACACAGAACACAGGCGATTTTTAAAGTGGTTCGGATCCAACAATCCTACGTCCACTGTCCCGAAAGATCAGGAAGCTATGTATTATAGTGAGATAGTCTCAGTCGGTTTGTACACTGGACAAACACTGGTCTTGAGATTTATACTGAGCAAGTCTCAGTTTACAGGGTATCAAACTAAGTGTTTGAAAAACTCTCCAACGGTGAAGGAGTCCTTTACAATAAGGATCAGTTCGACTATGAACAGCTGAGCTTAGGTTAGAGGGATAGGGAATGAGAAAGTGGCTTCTAGAGCCACGAATGGCTAAGTATAAACTTTGGGTTCGTGTTCAGTCGCTTGGATACTAGAGGCTGTATAATTCTGATCCAGCTTGGTTCCATATGAGCAGATATGTAGTCTTTCGCCAGAGATTATCTCTTCTAACTTCTTACGGAAGACTTAAGACGTTTATGAGTTGCTCTTTGAATGCACTGAGTTCGTTTGTGTGTTCGTTGGTCCACTCGTATTCTAGTGTATGCTCGTACTCTTCAATTTGATTTTATCCCTCTATTTATAGAGCAGAGATTAGGATAGATCCGTTGGAGACGACGATCCTTTGTCTCTCTCTTTTGGGTAGCTAACGGCTCTTTCAAAGTATGGTTGCAGTATCCTTTCCCTCCATTTTTGGAAAGTTGTTGACTTGCAGCTTTAACAGATATAGGACAGGTGGCTGCTTGTCATTGGTCGAGGTTCAGGAAAGTGGTTGAGACAGAACAGACTTCAAGGAGATCTGAAGCTGACTTCTCTCTTCCTCGTATTGACTCTGCTGATTTGAATTTTAGAGAATCTGACAGTCAGAAGACTGTCTGGCCGTTGCTGAGTCTGATCTCTGTTCAGCAGTATGCTCCTTCTGAGTCGGCTCTACTGAAGATCAGCTCTGAGTTCAATGAACTACTCCTGCTGAGTTCAGTTCCACTGACTCCTTTCGAAACTGCTCTCGCCGAGTCCAAGATTGCCGAGTCTTCTACTTCTGGTACTGAGGCAGGTAATCTACTGAGCGCCTGAACCAGATGCAGAGTGTCTATTGAGTCTGAAACCTCAGAGACAGAACATAACAGGTTACAACTGAATGGTTCATCAGTCAAGATAGGGTTTTGGGATCTTCAAATCTTCAGTAAGTATTCAGAGCACAGGGCTACTGAGTTATGTCTCAACTGATTGTGAGAAGACTGAATCATCTCCCAACATTTTCTCCCTATTTGATGATGCTAAAACCTAACACTATGACTTATCAGAAACAGAGCTCCTTACAAATATTACAAGTATGATAAGTGGAGTTGTTCTTCAAGTCCTAGACTACTGAGGGAGTCAGGGAAGAAATATCAGAACCTATACAGAAACTAATTAGTAATTTCCCCCTTTCTAACAACATATTCCCCGAACTATGCAATCTATCAGAATCTAGCTAAGTAAGAACTGACAGAGTATAAATAAGAACAATGAGTGTGTGAGTCAGTAATCACTTCAGTGATTCTGAGTGTTAAGCATAAGACAAACAAGGCCATTTAAACAAGGCCATTTAGACAAACAAGGCTACTTTAAAATCGCTGTGTTCATTTACTGTTGCATTGATTTACTTTTCATAACTGAAAACCGTTTTACAAAATTATACAACAGAGTTTCAACAAAGCTTAAAATAAGTGCACTAACCAACTGAAAAAGTTTTAATAAAAACATTTTCAACTCAACTGAATCGGGCCTACACTATTCCGCATGCTACTGAACTCTTACTGAACGGTACTGAATTCTGACCTCAGTCAACTAGCAGACCTCAGTATAGTCAGTCACTCTGTCCACGCGATCCAGAATAGCTTGCCTGGTGTACTGAATTTATTCAGCAGACACTCCCCTGAATTGGACTGTTCGCGTTTTAAGTTTAGAAAGTTTTCAGGTGTATTCACCCCCCTTCTACACCTGAACGTTTATCTCGGGACCAACAATTGGTATCAGAGCAGGAGTTCTCTAAGACTCTTGTTATCTGAAACTGGTCTACTTGAATGGATCCTGAAAATGTTTTCACTGCATATCATTCTTCATTCATATTATTATATCATCAGGATGCTACCCATGTTCTCAGTAGAGAACTACGGGGTATGGCGAGTCAGAATGGAAGCTCATCTGACTTCCCTCCACGACAGTATGACAGAAGTCTTGGAAGACAGACCTATCGTACCCATGATCGATAGTGTTGATCTCCAGGATCCAGCACAAGGAGGAGGAATGGTAACCAAGAAGAAGGTTCCAAAAGACAAAAGCATTTTCACTCCAGAAGAGAAGAAGCTTCACAATATTGACTGAGTTGCCAGGAACACCATACTGACCACCTTGAGCGACTCATATCTCGGAAGAGTTCAGGACTGCAAGTCAGCCAAAGAACTCTGGGATGCTCTGGCGCTACTGAGTCGGGGGAGTCAGAAGATCAAAGCTAACAAGTTAGCACTGGAACTCCAGAAGCTGGAGAGATTGTCACTCATGCCCGGCGACACGATTGAAGATCTTAATATCAGATTTACGGATCTGATGAATACTATCAATGGGCTGGGAAAGACGTTCTGCAACCGAGAGACGAGTCTCAAAATCTTGAGAGCACTGCCAGACGGACATTGGACTCCCCTTGCTACATTGCTTAGACATTCTGATTTTGATATTGTTTCTCCTGGTCATATATTTTTAGAATTGAAAGCTGAGGAGTTCGAGTTCGGTCTAGCAAAGAGGAAGCAGCGAGCTGAAGCTGACACTCAGATTGACATACTTTTAAAGCATCAGTCAGCATAGCAGCTCCAGCATCTAGCAAAGCTGAGCCTTCAACTAGTGACCTACAAGAAGGAAGCATAGCTAAACGATATGCACTGCTTGCCATCAAATATCAGAAGGAAAGGGAGCTGCGAAGAAAACTTTCAAAAGTTATCAGAGACTCAAAGAGTAAGCCTGAATACTCACCTAAGCGCATTCCTGAACCACATACTTCCGAATGCAGGAAACAGGAGGATTCTGCACAGTCGAAAGACAGTGAAAACAGAGAAAGCAGAGTCACCTCCTGCTACAACTGTAAAAAGCCAGGAAATTACCAATATGACTGTCCTGAGCTCAGCACAGCTGAAAGAGCTGCACGGAAAGTTCAAAGGGAGAAGTTTACAATGTCGGCGAACTCTTAGACGACTCAGATGAAGTCGATTTTTTCATGGATTCATCAGACAATGAAGCTGCCTCTATGGCACAAGATCTTGAAGAAGATACTGAAAAATGTCTAATGGCAGGAGAAGAGGATGAGGTAAATTCTCACGAACCATTTAACTCTTCTTCACAGTGCACACAAAACTCTGTTTCAGGTGCAGATGAGAATCTGGACGTCGCAATTGCCTACGAAGAACTACTCGATGAGCAGATTCAGATGAGTCTGCAACTCAGTAAGACTCTTCAGGAGTTGGATACCCTGAAAGTGGAGAATCAGAGACTTTCTCAGGAGAGTCAGGTTGCTACTGAGTCGGAAGGACTTGTTTTGAGACTCAGGGAGGAGATTAACTCTCTGATGGCCAAGTCTCAGCAACAATAAGGTCTGATCTCAGTACTGACCAAGGACTTGACTCAGAAGGACACTGAATTGAGTCTACTGAAGTAGAAGTTCTTAGGACTTCAGACTGAGCATGAAACTCTCAAGAAGAGTGACAATGTCTGGAGGAACCTGATGACAGAGCGTTATATGGGAGCCGAGAAAAAGCTTGAGGCTATGCTTGCCAACAACAAGCCTAAACACTACAAGGAGGGACTCGAGTTCAGCCATGGAGCCTCCACATCTGCCCCCACACGCTCAGAGAATCGGCTGACTGATAGGTTTGTTCAAGGGGAGACGATCAATGCCGAATTACTAAACCCCCTAACAAAGAACAAACAGAAGATGAAAGCACCTCATCCGAATTGACAAGAAGATTAGCTTAAAATTACCCCAGTTCAGTCAAGAGGGAACCAACAGAGTCAAATGGGTTGATCAGTATGTACTGCCGCAGCTGACACATCCAGCTTAGTATGGGTCGTATTATTATAATCATGTAGTCAGAAGGGGTTCCAAGAGTCAGAAGAAGAAGAAAAAGGTCGTTCAGAAGGCTAAGGTCAGCAGTCCACCACCTCAGAAGATCATAACTTCTGAGCATGTAAAGCCTCAGAAATCAACATCAACCAGTCCAGTGGTGAAGTATGTTGATCAGAGTAGAAAGAAATTGTCTGAGACCACCAGGGTCGTAAGACAGATTTGGGTTTCCAAAAATAACGCTTAAGGACCCAAAATCAAAAATAAAGGGTACATGAATATAATTCTATTTTAAAGGTGCACAAGAACCCTTAGTACATGGACACGGATGCTCAAGACACATGACGTACCAGAGGAGTCTACTGAAGAATTATATTACTGAAGAAGGACGCAGAATCGAGTTTGGAGATAATGTTAAAGGCTATACCAGAGGCTACAGAACACTCAGTGTTGGAACCACCACAGTTCTAAGAGTATCATATGTTGACGGGCTTCAACATAATCTTCTCTCTGTTAGTCAATTTTGTGATAACTCGAATAGAGTGATTTTTGACACTGGTTTTTGTGATGTCATTGACAAATCTACAGGGAAAACATTGTTATCAGGTTCGCGCAAAAAGAACATATACATTGCTGACTGGAAATCAGCAGAACTTGAAGCATGCTTGCTAGCGAAAAATGACAACAGAATAGGGTGGCTCTGGCATAGAAGACTTAGCCATCTCAACTTCAAGACACTCAACAAGCTTGCTAGAAACGCTCTAGTGAGAGGACTGCCGAATGAAGTGTTCAACAAGGACACTCAGTGCGAGGCATGCCTGAAGGGAAAGCAAACGAAGAAGCAAAATCCACCAGTTCCATCACCTTCCATGGATGGAATCCTTCAGCTCCTGCACATGGACTTGTTCGGTCCAGTCTCTCCTATGACGATCAGAGGCAAGAAGTATGCTTTAGTGGTCATTAACGACTACTCGCGCTATCCATGGGTCATATTTATTGCCAACAAGTCTGACGTCAAAATAGAGTTGCCTACGTTTCTGAAAAAGCTCAGTGTCGAGAAGAACACCAAAATCAGAAAGATTCGTCCAGACAGAGGAACAGAGTTCCTGAATTCAATGGTGGAAGAGTTCTACAAAACTGAAGGAATAGAGCATGAGACGTCTGCTGCACGCACGCCTCAACAAAATGAGATTGCTGAAAGAAAGAATGGAACACTCAAAGAAGCAGCAAGAACCCTGCTCGCAGACTCAGGACTCCTATCTAAATTCTAGGCAGAAGCAACTGATACTGCATGTTACACTCAGAATAGATCAGTACTGACAAAGCAACATCAGAAGACACCATATGAACTATGGATTGACATGAAGCCTTTCTTATCTTATTTCCATATTTTTGGGTGTTCGTGCTTTATCCACAATAATGGATAGGATCAGTTAAAGACTTTTGATAGCAAGTCAGACCAGGGAGTCTTCTTAGGATACTCCCAGGTCAGGAAAGCCTTTAGAGTTTTTAACTACCGGACCCTTTGCGTGGAGGAAAGCCCTCATGTTGTTTTTAATGAGTTTGCTACTGAGAACAGGAGCAGAAACTCAAATTCAGAATCTGAGGACATCAGTAAACAGCTACGGGATCTAAGCTTAAAGGATAATGTTGACAAGATCCAACTTTGTTGGGCTGATGATTCAGAAGAGGAAAATGAAGTCAAGACTACTGAATCACATCCAGCAGCAAACGTAGCTGAACAGATTGATTCTACTGAACAGAAACAATCCCAGGTAACTCAGGTCGATGAAGAAACCCAAGTGGTAACTGAGACCTCTACTCAGAATAACAACTCAGGGGGAACAAATGAAGTTCCTAAGCTAAATGCCCCTGAACCTGGTGACTCAGTAGACCCAACTCTTGTTACTGAATTACTTCAATCTCAGAATAATACAACTGAAATGCCTAACTCACCTACTATCTGTGTTGAACAAATTTAAGATGAAGAGATAAGACATCATCGATCGTGGCTGGACGCTCACTCTTCAGACCTTATCATTGGAGATCCTTCAACAAGTGTAAAGACAAGATCCAGATTATGTCAGGGAGAGAGTGCTCTATATTCCTGCTTCTTGTCTACTAATGAACCTCAGTCAGTTGAGGACGCGCTTAAAGATGCTGACTGGATCATTACTATGCAAGAGGAGCTGAACCAGTTCACAAGGAACGACGTATGGGAGCTTGTTGACAGACCCCGACATCAACATGTGATCGGAACCAAATGGGTCTTCAAGAACAAGCGAGACGAAAACAACGTCACAGTAAGGAACAAAGCTAGACTCGTGGCAAAAGGCTACTATCAAGATGAAAGGATAGATTTCGATGAAACGTTCGCTCCAGTTGAAAGATTGGAGGCAATCAGACTATTCCTTGCCTACGCAACACACCAACGCTTCAGATTATATCAGATGGATGTGAAGTCAGCGTTCCTGAATGGCGTATGATGAGTGGTTTTTATACCATCTCATCGTATTCTTTTTAAGCTTATTTATATCATTTTCCATCTATTTTTAGCTTTTGTTTTGCTTGGAATTGTATACTTTCGATGGTTTTTGGTTTTGTAGGTTTCTCGCACGTTTTGAGCATATTTGATGGTATTTGGCACCTAAATGAAAGAAACCATGACCATTGATGTATTGTTGGCAAAGATGGAGTTTTTTGGATGAAGAATGAAGAGGATTTGAAGCCGGATGTTGAAGAAACCGTATTTCAGAGCTCTTGTAACAAGGCATTTGGGAAATCGCGTGTCAGACAGATCTAACGTTCTTAGAATCTGATCTCCACCGTCAACATCGTAGTTCTATACGTTAGGAACATTGTGAAAACGTTTCGTGGCGATCCAACGGTTATCGAAGGAGATATCGCGTTTTTCCCAAAACTCGTCAGTGTAGGAAATTGCAGATGAAGCGTTTCGGACAGAACAGGTCGGACCGCGGTCCGCGTTTTGTGCTGGACCGCGGTACGCGTCTTTTACAGCCCAAAAACATTTTTTTCGGCTCGAAACCTATATAAACCCTTCCGAACTTCTTTCCTTCGTACCACACACCATATTTTCGACTTCTTCCACCCTCCAAAGCAGAGAAACACCCAAGACATCCCTCCGTTGAAGATTCAAGATGAAGATTGAAGACCACAACCCGAGAACCAAGTGCGAGGATCAATCCGCTAGATTCTAGGTTGTGTTATTCCTTCTCAGTTTTATTTAGGGTTTTTGATACTTGAATTCTATGGATTCTTTTTGCATATCTTGTGATTGTTTTACTACGAATATGAGTGGCTAAATCCCCTTGTGTGGGGGTTTAACATGATCTATGTTTTTGATGAATTGATTCAAACCCTTATTTTTCAATGAATGAATTATTTTGTTTCTTAATTATTGAGTCTGCTTTTGATTTCTCTATGATTCTTTAATATGACTGGCCATCATCTTAGATAATTGTAGAGAATATAGGTAACAGGTAACACGACCGATCATACCCGGTTATTTATTTAGACCTGCAATTAAATGTCTAGATTGTCACCATTGGTTTGGGATAGTTTAGATGGTTCCTTAAATTCTTGAGCATGATACGATCCTTAGGTTCATGATATGATCACTTGATTGACCCTTAGGATTATAAATTAGAGATCTTCCGCCATCATACGGAATCCCTAGAGCCTTAGTGGATGAACCAACAAAAGAAATTCATAAATGCTAGCTAGAGAATGAGAATGAATCGATCATCCTAGACATAGTGATTGTTAAACCTCTGCACTCTTCATCAAACTTGAAACCACACCCATTAATCCACTTTGCTTTAATTTTACTCGCTCTTTTACTTTCTTGCTATTTTAATTCCCTAGTTTAGAATAAACCAAATCAAGTTTAGGACCAAGTAGATAGTGAAATAATTGGGATAATTAGAACCCAACTGTGTCCTTGTGAGATCGACCTCGGGAGTTGCTAGGTTAGGTACTATACCGATTCGTGCACTTGCGAGAATTATAATTTGTTCATCAGCGTACTGAAAGAAGAAGTCTATGTAGAACAACCTCCCAGGGCTTGGTACGATACCCTGTCTGAGTTTCTTCTTCAGAAAGGTTTTCAGAAAGGCACAGTGGACCGCACACTATTCAACATTCGTCTAGACGACGACATCTTACTCGTGCAGATCTACGTAGATGACATTATATTCAGTTCGAAGAATGTCATTATGTGTCAGTAGTTCGAAAAAATGATGAAGGACAAATTCGAGATGTCGATGATGGGAGAGATGAATTATTTCTTCGAATTTCAAGTCAAACAATCAGAGAAGGGAATGTTAATCAATCAAGGCAAATACACGCGAGACCTCATCAAGAAATTTGGTTGCACATCCAACAAACCAATCAAGATCCTGATGCACATGAATATGAAAATCGATCTTGACAAAGATGGAGTATCAGTAGACCATACTGAATTTCATGCAATTATTGGTTCTCTATTATATCTAACTGCTACTAGACCTGACATAACTTTTGTTGTAAGTGTCTACGCTTGATTTCAAACGAATCCTAAGTAGAGCCACATGGACTCAGCAAAAGAAGATTCTCCGCTATCTCAGAGGAACACCTGACATGGGTTTATGGTATCCAACAGATGACAATATTGAACTAACTGGTTATTCTTATGCTGACTACGCAGGTTTCATGATTGACCGAAAATCAACTTTGGGAACTTGTCAGTTCCTCGGCAGTAAGCTCATCTCATGGTTCTCAAAGAAACAACACTCAGTAGCGACGTCAACTACTGAAGCTGAATACATGGCTGCCGAAAGTTGCTGCGCCCAAATCCTTTGGCTGAGACAGCAGCTACGCGACTATAATGTCATTCAGAATGAAGTGTCGATCTTCTGCGACAATTCCAGTCCATTGCAATCACTCAGAACCCTGTTCTTCATATGAGGTCCAAGCACGTGGACATCAGACACCACTTCATTCGTGACCACGTCGAAAAGAAGGATATCAGGATGGAGAAGATCCATACTGACCATCAAAGGGCCGATATACTGACCAAGCCTCTAGCTGAAGCCAGATTCAGAGAACTTTCAGTAGAGCTAGGTCTGCTGGACCCTACTAACTCAAGTCAGTAAGTGGATTTAGGAGAGAAGCATTCAACAAGTGACAATGCTCACTCTCAGTACTGGACTCATTCAGTACACAGATATTCAGCAACCAACTACACGAGGTATCAGCTGACTACGATGTTCAGCTGATAGGTTTGCGTATCTCTTTCAGTAGTCAACCCAGTAATTAATGTTGTTATGATATTGTTTCAGCATCGTATTCAATGCCTTAGAGAATGTTATTTATTATAAACGGTTTCATTAAATGCACGACATTCTATGCTAAGATTGCTGAACTCTGCATTACATTAAATGCATGTTATGTCAACTTACTTCTATAGGCTATATACAACTGTAATTTGACTTAGGCGGCTAAGTTACTCATTACCTTTTATAAAATCGAATCTAGACCGTCCATCTATTAAAGTGGGATTTAAACTGAGCCGTTGATCTAAAAACTATTCATCTTCACGATCATATATATCAACAATAAGACTCTGAAACCGCCATTTTCACTCTGCTTTAAACCCTAAAAAACTCCGAACTTAGAAACTCTTCTAATCTTGCATCTGTATTAGCAATCTTTCAGAGATTATTACGGTAAATTTTCATTTGTATTAGTATTTAAGCTTACATATTATATTATCCAATACTAATACTCAGCTCTGCAAATTCAGATATGACACAGTCTACCAATATTTCAGTTGTCTCCCCCGTCAACATGATAGAGATATCAAAGAAGGACAGAGTCTGGTGCGAGCCTATAATGGAGTTCGACACGTGACCCTTCTAGAGCTGAGGCTGAAGTGAAGCAGATATCTATTAAGCAAGCTCTTCAGCAGAGTTTTAAGTTGCCAGATAATGGAATCAGTATCGCGGGGTACAAAGATGACTTATTAGATGAGTACTTGGAGATTTTCTGCGGGGAGCCAACATCCTTCAGAGCCACGTTCCCAAAGAACTCCGTGCTCCCTCAGTACCGTGCCCTCGCATACATAGTCACTCAAATCCTGACGAGCCAAGCAGGTTCCTTCGATCAGGTGTCCAGACCTAATCTGCAGATGATGATGGCTATATATGACAGAGCCAAGGTCAATTGGACTGAGTTTTTTCTCAAGGAGTTCCAGACACAGGCCTTAAAGTTCGATAAATCCACATGGTGTCTGAGTGCCAAGGGAAAACTGCTGTATGGGATGAAGTTGTCCATGATGATCGAGGACTTTTGTGGAGACGACAACATCACGTACGCGGATAAGGGTTATTTCAACCCTAAGAAGATCCGCTTCCACAACCAAGCTGCTGCCCTTCAGCAGATTGGGGCAGGGCCAGCTGAAGTAGGGAAAGGGAAGAGGAAGACTTCCACTCCTACCAAGAAGGGGTCTACCCCTGAGAAGAAGTAAAAAAGGTCTTCTGAAAAGGCAGTGATAATACCTCCCTTCAAATTAAGAGACGACTCAGATTCATCTGAAAAGACAGTCTCAGTAGAGAAGGTTGCCTCAGCAGAGAAGGCTACTTCAGCTGAGAAAGCAGCCTCAGCGGAACAGGGGACTGCGCCTGAGCCTACAACTCCTATATCTCAGTCCCCACTCGATGTTCCTCCCCTCAGTAGTATTCTATCTGCTGAGAAGTCCATTTCGCTGATTGATGTAGACAACAAGGAGACCAGCGCTGAAGCTGAGACCATCGGGTATGAGGCAGACGCTCTTCAGGATAGAACCACCCGAGAAGTCTCTGAGCCATTCCAGAAATCACAAGTCATACTGACTTGGTTACAGTAGCTCAGAAGGCCAGGCTTCAGATGTTGATAAGGTTCCAGGACTGGATCACCCTAGATCGCCTGATCCAACACATGTCCTGTGAACGACTAAATTCCGAGGAGCTAGAAATCCGCCAGCAGATAGGCTACTCCGAGCCTGCGGATATCAGCTCCCTCGAGGACTTAAGGGCGGCAATGCTGGCACTCCTTGATGACCGTATGCCTTCAGCAGCAGCGCCTTCTGAGGGTTCTGATCCCCATGATCAGGACCTACCCAGTGATGCAGGCCTTGAGAAGCCTGCTGAGGGTACTCAACTGGAGGAGGAAGCTCAACCCTCAGCTAACCTACCTGTCAGCTCCCTCCCTCTAGGATCAGCAGCAGCTGAAATCTCTCGTGCTATAGACTCAGAACAACTTTTGCTGGACTCTACCTCTAAGGTTGTGCCAGCTGCAAAGGCCGACGATCTCAAACTGTGGCCAAAGCACTGAAGAGTCATGGGACTCAAAACCGGCTCTTGGCCAAAGCCGTTCGCAGAAGCTGGAAAAAGGCCACCACAACTCAGAGTGAGGAAATCAAGGAGCTGAGGACATCCATTCAGAATTCAACCGCTCTTGATTTCACTGCCATTCTCACTGACTCACTAGCCACTCAACGAGTTGAGTTCGAATGACAGCAAGGATCACTGACGGCTGGCCAGACTTCTCTCCTGGAAACATTCAAGGCTGCCCAGTCAGAACACTTAAGTAATATCTCCACACTGACTCAAGCGCATGAGCTCAGAATTGCATCAATTCAGCAAGTCTGTGAGGAAAAGATTGATGCCAAGCTGATACAGATTCAAGAGTTAGTCGATTCCTCTCAGCGCAATTATGGTGAGGATCTGATTATAGAGAGGAACGATCTCCACCTGAGATTTGAGAGTATGCAGAAAGCCTTGGATCGGCTGGCTGCTGCGTACTCAGCCTTGAACAACAAGGTAGTTCCCGTCCCAACCCCAGGCGCAGTAGATGACGCCAAAAAGGGGGAAAGGACAGTGAGGGGGAAGAAGTCAGTATCTGGGACTACAAAAAGCCAATCGCTCCCACTGACCCCTCAGGAACAGATATGGGTAAGGCCCAGGGTGTCTCTAGCACTGGAGATGTAGTACGCGCTGCGACTGGCCCAAGTGGCTCAGGACCCAAGGAATCAGCAACACAAACTTCTGCCGAGCCCATTAAGGAAGTTGCTGAATTCCTTGAGGAGGATTCAGAAGAGGAGGAAGAGCCTCCTCTGCCTCCACCAGTGGCTGGCAAGGGGAAGAAGCCTTTGAAAATCCCCACCCCACTGAAGAAAGGGACGAAAAGATATATAAGCCCACCTGAGCAGGCCCAAATTAAAGCTGACGAGAAGTTAGCCAGGAAGCCAGGAAGCTAGCTGAAGATGAAGCTGCTAATAAGCCGAAGAAGGCTCCGGCTAAGGCCAAGACCAAGGTTTCAGAAAGGAAACCAGCTAATAGGCCTCCTCTACGTAAGCTAAAAATCGGCGATGAAGCTGATAGAGAGAAGGAGAAAGAGCAAGAAGCTGAGAAGACTGCCATTGAATCTCAGCAGCAGCATCAAGAAAGAAAAAGGGCTGAGCCAACCATAGATGAAATGATCAATTTCAGCATCACATCATTGGACAAAAGAGCTCAACATTATCAAATAGAGGAGTTCAGGCGGCAAGAAGCCTTGGCAAAGGAGAAGGCTGCTGAGGCAGCCAGAGAAGCTGAAAGGCTGAAGCCTAGACCACCTCCACCGAAAGACACTGAAATTTCTTTCAAATACAGAAGAGGCAGCAGACCAAACAATCAGAAAATTCACAGATGGCCTCGGGTGGATAAGTGGATGTCGTGGGAAAAGAATCATCAATGGGAGACACTGAAGGCAGAATTCATCAAAATATACTATGTCTAGAAAATCTGGCCTGAGTCTCGCAAGAATGATGCCTTTGCTAACTGGCTCTTCAAATATGACTTGGACGTCTACAACATTGTTGAGAAGGCGATTGCTGACAAAGAAGATGTTCAGGCCCCTGCTTTCATACATCTTCCTCCACCTCAGAAACTTGATGGCTCTCTTTATACAGGTGTGATAGAATGAGAAGTCAGGAATACAGCTATCGTACTGGTGCTCGATGCCAATGATCCTGATGATGTGCCTAAGATTCAGAAGCTGCGGAAAGATACATTCAAGATGTATGGACTCCCTTTGCCTGAAGATAAGTCTTAAGATTTCAAGGCAAGAATTTAGAGGTTCAGAAGATAGTTCCTGATAGCTTCTTTTTGTTTCTGTTTTTGATATGATAGCATAAGATGTAAATGTACTGAACTTCCATATATATAAATACATCTTTGCTGTTTCGCATGACAACACCTTATTGTCTCTATGGCCTAGTTTATTTGATTTTACACTCAGAATCACCTAAGTGATTACTGACTCACACACTCACTGTATATCTGTGTATATCTGTGTTTGTTTGTTTTTGCTTAGATTGATAGATTCTATGAGAGGGGGAAATTGTTGTTAAGTATTCCTATATTTCTTGTCCCTCAGTAGATTAGAACTTGATGTACAACTCCACTGATCCTACTTGTAATAATTGTAAGGAGTTTGTATCTGATAGTTTGTAGTGTTAGGTTTTGGCATCATCAAATAGTGGGAAATTGTTCGGAGATGATTCAACAATAGATTGTTTAGAAGATTTGGCTGATCCCAAAACCCTAATTTGATTGGTGAACCATTTCGTTGTAAAAGTAACGCCTTAGTCTCTAAGAGTTTTAGACTCAGTAGACTTCCCTTCAGCATGGTCCAGGCTCAGAATTCTGCTTGCTGATCCCTCAGCAGACTGTCCACCTCAGTACCATGGAGTGAAGACTCAGTAGTGCTAGACTCAGCAAGAGCAGCATACTGAGAGGTGTTCAGATTTAGTAGTGCTGGACTCAGCAGGAGCAGCATACTGAAATATCTCAGTAGTGCTGGACTCAGCAGGAGCAGCAAACTGAAAGGAGTCAATAGAACTGGACTCAGCTGGAGCAGTTCACTGAACTCAGAGTCGACCTTGAGTAGAGTTGGACTCTGAATGAGTATCTACTGAAACCCAGGTCAGACTCAGCAACGGCCTGACAGTCTCCTTTATTGTCAGATGATTTTCTATGTAAAATCAGTAGAGTCGTCCGAGGTTGTTCACATCAGAGAAGTCAGCTTTAGTATCTGCCTTGTAGTCTGTGTGTCTCAACTACTTTTCTACACCTCGACCAATGACAGGCAACCAGCTGTCAAAGTTCTGGTAAAAGCTGCAAGTCAACAACTTTCCTGAAATGGAGGAAAAGACTCTTCGCAATTCCTTAAAAGAGTCGTTAGCTACCCAAAAGAGAGTGACACGTGGACAGTTCGTCTCCAACGGATCTATCCATAGCTCACCTCTATAAATAGAGGAAAAATCAAATTGAAGAATAATACAGAACAAGCGATTTACGAGCAACGAACGAACAAGTTACAAGCTTTCCGCAAGAACTTCAGTGAAATATTCAACGTGAAAGGCATTTACTTTGCTCTAGGGAACCAAGCTGAATAGAATCAAAGCCTCTAGTATCCAAGTGATAGAACATGAACCCAGAGAGATTATTCCTCATTGTTCATTACTCTAGAAGCCATTTCTTGTTCCCTTTCCCTCTAACCTAAGCTCCACTGAAATATCTATAGCTTAGACTCGACGGAGTTCATTTCTTGAACTGTTCTTATTGTTAAGAACTCCTTCATCGTTGGAGAGTTTGTCAAACTTTATAGTTTGATTCTTGTAATCTGGGACTTGCTCAGTATGATCTTCAAGGCCGTGTTTATCCAGTGCACAAACCAACTGAGACTAACTCAGTATAATAAAATAGTCTACTGATCTTTTCGGGACAGTGGACGTAGGATTGTTTGATATCCGAACCACTTTAAAATCGCTGTGTTCATTTATTGTTGCATTGATTTACTGTTCATAACTGGAAACCGTTTTACAAAATTATTCAACAAAGTTTCAGCAAAGCTTAAACTGAGTGCACTAACCTACTGAAACAATTTTAATAAAAACATTTTCAACTCAACTGAATCGGGCCTACTCTATTCCGCATGCTACTGAACTCTTACTGAACGGTACAGAATTCTGACCTCAGTCAGCTAGCAGACCTCAGTATAGTAAGTCACTCTGTCCACGCGATCGAGAACAGCTTGCCTAGTCTTCTGAATTTATTCAGCACACTCTCCTGAATTGGACTGTTCGCGTTTTAATTTGAGAAAGTTTTCAGGTGTATTCACCCCCCCTACACCTGAACGTTTTTCTCGGGACCAACAACTTAGTAGAAGGATACTCTGCCCACGCGATCTATAAAGCTTATTTGGCCAACTGACTAGTTCAACAGACTAGTTCAGTAGCAATATTCAGTTGCACTGACTTTCGCGTTTGAGTTGAAATTTGTATTCAGGTGTATTCAAACCCCCCTTTTTTACACCTGAAAGCTCGTCTCTGGACTAAAAATTTGTATCATAGCGGTATTCTTCTGATCATTATTTTCTGAAAATTGGTCTACTCGAACAGATCCTGAAAAACCGTAGCAACAATAGGCGCTAGAACAAGCCAGAAGGTCCCCAAGGATAAGAGCCTCTTTAAACTAGAAGAGAGAAAGCTACGTAACCTTGACCAAGTTGTACGCAATACAATACTGACTACGCTCAGTGATTCATACCTCGGGAGGGTGCACGACTGCAAGACTGCAAAAGAGCTGTTGGATGCTCTCGCAGTACTGAGCCAAGGAACTCTGCAAATCAAACAAAAAAGCTGGAGTTGGAGCTGCAGAAGCTCGAGGCGTTTGCAATGATACCCGGAGAGTCGTTTGATGATTTCAACGTCCGATTCACGAATAAAATCAACATCATCAATAGGCTGTGAAAAACATTCAGCAGTAAGGAGACCAACACTAAAATTCTAAGGGCTCTTAGTAGACCCAAGTGGTATTCTTTTACTAGTTGTGTACGAAGAACCGAATTAAACTCTATTACTCCTGATTATATATTTTCATAACTGAAAGCAGAGGAGTTTGACTTTAATCTTCCACATACCCAAAGTGCGGAGACAGAAATGCCAATAGATCATGCTTATAAGGTAACATTTAGCACACCTGGAGCTAGTCCCTAAGTAACAAGTCAATCAGCTAGAAGTTTCATGACGATCCCAACCACTGATAACTTAGCTGAGAAATATGCTCTCCTTACCGTTAAATACCAAAAGGAGAAGGAGAAGTTTAGAAATATGAAGTTGAAAAGAGCTTCAAAAGGTAAGAGAGAAAATGCTCATCCGAAAAGTGAATCTAAATCTCTACCTGAATGTAGGAACACGGAGACTGCTTCCACTGGATTGAACAAGACACCAAGAAAAGAAGGCAGAAGCTCAACGTGTTACAACTACAAAAAGTCTGGGCATTATCAATATGAATGTCCAGAGCTCACGACAGCTGAAAGAGCAGAAAGGCATGCCAAGCGAGACAAGTTCATCAGAAAGCGACATTCCTACATAGCCGAAGAGCTATCCGATTGCTCGAGTGATGAAGAGCTGTTCATGGAATCATCTGATGATGAAGCAGTATTCATAGCAATCGAATCTGAAGAAGATAATGAACTGTGTCTTATGGCTGGAGAAGAGGCTGAGGTAAACTCGAATTCTAATATATGTCCCTCTTCACCATGCACATACTACACAAGCTCTATTGCAGGTGAACCCTTGGATGTGGTTCTTGCTTATGAAGAACTATTGGAGGAACAAATTCAGATGAACAATCAGTTTAGTAGAACACTTCAGGAGATGGAACTCCTAAGAACTGAGAATCAGAGACTTTCAACGAGGAGTCGGGACTTTACTGAGTCTGAAGGACTTGTTTTGAGATAGAAGGAAGAGATAAATTCTCAAATGACTAAGTCTCAACAACAAAAATGTCAGATATCAGTTCTAACCAAGGACAACTTAGAGAAAGAAACTGAAATTGCTAGTCTAAAGGACAAGCTTACATAGGCCAGAGCTGAGTATGAAGCTCCGAGGAAAAGCGATGAGGTTTGGAGAACCTTAATGACTAAGCAGTACTTAGGAGCTAAAGAAAAGCTTTAGAAGTTGATGAGATCACAGAGACCATGTTCTACGACGAAAGGACTCAGTTATACATATGAAACAACTACTTCAGGACATAAAAACTCAAATCAACTAGTTGACAAATTTGACCAAGGGAGAACTCAATAAAAGCACCCCAACCCAGCTACCAAAAGATGACTCATGGTTCAAGCCCCAGAAAACCCAGATCCAGTTCAGGGGGATCCAAGAAAGTCAGATGGGCAGAATAGTATGGCCATCCGCAATGCACTCATCCAGCTCAGTATGAATCATATTATTATGAGCCAAGAAACAAAAGCCCAAAGGTTTAGCAGAAGAAGAAGAAACCAGAACCTCAGAAGATAAAGAAGTCAGTATCTCCCAGTTCAGCAGAGAGATCAACTGACAACAAGGGCAAGAAGAAATCTGAAACCACCAGGGTTATCAGACAAATTTGGATCCCGAAATCCACTAACCTCTAAGGACGCAACCTGAACCAAAAGGTATCTGAATTTGTTTTTATATTGCATGTGCTAAAGGATCCTTGGATCATGGACAACGGATGCTCTAGACACATGACGCATCAAAAGAATCTGCTGACCAACTGCGTTTAGCAAGAAGGAGCCAAAATTGAATTCGGCGAAAACTCCAAAGGTTACACAAGGGAATACGAAACACTGAAGATAGGAACTACCATAGTTCCCAGAGTACCATATGTTGAAGGACTTCAACATAATCTCTTTTCAGTCAGTTAAATCAGTGATAACTCCAATAAAGTGACTTTTGACGCAGGTTTTTGTGATGTTCTTGGCAAATCTACAGGAAAAACTGTGTTATCAGGCTCGTGAAGAAGAAATATCTACTATGCTGATTGGAACACCGCTGAACTTGAAGCCTGCTTGCTAGCACACTCAAAGTCAGATGACAAAATAGCCTGGCTGTGGTATAGAAGATTAAGTCATCTGAACTTCAAAAAAATGAAAAAGCTAGCAAGAGATGCTAAAATCCGAGAACTACCCAATGAAGTATTCAAGAGATACAATAATTGTGAAGCATGCCTGAAAGGAAAGCAAACCAGATAAAGCAATCCACCAATTCCGTCACCGTCTACTTATGGAATCCTTCAGCTGCTCCACATGGATCTATTCGGGCCAGTCTCTCTAGTGTCGATCAGAGGTAAGAAAAATGCTCTTGTAGTCATTGATGACTATTCAAGATACACATGGGTGATTTTCATCGCCAACAAGTCTTGCGTCAAAATTGAACTACCGAAACTAGTAAAACGATTGAGTGTCAAGAAGGATATCAAAATTCAACGAATACGCTCAGATCGGGAAACAGAGTTTCTAAACTCAATGATGAAAGACTACTGCGAAGCTGAAGGGATCAATATGAAACCTTAGCAGCACGTACACCTCAACAGAACGGTCTTGCTGAAAGAAAAAACAGAACACTCAAAGAAGCAGCAAGAACGCTACTCACGGATTCAGGTCTACCATCAATATTTTGGGCAGAAGCTACTAACACAACCTGCTATACTCTGAATCAGCCTCTATTAACTCAGATGCACATGAAGACACCATATGAATTATGGAAAGAGAGAGCGCCTTCTATTTCGCATTTCCATATCTTTGGTTGTTCGTGCTTTATCCACAATAATGGAAATGATGAGTTAAGGTCTTCGATAGCAAGTCAGACCAAGGGGTAGTCTTAGGATACTCCAGGGTCAGCAAAGCTTTCAGGTTCTTTAACTACCGGACACATTGCGTGGAGGAAATCCCTCATGTTGTATTTAACGAATTTACCTCTGAGAACAGGAAACTAAACCTTCAGCAAGATGCTTAAGAAGCCAGCAACAAGCTACAGGATCTAAGCTTGAACGATAACATAGAAAAGATTCTGCATTGTTGGGATGATGATTGAGATGATGAAATCAGAGCCAACCAACAGACAATGTAGCTCAACCGATTGATTCTTTTGAACAGAATCAATTCCAGGTAACTCATGTCGATGAAGAAACCCTAATGGTAACTGAGACCTCTACAGAAAATAACAACTCAGAGGGAACTATTAATGTTCCTGAGTTGAATGCCCCTGAACCTGGTGACTCAGTAGATCCTAATCTTGTTACTGAATTTCTTCAAGCACAAAATAGTACTACTAAAATTCTTCATAACCCGACTATCTGTGAAGAATCAATTTCAGAAGAAGTAACAAAACACCGTCGTTCGTGGTTACATGCTCGTACTTCAGATCTTATAATCGAAGATCCATCAGCAAGCGTTAAGACAAGATCCAGATTCTGTCAAGGAGAAAGCGCTATATACTCTTGTTTCTTGTCGGCTGAAGAACCTCAATCGATTGAGGATGCACTAAATGATGCTGGCTGGATCAATACTATGCAAGAAGAGCTCAACCAATTCACCAGAAACGACGTTTGGGAGCATGTAGACAGACCCAGGCCCCAACATGTAATAGGAACCAAGTGGGTCTTTAAGAACAAGCAAGATGAAAATAATTTCATTGCCAGGAATAAAGCTCGACTAGTTGCCAAAGGATATTGTCAATCTAAAGGGATAGATTTTGATGAAATGTTCGCTCCAGTTGCAAGATTGGAAGCCATTCGTCTGTTCCTAGCTTTTGCAACTCATCAGCAGCTCACATTATATCAGATGGATGTTAAGTAAGCTTTCCTGAACGATGTGTTGAAGGAAGAAGTCTATGTAGAACAGCCTCCTGACTTTCAGCAGGGACATCAAGTATACGGACTCAAGAAAACTCTGTATGGGTTAAAACAAGCACCCAGAGCTTGGTATGATACCCTTTCAGACTTTCTACTTCAGAAAAGTTTTTAGAAGGGAAAGGTAGATTGCACCCTCTTCAGTATCAAGTCCGAAAATGACATTCTACTGGTGCAAATCTATGTGGACGACATTAACTTTGAATCTAAGAATGTGACACATGTCAAAAATTCGAAAGATGATGAAAGATAAATTTGAGATGTTAATGATGAGAGAAATGAATTATTTCCTTGGACTTCAAGTGAAGCAATCTAAGAAAGGAATATTCATCAATCAAGCAAAATTTACTCGAGATCTCATCAAGAAATTCGGCTCCGAATCCAACAAATCTGTAAAGATACCCATGAATACAAATCTCAAGATTGATCTTGATAAAGAGGGAGTATTTGTTAACTCAACTGATTATCGTGCTATTATTGGTTCGTTGTTATATCTAACTGCAAACAAACCTGCTATAACCTATGTTGTAGGTGTATGCGCGAGATTTCAAGCGAATCCCAACCGAAGTCATATCGACTCAGCAAAGAAGATTCTCGAATATCTGAAAGGAACACTGAATGTTGGGTTATGGTATCCTACTGATGATAATCTTGAACTAACTGGCTATTCTGATGCTAATTATGCAGGATGTCGAATTGACAGGAAATCGACTTCAGGAACATGTCAGTTCCTAAGCAGCAAGCTAATATCATGGTTTTCAAATAAACAACATTCATTAGCTACGTCCACTACTAAAGGTGAATATATGGTTGCTGGAAGCTGCTGCGCCCAGATCCTATGGCTGCGACAACAGTTAAGAGATTATGATGTATATCAAGATGAAGTGCCGATCTATTGTGACAGTACCAGTGCCATTGCAATCTCTCAGAATCATGTTCTTCATACAAGATGCAAGCACGTGGACATACATTATCACTTCATCCGAGACCATGTCGAGAAGAAAGATATCAGAATGGAGAAAATCCATACTGATAAGCAAATGGTCGACATACTGACCAAACCTCTAGCTGAGACCAGATTCAACGAACTCTTAGTAGAACTAGGTCTACTGGATCCTAGTGACTCAGTTCAGTAAGACGATCCCGGAAGTACTGAGTAACGGGGAACTTACTCTCAGTACTATTGAGTAAGGTAGAAGGAAGTGCTGACATACTCAGTGTCTACACAGTAGTATCAGTTGACTACTATGATCAGCTGACAAGTTATGAGTATTTATTCAGCATATTGTATTCAGCATGTCATTGCATTTATTTTTCCGCCATAAATATTCATAGGATGTCATTAATTAAAACGTTATCATTAAAAGCACGACATTTCATATGCTGACTGCGGCACATTAAATGCATGTCATCTTACCTTACCTTTTAGACTATAAAATATGTAGGTCGAGATTATAGGCGGCACATTGATCATAACCTTTTATATCATTTAATCTAAACCGTCCACGCTTTAAACTCTATTTTAATCTCAACCATGCGCTGATAAAACCGTTCATATTCATTTGAGATATATATGCGCATGTATCCATTTTCTTAAGTTACTCTTTCCCCAATTTTCGAACGACCTTCGTGCTTTGCATATCAAACTGCATCAGACATCTATCATCTTCGAGTATAATATTTTCGGTAAATCTCTTTAATTTACTCTGCTAGAAACTGATTTACTCTATTTTCGAGTGCTAATGATTGTTTTGCATATTCACTAAATCACTCAAATGGCAAATTCTCCCAGTAACGAAGTTTTGATCCCGGCTGACATGGAGGAGATCATCCTTAACAAGAGAGTCTGGTTCGAGCCAACACTCGCATTCAGATCCTGTGAAGTGGACTACATGGAGCATATCTTTAATGCTCTTCAGTCATCAGGCATGACCCTGCTTTCTAGGGTTCCTCTTCACTTCCTCCCTCATCAAGTTATTAAGTTCTTCATGAATCTTCGCCAGAATGAAGATCATCAGGATATTTTCTAGCATTTCCTACCAGCAAGAAACAAGTAACAACGTTTGGGAAGAGAAGATCGCAGATATGGACGTAGCTGAGTGCCTTCAGCTAAGTTTCCAGCTTCCCAACGAAGGGATCTCTCCGATTAGATATAAGTAGAGCTCCATCAACAAGTACCTCTGCCTAGTTCAAGACATCGAAATGGGTCATGCAACCTATCCACACAAAGCTCAGAAAAAGGAAAACAAAACCATCGGAACGGTTTGAAAAAATGCTTTCCCACGCGCCGTAGCAAGCGAACGGCAGGAACCTAGTTCATAACCAAGGTTTCGCCTTTTTCTCCTTTTTTGTCGCCGTCGCGCCTCTGGCTCAATTTTCGTACAACGTCAGGCCAAATTATAGTACAGTTACAATGGAAATTGAAACACATTAGCCCAATCACTACTCGTGGATTTTCTCACGAGAAAAACGGTATAATGGAGTCAAAATAGTAGCTTACATGCTGCCCCAAAATACGAAATAAACCGTTGATGACAGAGAATAAACAAAATCAAACCTAAACATGCATCTAAAACTTGAAAATCAAAGCTATAAACCTGGCTCTGATACCAATTGAAGGATTATGATCATTTACTTGCCTTCGGTTATGCTAAGGCGCTTTGATTTGCTGGTATTTAAACCTTCTCGTATGTGTCCCAATGCCTTTCCTCTTCTTCTATGTGGGCAAAAAGTTGAAGAGAAGAAACTACTCTCTAACTCACATTATTCTCTCTTTCTTATCGTGTATACATGTGTAGAGAAAGTTATTAACGTTAGTTGTTATATCGTGGATTTTATAATATTAATGTATAACCTATTAATGTTATAATTGCAGCCATATTGCTAATAGGGTTCTATTAATAATAATAACAAATAATTAACCCATAATATGATTAATAATAACTGAGCCACTTATTTATCAATTAATTGTTCCAGCCAATTAATTTCAAATAAATAATTTCCACATTATTAAGTATTGTTTAAACTACATTAATCCCTTAATAATTCTACGAGTGCACCAAAAATGGACTATGCATTAATTTGGGCCAAATCAGGGATTTAATACAAGAAATTAAGGCGAGCACTTGGTGGAGATTTCAACTGTTCAATACCTTTTGTCATTAATCGCACGCATAATTCACTCATTCCAAGCACATTTCGTTATTCCATTTATGCCTATTTTTTGGCCCAGCATTTCATCATTAATTACTTTTTACACAAGAAAAAAACAAAATCTAAACAAAAATCAATCGCCACGCATAATACATAAATAAAATCATGCAATTATATAAAACAATACTTGTAATAAGTAAAAAGCACATATCTCAAAATCTTGAGTGTAATAAGAATAATCATCACCAAACATCTTCTACTACTCAATCTATATAGGCAATAAACTAGGAGAGGATGAAAGGCAAAAGGAAGTTACACATCAAGGAGCAAGTTGCTCATCAACTCTATTTCGACCATGCCACTGAATCAATCTCTGCCTTAGCAGATCTATAAAGCTCCAGTCTCTTCGTGAGGGAGACCCAGCGCTGCATGATCGCCGGATCTTCGTCCAACAATTTCCCCAGTTGCTTTGCCTGTGTCCATAAATCATGATTTACATCCACTTTCACTTACCTTCAGTTTCTATTCTAGTTTAGAAAGGTATTTTATACTTTATCGACGTATTTCATATCACATAATGAAAGGAAAGTTTAGTGTAACACTAGTCACAGTGAGGGGGAAGGGGGAGGGGAGTTGGTACCTCTTTCTTTCCTAAGTCAGTGAAGAAGTGATCGAGCAAGCTGCGTTTAGCCTCACGGACTTGGCAGTATACAATAGAATTTGGAATGGAGTTTCTCGAGCTTCCACATACCATATTCACATAAGACAACATGTTGGAAGAAAGGAAAGAAGATCAATTAGCAATCACACCAATTAAAGAAGATCAATCACAATGTTGGAAGAAAGGAAAGAAGATAAATTAGCATGAATTAAGGATCAATTACACCAATTAGAATCAATCAAGATCTTTCATTTTATAAGTCTATTCTAACCCTATAAGAAGGGACTCTGTAAATCTTACAAAACAATAAGAAGAATAACCTTTGATCCATTTCTTTTGTTCTCTACAGGATACAATTTCTCATAATGCTAAACCATGTTTAAAACAACATGGTATCAGAGCAGGTGATGATTCTGGGAACTCATAACTAGATCATCATCGTTCCAATACCTTTCCCAATTCTTTTTGAAACCGATCAAAGGTATGGGTTTTTTTTCTCTCTTTTCCTAAAACAAAACAAATACAAAATGTCAGATGAGATACAAACAACTCAGAATGAGTTGACTTTACAGATTGCAAATCTGGTGAGAAATTTCGACAATGTTACACTCGAATTCAAATTGGATGGGAACAACTACCCACTGTGGGCTCGCCTCATGAGGGTAGCCATAGGGAGCAGGGGCAAGTCAAGCCACATTCTGGGCAACCACCACCACCAAACAAAACAGATCCAACCTACTATCAATCGGAGGAAACAGATCTATCTATTTTTTCATGGCTCATGCAGAATATGGAAGGGAGATTAGTAACCAATTTCGCTCAACATCAGACCGCCAAGGCTGTGTGGGATAGCCTGGCAATCACATACGGGACTGGAGCAGACCCTTTCCAAATCTATGATTTGGAGGTTAAAGCCAACAAAGTCAATCAAGGGCAACTTGCATTGGAAGATTACTGGAACGAGTTGCAATCCATATGGCTCACCATTGACCAAAGGGAGCCGAACCCTCTTAGCTGCTGTGAAGAAGGAATCAACAAATAACGGAAGTTAATCGCAAACCGCCGGCTATACCAATTTCTCTCCGGATTAGATACCAAATATGATGGTATTCGGCGAGATATCCTCAAGGAGACACCAATTCCCTCAACCGAGTCGGCCTTCTCAAAAGTGAGAAGGGAGGCTGCCCGACTATAGATTCTGCAACCGGCAACCAACATCGCCAACTCTGGTATCACATCATCGGGAGGAGTAGGTGCCGGACTCGCAACTCGCAATACCGGACCACGGCCAGGGGACACCAACAGCCAACCAGAGGGCCTCAAACTCACTTCGGAAATCCATCATCGTGAAGGAAAGTGGATAAATCGAAGCTTTATTGTACTCACTGTGGTATGCAAAAACATACCAAGGAGACGTGCTTCCAACTCGTGGGTTATCCCGACTGGTGGGAAGATAATCACAAAGTCCCACAAGCAAAGGGGAAGTCGGCGATTGGAGTTAATGTCCAGGAGGTGGCCGGCTCAGCAATGGTGGTAAGTAGCCCGAAGGCAGGCGAACAGGGGAGTGCGACGGACTGCCTCGCGAGGAAGGAGACGACAGGTATAGGGTTTGGTGGTTTTCCATCAAACCCTCCCTTGTTATGTAAAAATCCCTCAAATGTTTCCTCTACATGCCAAGCCCAAACATTATGTGATAAAAAAGATAGGGATAGGGGATGGATTTTTGACTATGGAGCCACAGATAAAATGACTTTTGACAAATCTGATATACTTGAGTCATCTAAATCATTCCGAACACATGTTCAAACCGCCAGTGGTGACTTGACTCAAGTGCGAGGAGCCGAAACTATAGAAATTTCTCCCACTTTACGGCTTTCAAATTGTCTATATGTTCCGTGACTTTCTCATAAGCTAATGTCAATTAGCCATGTTACAAAAGAACTTAATTGTACCATGCTGATGCATCCTCACTTTCGTTTCTTACAAAAGTAACTGTTGGGAGATGATTCAATCCCTCCACAACTTGTTGGGAGATAATTCAGTAGCCTAGTACTCTGAAGATTTGAAGATCCCAAAACCCTACTTTGACTAATGAACCATTCCGTTGTAATGTATTGTTCTATCTTTGAGGTTTCAGACTCAGTAGACACTCTTCACTTGGTTCAGGCGCTCCCTGAAGCAAAATCAAAGGACTTCAAAGACCGGATTCAGCAGTTCAGAAGATGATAGATAGCTTCTGTATTCTTGTATTTTTGTTCTATTTTTCTTAGAATAGCAGCCTGATGTATCTGTACTGAAACTCATCATATATAAAATATCACTGTTATTTGGCCCTGACAATTCCTTATTGTCTATATGGCCCTGTTTAGTTTATGCTTAACACTCAGAATCACTCAAGTGATTACTGACTCACACACTCACTGGATCTTTATCTGTCAGTTCTTATCTTGTTAGATTCTAGTCTGTTAGATTGCTAATAGAAAGGGGAAAATGTTGTTAGAAAAGGGGAAATTGATGTTAGCTTTCTGTATAGGTTCTGATATTTCTTCCCTGATTCCCTCAGTAGTTTGGAACTTGAAGAACAACTCCACTGATTTTACTTGTAATACTTGTAAGGAGCTCTATTTCTGATAGTTATAGTGTTAGGTTTTGGCATCATCAAATAGGGGGAAAATGTTGGGAGATGATTCAATCCCTCCACAACTTGTTGGGAGATAACTCAGTAGCCTAGTACTCTGAAGATTTGAAGATCCCAAAACCCTACTTTGACTGATGAACCATTCCGTTGTAATGTATTGTTCTGTCTCTGAGGTTTCAGACTCAGTAGACACTCTTCACTTGGTTCAGGCGCTTAGTAGATTATCGGCCTCAGTACCAGAAGAAGAAGACTCGGTGAGACTGGACTCAGCAAGAGCAAGATATGCGAAAGGAGTCGGTGGGCCGAACTCGGCGGGAGTAGTTCTCTGAACTCAGAGTTGATCCTCAGTAGAGCTGACTCAGCAGGAGTATCCTACTGAATATAGATCAGACTCAGCAGCGGCTGTGCAGTCTTCTGACTGTCAGGATTTGTTAAGTCAAATCAGCAGAGTCATACGAGGTATAGAGAAGTCAGCTTCAGATCTACCTTGAAGTCTGTTCTGTCTCACCTACTTTCTTCAGCCTCGACCAATGACGAGCGGCCAGCTGTCTACTTTCTGATTAAAGCTGCAAGTCAACAACTTTCCAGAAATGGAGGGAAATGACTCTGCCACCATCTTTGAAAGAGGCGTTAGCTACCCAAAAAAGAGAGACACAAGGATCGTCATCTCCAACGGATCTATCCATGTCTCTGCTCTATAAATAGAGGGATAAATTCAAATTGAAGCTCACGACAAAAAACCTACGAGACACAAAAGAACACGAGCATTCACGAGCAACTCAAAACGACTTAAGCTTTCTGCAAGATCTTCATAAAGTAATCTCCGGCGAAAGGCGACATACTTGCTCATAGGGAACCAAGCTGAACCAGATTATAAAGCCTCTAGTATCCAAGCGACTGAATACGAACCCAAGTCTGTACTTAATCATTTGTCGCTATAGAAGCCACCTTCTTGTTCCCTATCCCTCTAACCTAAGCTCAGCAAGATCTTATCCAAAGCTTAAACGAAGGAGTTCATATCTGAACTGAACCTTATTGTAAAGGACTCCTTCATAGTTGGAGAGTTTGCCAAACGCTTTAGTTTGATACCTTGTAAACTGAGACTTGCTTAGTATAAATCTCAAGACCAGTGTTTGTCCAGTGTACAAACCGACTGAGACTATCTCAGTATAATACATAGCTTCCTGATCTTTCGGGATAGTGGACGTAGGATTGTTGGATCCGAACCACTTTAAAAACTGCATGTGTTCTGTCTCTTTACTGTTGCATTGATTACTGTTCATACTGAAAATATTTCTAAAAATCATTCAACTGAGTTTCAGCAAAGTTTAATCGATCGCACTAATATACTGAAATTGTTTTATTAAAAATGTTTTCTAAACTCAACTGAATTTGGGCCTACACATTTCCGCACTATACTGAACTTCAGTTGAACGGTACTGAATTCTGACTCAAGTCAGCTAGCAGGCCTCAGTGAAGTCAGTCACTCTGCCACACGATCGAAAACAGCTTATTTGGTCTACAGAACTTGTTCAGTACGACACTCTCCTGAAAAGGACTGTTCGTGTTTAAAATTCAGAAATTATTTTTAGGTGTATTCACCCCCCCCCCCTCTACACCTGAACGTTTAATCTCGGGACCAACAATTGGTATCAGAGCCGGAGTTTTCTAAGACTCTTGTTATTCTGAAACTGGTCTACTTGAACGGATCCAGGAAATGTTTTCACTGCATATCATTCTTCATTCATATCATTATCTACTATGTCTAATATGTCAGGAATCAGGATGGTTCCCATGTTCTCAGTAGAGAACTACGGGGTATGGCGAGTCAGAATGGAGGCACATCTGACTTCCCTCCACGACAGCATGATAGAGGTACTGGAGGACGGACCTATCGTTCCGATGGTTGATAGTGTCGTAACTCAGGACCTAGCACAACGAGGAGGTATGGTGACCGGGAAGAAGATCCCTAAAGACAGAAGTCTCTTCACCCCTGAGGAGAAGAAGCTTCACAACTTAGACCGGGTCGCCAGAAACGCCATACTGACCACCCTGAGCGATTCTTATCTCGGGAGAGTTCAGGACTGCAAGTCTGCGAAGGAACTTTGGGATGCTCTAGCGCTAGTGAGTCGGGGGACTCAGAAGATCAAAGCAAACAAACTGGCGCTGGAACTTCAGAAGCTAGAGAGACTGTCTCTCATACCTGGTGACTCCATTGAAGATCTCAACGTCAGATTCACGGATCTGATGAACTCTATCAACGGGCTGGGAAAGACGTTCTCCAACCGAGAGATGAATCTCAAGATTTTGAGGGCACTGCCAGACGTTCATTGGACTCCCTTTGCTACTTTACTGAGACATTCTGATTTAGATATTGTTACTCCTGACCATATATTTTCAGAACTTAAAGCTGAGGCGTTCGAGTTTGGTCTACCTCAAAGGAAGCAGCGAGCTGAAGCTGACACCCAAATCGACCATGCTTTCAAAGCATCAGTCAGCACAGCGGCTCCAGCGTCTAGCAAGACTGAACCTTCACTCAGTGACTTAGAAGAAGGAAACCTAGCTAAGAAGTACGCGCTGCTTGCCGTGAACTATCAGAAGGAGAAGAAGAGGCGCATAAAACTCTCAAGAGTCATCAGAGACTCCAAGGGTAAGTCTGATTATACACCTAAGCGCACTCTTGACTCACATACTTCTGAATGCAGGAAACAGGTGGACTCAGCTCTGTCGAAAGACAGCGAGAGCAAAGAAGAGAGAGTCACTACCTGCTACAACTGCAAGAAGCCAGGACATTATCAGCTGAGCTCATTACTGCTAAGAGAGCAGCACGCAAAGCTCAAAGGGAGAAGTTCATCAAGAAGCGTCAAGCATATATAGCTGGTGAACTCTCAGATGACTCAGATGAAGTCGATTCCTTCATGGACTCATCCTACGATGAAGCAGCATTCATGGTCGTAGTGCTTGAAGAAGACGCTAAAAAGTGTCTCATGGCAAGAGAAGAGGATGAGGTAAACTCTCACGCTCCATTTAACTCCTCTTCACACTCCACACACGACACTATTTCAGGTGCAGATGAGAATCTGGACGTCGCAATCGCATATGAAAAACCACTCGACGAGCATATTCAGATGAGTCTGCAGCTCAGTAAGACTCTTCAGGAATTGGATACCCTGAAAGTGGAGAATCAGAGACTTTCTCAGGAGAGTCAGGTTGCTACTGAGTCAGAAGGACTTGTGTTGAGACTCAGGGAGGAAATAAACTCTCTGATGGCCAAGTCTCAGCATCAAGAAGATCAGATCTCAGTACTGACCAATGACTTAACTCAGAAAGATACTGAACTGAGTCTACTGAAGCAAGAGTAGTCAGGACTTCAGACCGAGCATGAACTGCTGAAGAAAAGTGATGATGTCTGGAGGAACCTGATGATAGAGCGATACATGGGCGCTGAAAAGAAGCGTGAGGCGATGCTAGCAAGCAACAAGCCTAAGCACTGCAAGGAGGGACTTGGATTCAGCCATGGAGCCTCCTCATCTGCCCCCGTACGCTCAGAAAACCGGCTAGCTGATAGATTTGTTCAAGGGGAAACCATCAACGCAGAGATTATGAATCCCCTAGCCAAGAACAAACAAAAGATGAAAGCACCTCATCCCAGCTATCAGCATTCTGACAAGAAGATCAGTTCCAAATCACCCCAGTTCAGTCAAGGGGGAACTAGCAAAGTTAAGTGGGCTGATCACTATGGACCTCCGCAGCTGACACATCCAGCTCAGTATGGGTCATATTATTATGATCCTATAGTCAGGAGAGGACCTAAGAGTCAGAAGAAGAAAAAGAAAGCCTTGCAGAAGGCAAAGGTCAACAGTCCACCTACTCAGAATATCAGGACTCCTGAACCTGTGAAGCCTCAGAAGTCAGCATCGACCAGTCCAGTGGTCAAGTATGTTGATCAAAGTGGGAAGAAACTGTCTGAGACCACCAGGGTCGTAAGACAGATCTGGGTTTCCAAAACTAACATCTAAAGACCCAAAATAAAAAATAAAGGGTACCTAAATATAATTCTGTCTTGCAGGTGCACAAAGACCCTTGTTATGTGGACAGCGAATGCTCAAGACACATGACATACCAAAAGGACCTACAGAAGAATTATACTACTGAAGAAGGACCCCGAATCGAGTTTGGAGATAACGCAAAAGGCTATACCAGAGGCTATGGAACACTCAGCATTGGAACCGCAACAGTTCCAAGAGTATCATATGTTGAAGGACTTCAGCATAATCTTCTCTCTGTTAGTCAATTTTGTGATAACTCGAATAGAGTGATTTTTGACACTGGTTTCTGTGATGTCATTGATAAATCTACAGTGTTGTCAGGTTCGCGCAAAAAGAATATCTACGTAGCTGACTGGAACTCAGCTGAACCTGAAGCTTGTTTGTTGGCGAAGAACGACAACAGAACGGGGTAGCTCTGGCACAGAAGACTCAGCCATCTCAACTTCAAGATGCTCAACAAGCTAGCTAGAAACACTCTAGCAAGAGGACTGTCGAATGAAGTATTCAGCAAAGACACTCAGTGTGAAGCATGTCTTAAGGGAAAGTAAACAAGGAATCAAAATCCACCTGTTCCATCTCCTTCCACTGATGGAATCCTTCAGCTGCTACATATGGATTTATTTGGTCTAGTCTCTCCGGCGACGATCAGAGGCAAAAAGTATGCTTTAATGGTCATTGATGACTACTCGCGCTACACATGGGTCATATTTATTGCCAACAAGTCTGACGTGAAAACAGAGTTACCAAGGCTTCTGAAAAAGCTCAGTGTCGAGAAGAACACCAAGATTATCAAGATACGTTCAGATAGAGGAACTGAGTTCCTCAACTCGATGGTGGAGGAGTTCTAAAAAGCTGAAGGCATAGAGCATGAGACGTCTGCCGCGCGCATGCCTCAACAAAATGGGGTTGCTGAAAGGAAGAATAGAACACTCAAAGAAGCAGCAAGAACCCTGCTCGCAGACTTAGGACTCCCAACCAAATTCTGGGCAGAAGCTACTGACACTTCATGTTACACTCAGAACAGATCTCTACTGACCAAGCAGCATAAGAAGACACCATATGAATTATGGAACGGCAGGAAGCCTTCCCTATCTTATTTCCATATTTTTGGGTGTTCGTGCTTTATCCACAATATTGGGAAGGATCAGTTAAAGACTTTTGATAGCAAGTCAGACCAGGGAGTTTTCTTAGGATACTCCTGGGTCAGCAAAGCCTTCAGAGTCTTTAACTACCGGACCCTTTGCGTGGAGGAAAGCCCTCATGTTGTTTTTAATGAGTTTGCTACTGAAGACAGGAGCAGGAACTCTAAACTAGAGTCTGAGGACATCAGTAAGCAGCTACAGGATCTGAGCCTGAAAGATAAAGTTGAAAAGATCCATCTGTGTTGGGATGATGATTCAGATGAAGAAACTGAAGATACGTCTACTGAATCTCAGCCATCGAGCGAGTAGCCGAACGATTGACATTGACTCTGCGAACGAGTTAATCCCAAGTAACTCAGGTCGATGAAGAAACCCAAGTGGTAACTGAGACCTCTACTGAGGATAATAATTCAGGGGGAACAAATGAAGTTCCTGAGCTAAATGCCCCTGAACCTGGTGACTCAGTAGACCCAACTCTAGTAATGCGAATTGCTTCAATCTCGTGAATAGTACAACTGAAATGCCTAACTCACCTACTATCTGTGTTGAACAAATCTCAGATGAAGAGTTGAAACATCGTAGATCGTGGTTGGACGCTCACACTTCTGATTTGATCATTGCAGATCCTTCAGCAAGCGTAAAGACAAGATCCAGATTCTGTTAGGGGAAAGCGCATTATATTCCTGCTTCTTGTCGACTGAAGAACCTCAGTCAGTTGAGGATGCACTTAAGGACGCTGATTGGATCGTAGCTATGCAGGAGGAGCTGAATCAGTTCACGAGAAACGAAGTATGGGAGCTTGTTAATAGACCCTGGCATCAACATGTGATTGGAACTAAATGGGTCTTCAAGAACAAGCGAAATGAAAACAACGTTATAGTAAGGAACAAAGCAAGACTCGTGGCAAAAGATTACTGTCAAGCTGAAGGAATAGATTTCGGCTAAACTTTTGCTCCAGTTGCAAGATTGGAGGCAATCAGACTATTCCTAGCCTACGCAACACATCAACGATTCAGAGTTTATCAAATGGATGTGAAGTCTGCGTTCCTGAACGGTGTACTGAAAGAAGAAGTCTATGTAGAATAGCCTCCCGGCTTTCAGCAGGGACATCAGGTCTACAGACTCAGAAAGGCTCTGTACGGGTTAAAACAAGCACTCAGGGCTTGGTACGATACCCTGTCTGAGTTTCTTCTTCAGAAAGGTTTTCAGAAAGGCACAGTAGACCGCACATTATTCAGCATTTGACTGGAAGACGATATCCTACTTGTGTACATCTACGTAGATGATATAATCTTCGGATCGAAGAACGTCATTATGTGTCAGCAATTTGAGAAAATGATGAAGGATAAGTTCGAGATGTCAATGATGGGAGAGATGAATTATTTCCTCAGTTTTCAAGTCAAACAATCTTAGAAGGGAACTTCATCAATCAAGGCAAATACAGTCGAGACCTCATCAAAAAGTTCGGTTGCACATCCGGCAAACCAATCAAGATCCCGATGAACACGAATATGAAAATTGATCTTGATAAAGAGGGAATATCAGTAGACCATACTGAGTTTCGTGCTATTATTGGTTCATTATTATATCTAACTGCTACACGACCTGACATAACTTATGTTGTAGGTGTCTGAGCTCAATTTCAGGCGAATCCTAAGCAGAGTCACATGGACTCAGCAAAGAAGATTATCCGCTATCTCAGAGGAACACCTGACATGGGTTTATGGTATCCAGCAGATGATAATATTGAACTAACTGGTTATTCTGATGCTGACTATGCAAGATGTAGAATTGACCGAAAGTCAACTTCTGCAACTTGTCAGTTCCTTGGCAATAAGCTGATTTCGTGGTTTTCAAACAAACAACATTCAGTAGCGACGTCAACTACTGAAGCTGAATATATGGCTGCCGAAAGTTGTTGTGCCCAAATCCTTTGGCTGAGACAGCAGCTACGCAACTATGATGTTATTCAGAATGAAGTGCCGATCTTCTGCGACAGCACCAGTGCAATTGCAATCACTCAGAACCCAGTACTCCATACAAGATGCAAGCACGTGGACATCAGACACCACTTCATTCGTGATCATGTCAAAAAGAAGGATATCAGAATGGAAAAGATCCATACTGACCGACAAAGGGCAGATATTTTGACCAAGCCTCTAGCTGAAGCCAGATTCAGAAAACTTTCAGTAGAGCTAGGTCTGCTGGACCCTACTGACTCCAGTCAGTAAGTTGATTCAGGAGAGGAGTATTCAGCAAGGGGGGATGTTCACTCTCAGTACTGAGTAAATTCAGTACGTAGAGACTCAGCAACCATCTACACGAGGTATCAGCTGACAACAATGTTTAGCTGACAGGTTTGCATATCTCTACTCAATAGCCAATGAAACATTCTATACATTTATGATTCAGATTCAGCTTCGTATTCAATGCCTTAGAAAATGTCATTTAATATAACGGTTTACATTAAATACACCACATTCTATGTAAAGCATGCTGAACTCGGTGGCGCATTAAATGCATGTTGAATCAAGTTAATTCTTTGGCTAGTTACAACTGTATTTTGACTTAGGCGGCTAAATTGATCATTACCTATTTTATAACATTAAATCCTAGCCGTCCATCTCATAAAGCTATTTCAAACTGAACTGTGGATTTTTAACTATTCATCTTCTTTAACATATATAAACACGTTCAAAGTTAGAAACCGCCATTTTCACTCTGCAAATTTTTCGAGCCCTAGTTTTTCTGAGAATAGCCTCCACTTCCTTGCAAACTTCTATTTCAAAATCTCAGAAACTCTTTGGTAAATCTTTAATGATTATTCAGCATCGTATATGATATTTATAATATTTTTTTTCGATACTGATATTTTTCATTTGCAGATTATAAATCATGGCAGGATCATTCGTTAACGTTCCTCTGGATATGCAAGAGATCCTTGAGAAGGATCGCGTCTGGTGCGAACCAATGATGGAATTTGACGCCTGCGTGCTTGACTACATGGAAGAAATCTTCGACGCTCTCAGAGCGACAGGCTTGGAAGGTTTTCTGTCGAGGAAGCCGTCATATTTCCTCCCACGTCAAATTGCTGAGTTATATTTGAACTCAGAGTCAACTGAAGGGGACATCCGATGCAGATTCATTACTCATATGGTTGCAGACCCCTCCCAAGCTTTTTTCGAGATCAAGACGATGTCAGTAAAGGAAGCTCTTCAGCACAGCTTCAAACTTCCCAATGAGGGATTCAGCACGGTAGGATACAAGGATGATCTGATGGACGAGTATTTAGAGATCTTTTGCGGGAAGCCAACTACATTCAGAGCAACCTTCCCAAAGAACGCCATGCTCCCTCAGTACGGCCTACATCGTCACCCAGCTGCTGACGACTCAGGCAGGATGTTTTGATCAAGTATCGAGGCCAAAGATACAAATGATGATGGCCATATACGATCACGCCAAGATCAACTGGACTGAGTTCTTTCTCAAAGAATTCATGACTCAGTCCGCCAAGTTCGACAAATCTTCCCAATGCCTAGCCGTAAAGGGAAAACTATTATATGAACTGAAGCTGTCAGTCATGATAGAAGACTTCTGCGGATCGACAGCGTTGTATATGCTGACAAGATTTATTTCAATCCGAAGAAGGTCAGATTCCAGAGTAGGGCAGCGGCCCTTCAGCAAATTGGAGCTAGGCCTGCTGATCCCAAGACAGGAGCTCAGAAGACCTCCACTCCCACAAAGAAGAGGTCACCTCCTAAGTCTGCTCCCAAGACACCGACCAAGAGACTGAAGAAAGTCAGTGAGGTCGTAACTGAGGTTATAGTTGAACTACCTCTGTAGTTGAGGGACGAGGTTGAGTCCTCAGAGAAAACTCTGTCAGTGGAGAAGGCCGTCTCCACTGAACAAGGTGATACAGTGGGCCAAGGGGTAGAGACTGAACAGATCCCTACGACTGAGAGCCCCTTGGATATCCCTCCACTCAGTAGTATTCCATTTGCTGAGAAGCAATAGTCTCCGATAGAAGTCGAAGACTCAGAGACTGCTTCTGAATCAGAATCGATCGGGATGGAGGCGTCTGCTCTGCAATCAAGAGCCTCCCGAGAGATTGCTGAACATATTCTAGAGATAGCCAGCCACACGGACCTTATTATAGTGGCAAGGCAGGCTAGACTCCATACGTTGATCAGGTTCCAGGAGTGGTCTATCCTGAACAAGCTGATCAAACACCACTCCTGCGAACAACTCCACGAAGAGGAGTTGATGATAAGGAAAAAGATAGGCTACTCAGAGCCGTCTGACATCTGTTCCTTAGATGATTTGAGGGCTGCCATGCTTGCCATGCTGAATGATCGCCAACCCACCTCAGCAACGGCACCCCTCAGATGGGTCAGACTCCGATGGTCAGGACCCACCCTGTGATTCAGGCCCTGAGAAGCTTGATGAGGGAACTCAACTAGACAAGGATGCTCCTACTTCTACAGCTGAACCACCTGTCAGCATCCTTGGACCAGGACAGTCGGAGGCTTGTACCTCAAAAACAGCAGAACCGGCTCAGCTTCTGCTTGAGTCTGCGTTCGAGGTAGCGCCAGCCCTAAATGCCGACGAATGAAGTCAGTGGTCAGGGCCCTGAGGAGTCAAGGAACTCAGAATAGAATCCTTGCCCGTGCCGTCCACAAGATATGGAGGCAGACCACTCAGGCTCAGAGTGCGGAGATTAAGGGGCTCAGAACTACAATTCAGAACTCACCTGCTCCCGACTTCTCAACGATCCTGACAGAAGCACTTGCCACTCAACGAGCCAACTTTGAAGCGCAACTGAAGCTAATGGAGGCTGGCCAGGCTAAACTTCTGGAAGAATACAAGGCCGCCCAGTCAGCTCATACTACATCCATCTCCTCTATCTCTCAGGCCTCCGAGCTCAGACTCCAAACCATTCAGAAGGCCATGGAAGATAAGGTGGATCAGAAGTTGTAGGACATTCAGACGGCAGTGGACAACTCTCACAAGAAGTACAGCGAACAACTAACTGATGAGAGGAATGAACTGCATGAGAGATTTGTAAAGTTACAATATGCATTGGATGATCTTTCCACAGCTTACAAGAGTCTGGATAAAAAGGTACAGATTCCCACCCCTGGTCTATTTGCTAATGCCAAAAAGGGGGAAGGGAAAGTCAAGGTACCTGAAGGGAAGGAGAAGGTACTTAGAGTAAAAAAAAGGAGTAAGGACAGTGGCAGGAGCAACTCAGATTCAGCAATCTGCTCTCACTGGTCCCTCTACTCAGACAGCACAAGGCGAGGCCCAGGGTGTCTCAGCAGCACGGGCTGTAGTGCCTACTGAGACCGGCCCAAGTGGCTCAGGACCCAAGGATTCTGCTACTCAACCCACTCAGACACCAAGCGATATCAATAAGGAAATTGCTGACTATGCAGAGGAGGATTCAAAAGAGGAAGAGGTTCCTCTACCTCCTCCAGTGCAAGGGAAGGGAAAGAAAGTACTGAAGCTTCCCACTCCTCCCAAGAAGAAAGGAACAAAAAGATTCATCACTCCTGAGGAAGAAGCTCAGATAGCAGCTGATGAAAAGCTTGCTAGGGAGATTGCAGAGGCTGAGGCTGCCAATAGGCCAAAGAAAAAGCCAGCCAAAGGCAAGACTAAGGCTCCAATAGGAGGAAGGAAGCCTGGGACAAGGCTGCCTCCAAGAAAACTGAAGCTGAGTGATAAGGCAGATAAGGAGAAAGAAAAAGAACAACAGCAGCAGTAGAAATCTGGTCAGTAGGGCACCTCTAAAGAAAAATCTACTACACCTGCTGACTGAGAAGAAGAAGAGCATGTGCCTTCCTATGTCCCCTCAAAGGCTCAAGAGCAAGAAATGCAAGAGATATGGGATCAGTTGGATAGGTATCTAGACAGAGGAGCTGAAGCCAGCCAGATTGAAGCAGCAAGAGAAAGACTCAGACTTGCTGATCTAGAAGCTCTGAGGCTTAACGTTGAAAAGGAAGCAAGCCAAAGGATTCCTGAGAAAGCTGACATTCCTTACAAATATAGAAGACTCAGGAAGCCTACTGACCTCAAGATCCACAGATGGCCCAGAGTTGATGATTGGATGCCATGGGAACGGACTCAGAAGTGGGAGATACTGAAAGCAGATTATATCAAGAGATTCTACTTCTGGAGATACTGGCCTGACATGCACAAGTCCATTGCATTTGCTGAATGGCTTCTGAAGACTGACCCAGAGATCTATGCTAGAGTTCAGAAGGCCATAGCAGATAAGATTGATGTCAGGGTCCCAGCTCCAAGGATTATGTCTCCCCCACTGAAGCTTGATGGTTCTGTACATTATGGGGTGATTGAGAAGGAGATCAAGGATGCTGCCCAAGCAAAACAATTAGATGAAGATGAGCCTGCTGATATGCCAGAGATACTAAAGCTGAGAAAGGTCACTTACAGGATGTATGGACTGCAACTCCCTGAAGTTAAATCAAAGGACTTCAAAGACCGGATTCAGCAGTTCAGAAGCTGATATATAGCTTCTGTATTTCATGTATTTCTATTTTTTTTTTAGAATAGCAGTCTGATGTATCTGTACTGAAACTCTTCATATATAAAATATCACTGTTATTTGGCCCTGACAATTCCTTATTGTCTATATGGCCCTGTTTAGTTTATGCTTAACACTCAGAATCACTCAAGTGATTACTGACTCACACACTCACTGGATCTTTATCTGTCAGTTCTTATCTTGTTAGATTCTAGTCTGTTAGATTGCTAATAGAAAGGGGAAAATGTTGTTAGAAAAGGGGAAATTGATGTTAGCTTTCTGTATAGGTTCTAATATTTCTTCCCTGATTCCCTCAGTAGTCTGGAACTTGAAGAACAACTCTACTGATTTTACTTGTAATACTTGTAAGGAGCTCTGTTTCTGATAGTTATAGTGTTAGGTTTTGGCATCATCAAATAGGGGGAAAATGTTGGGAGATGATTCAATCCCTCCACAACTTGTTGGGAGATAACTCAGTAGCCTAGTACTCTGAAGATTTGAAGATCTCAAAACCCTACGTTGACTGATGAACCATTCTGTTGTAATGTATTGTTCTGTCTCTGAGGTTTCAGACTCAGTGACACTCTTCACTTGGTTCAGGCGCTCAGTAGATTATCGGCCTCAGTACCAGAAGAAGAAGACTCAGTGATACTGGACTCAGCAGGAGCAGTATACTTTGCTAAAGAATGAAAAAACGTTTTTGCTGTAACAAGATGAAAAAGGCATATAAATTTACGGTTTTTGCATCCACCAAGATTCGAACCCGTCACCTGTCATCCTAAAGAACAACTAAGGGTGCTATAACCACTGGACTACGTCAACTTAATTGAAATATTTCACAACCACAAGGTATGTATAGGAAATCCGACAGGTGCTATAGCACCACTTAGCATAACAGTGGCTCCGCCCCTGGTTGTAATAGCAGCTTGTAAACAACAATGGTGAGCTGGAATCAGACTGGGGCGTGTTTGGGGGATGAGTGTAGGCCGAGGTTGGTGGGGTTTATTGGTGGTACGCTGCTTTCTTTTGCTTGCACCTTTTTTATGTTCCTTGTCTTGTAGATTCTAATTAAACTCTCTAAATTAATGAATTAATATTATGTGGTTTTGATGTGGGTGATTAAGAAGTGTAGGTAGAGGTTTGATGAGAGAAGAAATCTCACAATTAAAGCCTGTTTCTTAATTGATTCAGATGCTTGCGTATCTGTTCGATGAGAGTCAATAGAGAAAAGAGAGAGTATCAATGAAGTTGTTGAGTATGTTAAGATCTTGATTTTTGGTTGAGTGGTTGTTGAAGATGATCAAAAAGTAGTGATAGGAGAAATTTCTATAATAAACTTTTTGGAACTCACTGAGCTGCTCCATTTCATCTTCTATCTGCTAGTTCATGCTTCCAATAGTTGTTTGTTTTTCTGTTTAATTGTAGCTTGCATATTGTACTGTGCCAAAGCACCTCTATTCGCGACGTTTCAATCTATGGGGATTTCAATACACCCAACAATGATGGCATAGATATTGAGGACTCAAACAACACAGTCATAACAAGATGCACCATAGATACCGGAGATGATGCTATCTGTCCCAAGAGCTCTATACTACTACTCTCTACAATCTCACCGCAACCAACTGCTGGATTAGAACAAAGTCCTCGGCCATCAAATTTGGGAGCGCCAGTTGGTATGCTTTCAAAGCTTTGCTATTCGACAACATTACCATTCTACAATCTCACAGGGCCTCATTGGTCTAATTATGCTGCCCTATTTGCACTAATATCAATTTACTAAGATATTGCCTTTTGGTCTCTCAATACGTTGATCGGACTATTAAAATTGTGGCCCAAGCCCGCCCTTCATGGGCCATCGGGTTTTCGGGCGAAATCAGACCAAGTACAATTTTTTTAAAAAAATTTATGTATTTTAATATTTAATTGATAGATGTTGTATGCTTGTGATTTTGATTATTTCTCTATATTTATGCTAGTGATTTTTTTTAACAATAAAGTCATTAAGTGGAGGCTTTTACTATTTTTCCATTTTTATGAGTTTTCGTATTAACGATTGATGAGGGACCTATCAATTCAATCGAAAGAATTAATTAAAATTTAAAGGAATTCAACCAAAAGAGAATTGTTCTTGAGAACAATAACTTTTTATTTTAAATAAGAATTGATACTATCATATTACATTAATTTTAATACGACTACAAATTATATAAGTGTCAGTTAGTGGGCGGGTTTGACCCATAACTCATCGGGCTTTTTTGGCTCAAAGCTCAATCGCTCCATCGGGTCATTGGGCCGGGCCATTTATGCACATTTCATTTTGGGTCTTCAAATTCTAAGCTCAATCCTGCCCAAATTACGGGTGGGTCGGGCCGGCCCACTGGGTTGGGTCATTTCGGGCATATTTTGACATCTCTAGTCGCAAGTTACCATGTAAAGAGGGAATATTCTACCTCAGACTGGGTCTACAAGTTAAGTTGTAGACATTGTGAGGTAAAACAATGCCACCATAGATTTTTCCAATACAAAAATAGATATCTAGTTTTTAACTATTACTCCCTCCGTCCCATTCATACTGCCCTCCTTTCCTCATTGTGGTGTCCCACCGATACTGTCTTGTTTCAATTTATACAAATAATAAGGGAAACTAAATTTGACTTAATGTAATCTAATTACACCGTTAGGGTACTTAATACTTCTGCCTATTCCAACCTTTTTTTACGTCAAATATTCTCTATTCTCTCTCACTATTCTACTCCCCCAAATCTTAGATCCGCCGCCACCTTTCTCAAATCTCACTCTGCCTCCAAGATACTTGCGCGATGATGAAAAAACCCTTCCGAGCGATCAACAACACGGAAAATTCAGCGATTTCCTTTCTGAATCCTTCTATAGCTCCAAGACGGCGGACAACAGCTCTGAGAGAGTCAAAGAAACCCTTCCGAGCGATCAGTTTTGTGTCGTCGATTTTCCACCCTCACCCAATCCGAACGCCGGTTTAAATGAGAAGGGCGTAGAAATGGTGGAGAAATCGAGTCTGAGCGCGAAGGGGTTCAGAGAGCTCGAGCTTGGTCGCGATTTGAAAGGATGACAAAAAAGGAGTTCATGGATAGCTTCATGCGGATCCGGTGCCTTGCATACTTTAATTTGGTGAGATCTTCTCCTTGTGCACTTCCTTAATTGATAATGTATTCTTCGGAGTAGAGGGCAATAGTTAGCATGCGTGATTGGTTTAGGGCTCGAGCTATGAGATGATGAAATTAGCCTCATATTAGTGTCATTCCAGATTCATATGGATGATTATAACTTGATTATGAGATATGATAGTTCAAGTATAATGAGATTTGCTAAATTGATTATGAGATCATGCCTATAATTCTGCCTAGTTGTTGATTATAAGATCATACCTAATTGGTTTGCTGCCTATTATGATTCATGGTTTCCTTGGTTGCATTTTAAGATTGTAGAGAGGAAAGGAATCAAGTATAATTCTGCTTTAAGAGAGCATGGATTTTAATAATCAAATTTCCTGAAATTCTTTACATTTGATATCCCATGAAGATTTATATATGTGCATACGTCTTCCACACTCAAAAGAGAATAAGAGAAATAACTGAATTTGCTTTAATAAGTTAATTTGTATTAGTATCAAGCCTTGTTTTGGAATTTTTACATGTATTTTTACAATTAATCAAAATCTAAATATTTGGGAAGACACCGAAATATCAAATATCTCTAATCATGAATGAAAATGACGGCTCATCAAATAAAATTGATGAATTATTATTTGTTCTATGCCATATTGATTAAGTTTGTGATTTAATCAAAATAAATACACATAAAACATCTATATTATTTTTTATGATTAAGTTTTAGAATTGGATCATCAAATATTGAGCCTATTGAAGAGAATTATATAGACATTCACTTGCAAGATGTTCTGAATGTGCATTGTTATAATAGTACATGTTGGGAATTAGGTTCACTATGATAGATTTGAAGATCCCAAAACCCTAGCTGGATGATGAGCCTTCGATATTGTTATAGCTTAACTGAGTTCACCGTGTTAGGAACTCAGTAGACTAGCTATAGTTCAATAGCTGTGCATTCAGTAAAAGACCCTTCACTCAGCTGAAGAACTCAGTATCAAAGAAGTCAGTCGGACTGATATAGACCGACTGAATATGCATAGTAACACCCTTGTCTCTTGTGTTTCAGACTCAGTAGACTTGCCTTCAGCATGGTCCGGCTCTGTAGTTCCGTCTGCTGACCTTCAGTAGACTATCCGCCTCAATACCATGGAGTGAAGACTCAGTAGATCTGGACTCAGTAGGAGCAGCATACTGAGAGGTGTTCAGTAGAAGACTCACTAAATACTGGACTCAGCAGGAGCAGTATACTGAAAGGAGTCAGTCGAACTGAACTCAGCAGGAGTAGTTCACTGTACTCAGAGTTGATCTTCAGTAAGAGCAGACTCAGCAGAAGTTATCTACTGAATCAAGATCAGACTCAGCAACGATCGGTCAGTTACTTTAACTGACCGTGGAATTCAGAAAAACAATTCAGTAGAGTTGTCCGAGGTCGCAGATCTGAGAAGTCAGCTTCAGTATCACCTTGAAGTCTGAATAGATCTCAACCACTCTCTGTACCTCGACCAATGACAAGCAGCTAGCTGGCAGAGTCTCCGACATAAAGCTGCAAGTCAACCACTTTCATTAAAGATAGTGGACTCTACAGAATTTAAATAAAGCCGTTTGCTACCCCATAGAGTGACACGTGGCATCGTCCTCTCCAACGGACATATGCCTAGGTCACCTCTATAAATAGAGAAGGTTCTTCACGCAGAAAAAAGAGAGAAGAAAAAGGATGGGAGGTCGATCATGACGATGATGGACACATCCAAGGAACCGAGCTCAACCGAACAAACGCTCTAGAAGATTCAAGCCATATCCAGAGAAGAACTTAATCGTTCATAGATATATTCTTATAGTTCTTCTCTCTAGAGTTCTATCTCGTTCCCCTTCTCTAATCTAAGCTGATCTTATTGTAATATCCATAGCTTAGACGAAGGAGTTCATATTTGAACTTGTTCCTTATTGTAAAAGGACTCCTTCATAGTTGGAGAGTTTGTCAAACACTTTAGTTTGATAACCGTGTAAACTGGGACTTGCTCAGTATAATCCCCAAGCCGCAATTTGTCCTGTGTACAAGCTGACTGAGACTAACTCAGTATAATAAATAGCCTCCTGATCTTTCGGGACAGTGGACGTAGGATCGTTTGATATCCGAACCACTTTAAAAACTCTGTGTTGATTTATTGTCGTTGTGCTTAATTGTTCACTTGCATAAAACTGACTTTAAATCAAACAGCATAAAACGGTGTTTTCAGACTTAGACGAATATTCTTTTGGGCCTACTCTTCTGCACTCGAAACCTGATACTGAACTACTGTTCTACTGACTGAATTTAGTAGATCGTACTCAGTAGAAGGATTCTCTCGCCCGCGTTCGGCGATCGATTCAACAAGATCGACCGTCGCGCTCGTTGCTGAACTTTGACTCAGGTGTATTCCACACCTGAAGACTCGTCTACTCTCGGGGACCAACAATTGGTATCAGAGTGCACGGTGTTCTTCTGATCAAAGCGCACAGTGTTTTTCTTATCAAACCACACGATGTACTTCTGATCAAAGTGCATGGTGTTCTTCTGATAAGAGCTCTGGTCTAACTGGACTGATCCTGAAAAACCGTTTTCTCAGTATGCGCATATTGCATAATCTTCATAGCATCCTATACCATGTTCTTAATGTTAGATAATTCAGGTATAAGGACTTTGAAGAGATCTTAATGGCTGAGCGACTACTGAAGGACAAAAAAGCTCCGATCAGCTGGCTGATAGGTTTGTCCAAGGGGGAACTCGACACGTAGAATCTACAACCCCTCAAACAAGGAATGAACAGAAGATGTAAACACCTCAGCCCAGCTATCAAAGGAAGATCCAAGGTTCAAGCCCCAAAACACCCAGATCCAACTCAGGGGGAACCAAGAGGTCGAAAAGGCCTACAGATCAGATCCTCAGTGTCTATCAATTAGATCTGTAGTGTCCCAGATTTCAGAGCATGTTCTTATCTTTCAACACTCACACACACTTCACTGATATATATCTATGTGTCTCATAATTATGTGCCACTTGCCCAGGGGGAAGTCGTCAGACTTATGTCTTATGTTTTAGGGGATTTGGTATCATGATTAAAAAGGGGGAACTGTGTTGATTAGATTAGTAGTTGCATGTAGAAAGTTTTTAGGAGAAGTTTGTAGAAGTTTTGGCATCATCAAATAGGGGGAAATTGTTGGGAATTAGGTTCACTATAATAGATTTGAAGATCCCAAAACCCTAGCTGGATGATGAGCCTTCGATATTGTTATAGCTTAACTGAGTTCACCGTGTTAGGAACTCAGTAGACTAGCTATAGTTCAACAGTTGTGCATTCAGTAAAAGACCCTTCACTCAGCTGAAGAACTCAGTATCAAAGAAGTCAGTCGGACTGATATAGACCGACTGAATATGTATAGTAACACCCTTGTCTCTTGTGTTTCAGACTTAGTAGACTTGTCTTCAGCATGGTCCGGCTCTGTAGTTCCGTCTGCTGACCTTCAGTAGACTATCCGCCTCAATACCATGGAGTGAAGACTCAGTAGAGTTGGACTCAGTAGGAGCAGCATACTGAGAGGTGTTCAGTAGAAGACTCACTAAATACTGGACTCAGCAGGAGTAGTATACTGAAAGGAGTCAGTTGAACTGAACTCAGCAGGAGTAGTTCACTGTACTCAGAGTTGATCTTCAGTAAGAGCAGACTCAGCAGAAGTTATCTACTAAATCAAGATCAGACTCAGCAACGGTCGGTCAGTTACTTTAACTGACCGTGGACTTCAGAAAAACAATTCAGTAGAGTTGTCTGAGGTCGCACATCTGAGAAGTCAGCTTCAGTATCACTTTGAAGTCTGAATAGATCTCAACCACTCTCTGTACCTCGACCAATGACAAGCAGCCAGCTGGCAGAGTCTCCGACATAAAGCTGCAAGTCAACCACTTTCATTAAAGATAGTTGACTCTACATAATTCAAATAAAGTCATTTGCTACCCCATAGAGTGACACGTGGCATCGTCCTCTCCAACGGACATATGCCTAGGTCACCTCTATAAATAGAGAAGGTTCTTCACGCAGAAAAAAGAGAGAAGAAAAAGGATGAGAGGTCGATCATGACGATGATGGACACATCCAAGGAACCGAGCTCAACCGAACAAACGCTCTAGAAGATTCAAGCCATATCTAGAGAAGAACTTAATCTTTCATAGATATATTCTTATAGTTCTTCTCTCTAGAGTTCTATCTCGTTCCCCTTCTCTAATCTAAGCTGATCTTATTGTAATATCCATAGCTTAGACGAAGGAGTTCATATTTGAACTCGTTCCTTATTGTAAAAGGACTCCTTCATAGTTGGAGAGTTTGTCAAACACTTTAGTTTAATAACCGTGTAAACTGGGACTTGCTCAGTATAATCCCCAAGCCGCAGTTTGTCCTGTGTACAAGCTGACTGAGACTAACTCAGTATAATAAATAGCCTCCTGATCTTTCGGGACAGTGGACGTAGGATCGTTTGATATCCGAACCACTTTAAAAACTCTGTGTTGATTTATTGTCGCTCTGCTTAATTGTTCACTTGCATAAAACTGACTTTAAATCAAACAGCATAAAAACGGTGTTTTCAGACTTAGACGAATATTCTTTTGGGCCTACTCTTCCGCACTCGAAACCGAGATATCGAACTACTTGTTCTACCGGCCGAATTCGATAGACCGTACTCGATAGAAGGATTCTCTGCCCACGCGTTCGGCGATCGATTCAGCGATCGACGGCGTCGCGCTCGTTGCTGAACTTTGACTCAGGTGTATTCCACACCTGAAGACTCGTCTACTCTCGGGGACCAACAGTAGAACTAACAATAATGGTTTGTTTTAAGTTTTTCCTCACGTACAGTTAATTCTTCCAAATAGTTATTAATATTCAAACGCAAATGATTTATAAATATATTGATGGACAGTTAAACCTCGATAAAATCATAAATTTGGGACCAAGAAAAAATATTCATTTAATGAGGTTATTACTTTATCGAACATTGTTTTAGTGCATTGACCAATATCAGGACCAGAAGAAATTATTATCTTAGCGAGATTATTACTTTATTAATATTACTTTATTGAGGTTTAACTGGATTTAGGAATTAAAATACATATTGAAGAATACAAAAACAATTAAGTGTCACCAATCATGAATAAAAGGACAAAAAATTTGATATTACTGTTGAGACTTTTATTTATTTGATCAATTATCAGTTTTCGATAACAAGTATTGGAGATGGGAGTAGATAACAAGTATTGGAGATGAGACAAAAAGATGTTGCGATGATGGAGAATCAATGGGATAACTTTAAGTAAATATTGTCTTAAAGTATTCTGGATATCCGATTGTCGCTATTATTGAGTACGTTTATTCAAAATAAGAAATAAGAAATTTGTAATTTTGCAACGCCCCAATTTTCATATATGTTACAAGGGGGCGTCACTCCATACATGACTTTCAAATAAAATAGATTTTAAGGGGGAACAACTTTTATTAAAAGGGGCTTTCATTCAGAAATATCATAAACAACGGAAGTTTTAAGATAATAAACATGTACGTCTATTAGTTTCATGATTTTTTTAAAAAAATGGTAAAAAATGCAAACTTAAAAATGCAAAGTTCATATGAAGACTTTATTTAATGCAATAAAATAGTTTTCGAATCCTTTCTTGTGTGACCATCACCATCGGTCACCTCAAGCATCTTCCGTACCATGATCTGAGAATGTGAAAATATAAGAGTATGACGACTCAGTGAAGTCAAACATTATCCAAATTATAAACTATAAAAAATTTAACATGAGAGATTAAACATGCTAGTCTGGAGGCTTAACCTGAAGGTTTTACTGCATGAATGCTCTAGGGGTGTTACGGTATACCGAAAAATCAATATACCGCACATACCGTACCAAAAAAATACCGAAGATATCGAAATTTTGATATACCGTAATTTTCGGTACGGTATCATACCGTACCGAAGTTTTTTCGGTACGGTAACGGTATGAGATTTTCCATACCGAGGTATATCACATACCGAAGTTCATACCGCATATATCTTGTAGAAAAGAGTACAAAAATGTTGGTTATAAGTTTTGAACACGAGTTGTTACAAATATGTCACTCATATCAAACAATCTTAATGTTATATCATAAATTCACTTAAATGACATAACTTTATTTGACATAAAGTCACATTATTTATCTATTAAATCATGAAATTGATAAAAAAATATATTTTTCAACTTTATAAACATTAACCCGTAATATTAACAAATTTATACAAAATAGATAGATTAATTAATTTTACTGGAAAATAATATTAATAACTTTCTTGGTTTTCATAAAAAACATAGATTAAGTTTACAGTATGCCGTTAAATATTCAGTATACCTTTATTTTTTGGTATACCGAAGTGCGGTACGGTATACCGAAAGAGCGGTATGACAACGGTATGGAGATTTGTTATACCGAACTTTCGGTATACCGAACTACGATATACCGAAATGATCAGTACGGTAACGGTATACTTTTTTTCATACCGACCCTTATCGGTACGGTATGCGGTATGAGAAAAATAGTACGGTATACCATATCGAACAGCCCTATTGTTGGTCCCGAGAGTGAGTTCAGGTGTAGAGGGGGGGTGAATACACCTGAATCCAAATTTCTCAACTTCGAACACGAACAGTCCTATTCAGGAAGATGCCGTACTAAAATGATTCAGCAGACCAGACAACTGTTCTGAATCGTGTTAAAGGCTAAAAGTCTGACTCGGCTGAGATCTGCTAACTGACTAGGTCAGAATTCAGTATCGATCAGCAAGAGTTCAGTGCGCGGAATAGTGTAGGCCCAAATCAGTTTTTATGAGAAAACGTTTTAAGTCTCAGTTCAGTAGATAAGAAGTTCAAGATATGCGAGACGCTTAAATGATTTTAAATAAGATGTTCAGTATGCACAGTAAAATCAATGTAACAGTAAAAGAACGTAAGTAAACGACACAGAGATTTTTAAAGTGGTTCGGATATCAACAATCCTACGTCCACTATCCCGATAGATCAGGAGGCTATTTATTATACTGAGTTAGTCTCAGTCAGCTTGTGCACAGGACAAAGTCGTGGCTTGGGGATTATACTGAGCAAGTCCCAGTTTACAACACTATCAAACTTAAAGTGTTTGACAAACTTCTCCAACAGTGAAGGAGTCCTTATACAATAAGGATTGGGTTCAAAAATGAACTCCTTCGTCTAAGCTATGGATATATCGGTTGAGCTTAGGGTTAGAGGGATGGGAACAAGAATGTAGCTTCTAGAGCGACGAACAGCTGAGGTTTAGCTATAAGTTCGTGTCACGTCGCTTGGATACTAGATGCTTTATAGTCGGTTCAGCTTGGTTCCCTTATGAGCTTAGAGGTAGTCTTTCGCCGGAGATAACTCTTTCGATTCTTGCGGAAGACTTAGGCTTTTCTGGTTCTAGCTCGTTTGAAAGTTCGTGTGTGTGTTCGTTTCTTCGTTAGCTCGTGAACTCTCTACTCGTGTACTTCAAATCTTGAATGATCCCTCTATTTATAGAGAAGAGATTGAGAAAGATCCGTTGGAGACGATCTTCTTCTCTCTCTCGCTTTTTGGTAGCAAACGGCTCTTTTGGCGTAGGTAACAGTGCCTTTTCCTCCTTTTCCGGAAAGTGTTGACTAGCAGCTTTAGTAGGTAGGATGACACGTGTATGTTTGTCATTTGTCGAGGCGGATAGAGCGGTTGAGACAGCACAGACTTCGAGACAAACTGAAGCTGACTTCTCTCATCCTCATATATGACAATGCTGATTGTCTTTCAAAAGATTCGCGATACCACGAAGACTATCTACCGATGCTGAGTCTGACCTTGTATTCAGTAGATAGACAACTGAGGTAAGTCTATCGAAGATCAGCTCCGAGTCCAGGTGAACTACTCTCGCCGGAGTTCGGTTCAATCGACTCTCTCGATATCTTGCTCTCGCCGAGTCCAAGATTTACCTGAGTCTCTCGCATATCTTGTCCCGCCGAGTCCAAAGATCACTGAGTCTTCTACACTGGTGCTGAGGCAAATAAGCTACTGAGCGCCTTGACCAGAGCAGAGTGTCTACTGAGTCTGAAACCTCAGAGACAAACAACATATACAACGGAATGGTTCACCAATCAGATAGGGTTTTGGCATCTTCAAATCTTCTCAACAGTTCAGAGCACATAGGCTACTGAGCTTGGTTCAGTATAGAAGACAGAATCATTTCCCACTGAGTGAAACAGTGCTGAGGATAGAATCATCACCCAACACCTATGCTCGAGGGCTAACCTGAATGTTTTACTGCGCGAATTGTCCGAAGGCTAACCCGAAGGTTTTACTGCGTGAATTGCCCGAAAACTCTGCATGTACTAATTAACCCATGAGAAAAACTGTATAGTGCATAATAAGGATAAAGAAAAACTCCACCTTAACCTTTTGAGTGAATGAAAAATAATGGTCAGGTCCTGCGCGCCGATCCTATATATAAAAATTTATCTTAATGACTATACATGGAATGTTATGCATGCACCAACAATTTCAATAATTCATAAATACAAATAGATCATAATAATCAAACAATGTATATTATACATGATCTACTTATTAACATGCATTTTTAACGATTTCACCTAGTAATAATCTATTTTATTGATAATTCATTCGTGCATCGAGTAATTCGGCATTTCATGAAATAAATTAATAAAATTTTTGTCCTAAAAATTATAGATCTCTAACATTAACAACATATTACTTATTCCATCACAATAAAACTTATCAAGATCAAGAACTCATTTAGTAGTATTATGAAAACTTTTTTTTCAATATATATGTACATTGACAAAAGAATCTGGCACAAAAAGAAACAAATTAAAAAATAAATAGAAAACGTATCCTAAAAATTTTATATTTTTAACATGAATGACCTAACATATATTATATCCCATTAAAATTAAACATGGTCAAAAACAACATAGAGAAAACATGAAAAATAATTTTCCTATCAAGCTCATGAACATGCTGTCAAAAACTGGCAGATTACGAATAAAAATTTTTAATAAATATTTATCTTGCTTGTAGAATTCTACAAAAATAATATAGTATACTAGACATACCAAGGAAGTCGATCCTAAATTTTCACGATGATATGATGACGGGAAGATGTGTAAATAATTCTTGAAACAATTCATAGGTTGTTGGCAGAATTTCAAAAATCTCATGTGAAACTATATTATGGACGAATAAGGGTGTATTTATAGGTTTAGAATAAATTAACTAAAGATTCCTAATCATAAAATGTATCAAATATATTTTATCCATAATTATTTTTGTCCTTTTATTTTTTAGACTTTATTCTATCACTTACTACATAAGATATTAAATCATAGTTGAATTAGGATATAGACACAATTAAAATTGATCCTAAAACGTGAATATCACACATAAAATATCTATTTTAATCATAAAACATAATATAAAATTTTCTCCTAATAACTTAATACAATATAAAATATTATATCCTCTTATGAATCCTAGATCCAAAATAAATAAATATTATTCTTGTCTCATAATTCTAATATAATTTCTATCTCAACAATAAACAATATAATCATAATATTATACTCCCTACATCCCATTATTAGTGGTCACCTTTTCTAATTCGGATGTCCCACTATTAGTGGCGACGTCCCAAATTGGTAAAAAATTACCACTCTCTTTCCTACTTTATCATCTTATCTCTCCTACTTTATCATCTACTTTTATTATCATACCCATTTCTCTCTCCTACTGTATCATCTTCTCTCTCCTACACTCTCATTATCACACTCATCTCTCTCTCCTACTTTATTATCTACTCATCTCTCATACTTTATTACATATTCCCTTAATTCCCATGCCGAAAAGAAAGGCCCCACTAATAATGGGACGGGGGGAGTATAAATAAACACATTCAAAGTGCAAAATAAATTTACATAACAAAAATGATTTATTAATGACAAATATGATAGATGCTTTAATTTTCATTTAAATTTCTAAGGCGCGACTTATAGAACAAAAACACTTGATAACATGCATGAATATATATGCAATGCATTTTATGTTAAAGATTTCGGGGCGTTATAATCTACCCCACTTAAAGATTTTTTGTCCTAAAAAATTAGTTACCTTTGTTCATTAAGTTCGGATATCGTAACTTCATATCCTTCTCTACTTCCCATGTCGCCTCGCTCGCATCATGTCTACTCAAGAGAACTTTAATTAATGGCACTTCCTTGTTCCTAAGTCGAATCAATTTTCGATCTAAGATGGCATTTGGCGTCTCTTCATATGATAAATTGTTGTTCAGCTTCAATCCTTCATAATTGACTATGTTGCTTGGATCATGAATATACTTCCTTAAGTTCGCGACATGAAAAACATTATAAATGGAAGTCAAGCTCGGCGGTAGTGCCAATTCGTAGGACATTTCACTAGTCCTTTTGAGTATCTCAAATGGTCCAAGGTATCGAGGCCTAAGTTTTCCTCTATTCCCAATCCGCACTACTCCTTTCATTGGTGACAATTTCAGGAACACTTTGTCACCCTTCTCGAATTGTATATCATTTCTCTTCAAATCAGCATAGGACTTCTGTCTATCTTGAGCAATCATGATTCTCTCTCGAATCATTGCAATCACTCCCAAAGTTCTTTCGACGATCTTAGGTCCCAATATTCTTTTCTCGTCATTCTCATCCCAGTAGAGTGACGATCTATACTTCCTTCCATACAATGCTTCAAAAGGTGTCATCCCTATGCTCGCTTGATAGCTTTTATTATATGCAAACTCCACTAAAGGCAAATATTTCTCCCAATTAGTTCCAAAATTCATGACACATGCTCGCAACATATCTTCCAAAGTCTGAATAGTTCTTTCAGATTGTCCATCAGTTTGTGGATGGTAGGCAGTACTAAACTTCAACTTAGTACCTATAGGAGCTTGTAAACTGTTCCAAAATTTTGATGTGAACCTCGAATCGCGATCACATACAATTACGGTAGACACTCCATGTAGTCTTACAATCTCATCTATATAGATTTGTGCCAACCGATCCATGTTGTCAGTCATCTTCATAGGAAGAAAATGAGCTGATTTCGTGAGTCTATCCACGATTACCTAAATTGAATGATTTCCTTTTCGAGTTTTTGGAAATGCTACCACGAAGTCCATTGATATCTCCTCCCACTTCCATTGAGGTATATCAAGCGACTTTAATAGGCCGCTTGGTCGTTGGTGTTCAACCTTTACCTGTTGGCGAGTCATATAACTCTGTATGAACTTTGCAATCGTTCTCTTGATATTCCTCCACCAAAAGTGTCTCTTCATATCATGATACATTTTGTCCCTCCAGGATGGACAGTGTATGAAGTGTTGTGTGCCTCTTCTAAAATCTCCCTCATCATTTCAATCCCTTTTGGTACACATATTCTTCTCTCGAATATCAATGTCCCGTCTGTGCGATCTCAAACCCTTTATTCTGAAGGTAGGAGTTCCAGTTATACTGCTCAGAAATATAAATCATGGAAATGATACAACGATACTCGGTTTATTATTAGCAGGCCTAGGGATCGTGTATGATGATAAGGTACTTACTAGTAAGAATGTGAAAGATAAAGTGTTCATTCCTGAAATGTCGATGACACCGTTCAAATCAAAGAAGGCAGTTTCCAAGTATACCGTTCAAATTTCAGATAAGACAGTTCACAATCATTGTCTCTTACGCAATGACTATTAATAAAAATTAGCGACACTCAGTAAGTTTTGTGGGTTTGTTGATGTAGAAACTCGTGTTTACTCATGGTTAGTTATATGCCACAGTTTCGTGTGTCACAAATTGACATGGTCTGAAGATTTTGGTCTGGGATGATGAAACTGTTGATTGTAGAACTACAAAAAACGTGTTGAAAGAAATCCTATGAAAACCTATAAACAAAGGCATCAATAACCATGAATAACTAGAAAAATATATTTGTCTCAAGTGGTCGGAGGTTGTACAAACTTTAAATTCAAATGTTAAAATGTGGCATGTTTTATACTTTGTTACTTATGAAAAAACGCATGCTTTATATTATACGCATGCGTTCCATTAGTAAAGTCCTATTTCATTTCGGTACGGTTCTTAAGAAAATTGTGTTTTGTGGTATTTATTTTTTGACTTTTTGAGTAATTGATTCTTGTCCACACATTTTTTACCTTTTTTAGAAATGCGATATTTGTAATAGGTAGCCCTAATCGAAAAAATATGACATCACTAATGGGATGAAGTGAGTATATGTATTTCACGTAGATATTTAAGAACTCAATGCAATTTACGAATTGAATTAGGACACTATAAGGTTAACATTGCCTGTTTGTTTACACATTTACAACAAATTCTAAAAAAATGCAGGTTAGCTCATTATCCGCTACCCGCAAATTGGATTGACATAATTGTTTAACCGATTATGACGATGTTATAAAGATATGATATAAAGATCTAACGATGTTAAAAAGATATGATTTAAGCATTATAATTTGCACCTATGTATAACCATTATCCAGTACCCGCAAATTGAATTTGCACATTACTGTGGTTATACATAGGTGTAAATTCCTCTCTATCAATGCACTTAGGTGCACTGAGCCTCCTTGTGATTTGCAAATCGGTGCAATCCACCCATTCGTTTATTATTGGTGAAATACAATTACAAGCCCCCTCAGGGTTTATAAGTTTTTATCTTAATATTAGTATCATCTTAACATATGTATTATGCATGGGGCAATGTGCAATGAAATAAAAACCACAGGGAAGTGTACTGCACCTTTTTAAACCATAGGGATGTAAATTGCACCTTGTCGAAACTATAGGGTGTTAAATTGCACATAGCTCTTTTGAAACAAAGACTATAATAGCGGGATGGCCGAAAAAAGAACCTAAGACAAGAATTGTTGGTCTAGAGAGGAGCCTCAAGTGTCATGGGGTGAATACAACTGAATGCAAATTCTTACTCAGAACGCGAAAGTCAGCTTAGCTGAATGTTGCTACTGAACTAGTCTACTAAACTAGTCAGTTGGCCAAATAAACTTTCTGGATCGCGTGGGCAGAGAGTTCCTCTACTGAGTACAATCTACTGACTTATGTCAGTGAATAGTAGTTCAGTATTAGAAATTGTATGCAGAAGTGCAGGCCCAAAATATATTCGTCTCAGTTGAAAAACTCATTTTATGCTGTTTGATTTAAAGTCAGTTTTATGCAATGTGAACAGTAATCAATGCAACAGTAAATCAACACAAACAATTTTAAAGTGGTTCGGATACACAGGATTCTACGTCCACTGTCATGAATAAAGCAGGAGTTCTTGATTAGCTTATACTGAGCAAGTTTCAGTCGATCTGTTCACTGGACAGAAGCGTTCTTGTTTGCTTATATTGAGCAAGTCTCAGTTAATCTATACGCTGGACAAATATCTACTTATAGTCGTAGTGACTTTACAATCTCAACCGTGAAGGTTTGAGTTTGACCAACTATGAAGAAGTTCTTACAATAAGAATAGTTCACAAAGATGAACTCCTTCGAGGTTTCTAAGCTAATGATATTACAATAACCATGCTTAGGTTAGAGAGAAGAACTAAGATGGACTTCAAATGAGCAAGTTCTTCGCTGTATTCGGCTTTGAGTTCGCTAGAGTATGTTCGCTTGAGTGCTTGGTTCCCTTGTGTCTTCTTTCTGCAAGAAGACTCTTCTTTATATATAGTCTTCGATTCATGAATAGATCTGTGGGAAGGATTCTAGACACATGTCGAATAAGCCAAGGAAAACGACCATATCAATTTTAAATATCGCTGTAGAGATTTCCTCTTTTTCTGTATATGAGCAACTTTATAGCAGAGCAGGTAGAGTGCTTGCGGCTCCTCTTTGGTTGAGGTAATGAGAGTAGGTGAGGCTTGTTCAAACTCCAAGTGTATGGTGAGTTGACTTCATGTGAATCCTCGGACCTTTAACTGAATTGTCTCATACTTCCATTCTCATGCTTCTGAGAATTCGTGGCTCGAATTCCTTTGCAGATTCAGTTGGTTATAGCTTATCCAAATGACTTCTTCGATACTGAGTTCCTTAGACTGAGTGGCGGATCTTCTATTGAATGCATCAGCTACTGAACTCTAGCCTACCGAGTTCTTAACATGCTGAAGTCAATTAAGCTATTACATTATTGAAGGCTCATCATTCAGCTAGGGCTTTTGGGATCTTCAAATCTTATCATACTGAATCTCATCCCAACAATTTCCCCCTATTTGATGATGCCAAAACCTTTTACAAACTATCTCTAATAACAAGGCTAACTATCTAATCAACATAATCCTATACATCAGAAGTCAATATCTCTAAAACGTCTAAAAGCAATTATCCGCTAGAAAGATGTCTAAGAACAATTTCCTCCTTAGAAGATGTCTAAGTACTGAAGTACAGAGAGAATCACAGAGATATAAGTAACCATGTGAGTGTGTTTTCTGATCACTGAGGTAATCAGCATTAACACAACTAAGTGACAATGAGTAGTTGTCGAAGGCCAATAGAAATAGAATATCATATATGATCAGAGATTACAATTACATGATATTCTTTTCTATTAAAAACTAAGACTAAGAAGGAATCAGCTGGGCTTCTTCTTGAACTATTGCAGTCGCGCCTTGAAGTCAGCAGACTTCTTCTCTGGAAGCTCAAGACCGTAAGATAAGTAGACTTTGTTCCTCATTATCTTGATGTCTTCCTTTTCTTCAGCATCATTTCAGTTTGGACTTCTTCTATTGATGACATATTTAATTTCTTCCTCAATCTCATTGTTACAGATATTACCTTGTTGCGTGAGAGGAGGAGATAGAAGTCTGTACTCAGGTGCCTTAAGAGTCTTACATGATTGTTGCATAATGGTTTCGATTTCAGCATAGAGTTCAAGTTCAGAACTTATCAAGAATTCCTTGAAGGTTTTGTCAGGATCAGTCTTCTCACTGACTGTCTCTCAAATTTAATAGCTCTTGATGAAGTCGACCTTAGCCTGTTCCCATTTCTGATTGATCTTATAGGACACCCATTCATCACTCCTTGGAAAGATAACTCTCTTGATGTTGTTTCCTTGTTCCCTTCTTCTGAAGAATTTGGAAGTAGTGAGAATACTTATGTCCTTCTCAGGGATTCACTCCCTGGCTTCTTTCTGAGTTAGCTGTCTGAGGGCCTCAAGGTCTGCTAATCTTGCTCTTTCTCTTGCAGCTTGAACTTGTCTGGCCTCAACAGTGATATCTAAGCCTCTTTGTGCACGTACTAGAAATAGTTTATGCATACGTGCTAATTATTTGAAAAGGAAGGCAAAACATAAATTACCACTTATGCATAAACTAGACGAACAATGTGCATAAAATCAACACTTCGTAAGCATGAACTATGTATACAGTTATGGTCAACCAACCTTTGTGCAAAGGTTACGAATTAGTTTATGCATACTAGAGTATCAGTATATGCAGAATTATGTAAACACATGATAATTTGAAAAACGGTTAACTCATAGCTGCCAAAAAAAAATTACCTATTGATTGAATAAGTTGCATCCATGGATAATGAATCTCCAAAAAATTTGTAATTACCAATAAATATATCGTCAGCCCAAAATACGAGCTTCCTTCATTTTATCCAACATCATTTGTGCATCCGTCCATCAACACATATACGAAGTTCACGGTAGAAATTTTTAAAGTCTACTCCATCACAACCGTTGTTCTGATAACTACCAACCAACTCACTAAACATTCTATATGACCTCACCGGACCAACATTAGAACGCGCACAACTAAGGACAAAATTCTTATGAACGGACGTCATGGTACGACTGTATCTCATGAATTGCTTGTGAGATGAGGATAACAGAGGAAGTGTGTGTGTCTCGTGAAATAAATCAACAACAAAACCTTCGGGGTGAGATTTAAAAACGACTCGAGCCAAGCATGATGACCGGTTTGACTTACACCTTCGCTTTGTTCTTTGCAATCACCATTATCACCATCCGTAAATTTCTCCCCTTCTCTACTGCATACAATATATCTACGTGTGATAGATCCATCTGCATAACGTTTTATGGACCACTTACGGGTATCAATGCCGCAAAACCCTCCATAATCTCTTTAGAAGTTTTCTGCTTCATCCAAAGTAGCAAATTTTCATCCAACGTACGGTTTCAATTCATCTGCGCATTCAGGTGTAAAAATAGACTCATCTGGTTCAAGAGAAATATTTGATTGAAACGACTCTGCCATTATAATTCTGAAATGCTTGAAAGGTTTACAAAATCAGCATAAACAGATAACATAATAAGCATAAACATGCAATAATCAAACATGACCACAAAAATACTTGTTCCATACATAATGAAAATTTGAGCAGAACTCAAAACACATGAAAAGAAGTTATATGCATGAAACCGTATACAAGCTTCACCCAGAAAACCAAATATTGATCAGAAATCGTTGAGTAACCATCCAAGAATCAACACCTAACAAACACGAAATAAACCTAAACCCTAATTCAACATACTTCGTTCTCTTCGATTGTAAAGAAAGATGAAAAAAAGCGGCAACCAAAATTATACGGCCACGGTGGCAAGAAATCAGAAAACCTATCAGACTCTCGCCCCTGAAACAGAATCGCGTTGGCGGATGGGAGTGAAATGAGGGTTGAGAAGTTTTGCTTCCTAATGGTAATCGACGGATGTTCTTCAAAAAGTGGAGGAAATTACATTTAATAAAGCTAAAAGGAAAAATACAAGATTACCAATTTACCCTTAATGACCTTATTTTTTCCTTTTTTGATTTATTTTAAAATTGCCAAGTTATGAGAAATGCTAGCCATTGATATACGAAATGGACGGAGAAGATCGGATCTCATATCTCATATGAAGATAAGATCTCATTTGTATAGCCATACGAAATATCTCATACGAAATGCTAGCCATTGATAATATATATACGAAATATATATATATATATATATATATATATATATATATTCTCATACGAAAATGCTAGCCATTGATAATATATGAAAATACGAAAATGCTAGCCATTGATAATATATGAAAATACGAAATATCTCATACGAAATGCTAGCCATTGATATAATTTAATCTTAAGACGCGACTTATAGGATTTACAAAGATGATATCATGCATAAGATGCAAATGCGTTTTATAGAAAATTTTGGGGTGTTACACGAACTGATCAACCAATCCTGAGAAACCATTATGCCTTACTATACAGACACGGGCTGAAGACAGTTCTAGCAAGTACACCAGACTGGTTCACCAATAAATCAAAATTATTGAGCCATAGACGAGCCTCATGGTGGGGGGTGGGGGGGGTGAATACACCTGAAGGCGAATTCTTACTCAGAACGCGAAAGTCAGTAGAACTGAATATTGCTACTGAACAAGTCAGTTGACAAATAAGCTTTCTAGATCGCGTGGGCAGATAGTTCCTCTACTGAATACAGTCTACTGACTTATGTTAGTGAACAGTAGTTCAGTATTAGAAATTGTGTGCGGAAGTGTAGGCCCAAAATATATGTTCGTCTTAGTTGAAAACTCCTTTTATGTTGTTTGATTTATAGTCAGTTTTATGCAATGTGAACAGTTATCAATGCAACAGTAAATCAACACAAGTAATTTTTAAAGTGGTTTGGATACGCTGGATCCTACGTCCACTGTCCTTAATAAAGCAGGAGTTCTTGATTAGCTTATACTGAGCAAGTCTCGGTAGATCTGTTCACTAGACAGATATATTCTTGTTTGCTTATACTAAGCAAGTCTCAGTTAATCTGTACGCTGGACAGATATCTACTTATAGTGGTAGTGGCTTTACAATCTCAATCGTGAAGGTTTGAGTTTCTCCAACTATGACGGAGTTCTTACAATAAGAACAGTTCACAAAGATGAACTCCTTCGAGGTTTCTAAGCTAATGATATTACAATGAGCACGCTTAGGTTAGAGAAGGAGAACTAAAGGATCTCTAGAGAGAACAACTAAGATGGTCTTCAAATGAGCAAGTTCTTCGTTGTGTTTGGCTTTGAGTTCGCTAGAGAATGTTCGCTTAAATGCTTGGTTCCCTGTTGATGACTTTCTGCATGAAGACTCTTCTCTATTTATAGTCTTCGATTCATGAATAGATTCGTTGGAGGGAGTCTAGACACGTGTCGAATAAGACCAGGAAAACGACCATATCGATTTTGAATATCGCTGTAGAGATTTCCTCTTTTTCAGTCTAGGAGCAGCTTTATGGCAAAGCAGGTAGAGTGCTGGCAGCTCCTCATTGGTCGAGGTTATGAGAGTAGGTGAGGCTTGTTCAAACTCCAAGTGTACGATGAGTTTACTTCCTCTGAATCCTCGGACCTTTAACTGAATTGTCTCATACTTCCATTCCCATGCTTCTGAGATTACAGCTCATGACTCGAATTCCTTTGCAGATTCAATTGGTTATAGCTTACCCAACTGACTTCTTCGATACTGAGTTCATTCGACTGAGTGGCAGATCTTCTACTTAATGCACCAGCTACTGAACTCTAGCCTACTGAGTTCCTAACATGTTGAACTCAACTAAGCTATTACATTATCGAAGACTCATCATTCAACTAGGGGTTTTGGAATCTTCAAATCTTATCATATGGAATCTCATCCCAACAAAAACTTATATAATTCCCAACAGAACACTAAAAAACACTAAAGATAATACAATTCATTTTGTACAAGTTACGCACAAGGAAGCACTTATTGCGTCTAGGACTCTTCATAATTTTATGGTGCAGTTCGAGAAAATAACAAGGAAATTTTCTTATGCAATTAGAAAAGTTAGAGACGTGACTGAATTAGATTTAAGTTTTAGGAAAAGACAGAAACACTATAATCATATTTTATAAAATTGACTTAGTTTAATGGATAATCTTCAATGATTATTAAATTATGATATTAATTGGATCATATATTTATATTGTGATTTTTTTAAAATTATTATTTTATCGAATTTGATGATTTTTTATATTGGCCCGAGACAAGATCGTAGAAAAATATTATCTTAAAGATTCTATTAATTTACGGAATGTTAAATTATTAAGGTTCTACTATACTATTTATCGGCAAGTTAGTTTCAAATAACTTTTCTTTTATACATATCGCAGGAAATTTAGTCTTAGTTTACCAGACGCGGAATATTAGATGGTTATTTTTTTTTCACAATACAAATTACGTAGCAAATTTAAATTCTAATGCACATAATTAATTATTTTCCAAGTCAGCAATTACGTGGGGCCAACTTTGCCTTTATTCTGACAAGTTCGAATTTGTGAAAAATTGCCAACCGACTCGGAAAAAAATTAGGCGCGATATGGCGGGAAGGAATCTCCCCAGAATTGCTCCATGTATAAATCGGCGACTCTCCTCTTGAAAATTCCGTTTAATTTCTCAATTAGCAATTAGAAATCCATAGCTCAAAGAACTAAGGTTTACAAAAATGGGCAAGAAGCGGAAAACTAGGGCTTCTGAGGAGCGTATAGAGGAAAACGACGAAGCGACAAAAGAAGAACAGGAATTTATCGATGGATCATCTTCGTCCAATGGAAAGAGCTTGTATGAGGTATATCACAGCCTCAAGTGATGAGAGTTTTTTCGAGTTGTTATTTTTCTATTTTTACTTTAATTTTTCCCTAAATTGGGTCTGTTTAAATCATGAATTTGTTGTTTGAAGTTATCTGAATGATTGGGCCGTGAAAAATGTGACTGTTTAAATTCATTCCAACTGCGGTAGACAATTAGTGATGCGAATGTGATGTGGACTGACTTACAGTGACAATTTACTGATGAACACAAAAAATTATTTGTTTAGCGGTAGCCAGAAAGTTACTGGAATAAAATGTGGTTAGTGGATGCTCCCAGAAATGATGAATTATCTAAAAAAGATGTAAATATAGTATATTAGAAAGGTGAAACCAAAAATCTAGATAGTAAAGATCTTTTACATTTGTGCATGCCTGTGTCTGGTTTAGTTGGAAAATTTACTAAAGGCTGGTCTTTGGATAGCTACTGAACAGGGTTTACAAATTTTTGATATAGATGATCTAAGAGGAATTAAAAAAATGTCAGATATCTCAATCTCGAACAGTTGAGCATAGTGGAAACGTTACTTAATGGAAGTAAATCTTCATCCAAAGTTTCTCTTCCATTTGCAATAGCTTTTTTTAGTAGTATCTACTCACAACATGTGTGTTAAATTGTAACTTATATGCTTAATAACTAAGGATGCTGTTCTTCATAACATGAAAAAGTGCTTATCGATGCTGTTTAACTTTGAAAATAATGGGAGCTGTGAAATTATAGAGGGGAGAAAGTTTATGCCTATAGAGTCCCTAAAGGCTATACTTTTCTCTTTGGAGTCACTGGTTCCTGCCATATCATGCTAGGCCTAAGTTTTATGACTGAACTGAAAGTTTTCCTGTGCATTGAGATATCAATTAAACTCAACCTGCGATTGGGTTTCTCTTCATTCATTGTGTTTGTTCTGTAAATAATGATTGTGTCATATCATTTTAGATTCTTGGTGTAGACCAAGCTGCAACACAGCAGGAGATAAAGAAAGCTTATCACAAGTTGGCTCTGCGCCTGCATCCTGATAAAAACCCTGGTGATGAGGTAATTTATTAATTTTAGGCATGCATCCAAGTCTCTTACTTCAAACACCTTGGGTTTTACCCTTCCTCACAATTCAATTTATTTCTGTAGGAGGCTAAGGAAAGATTTCAGCAGCTGCAAAAGGTCATATCTATTCTTGGTGATGTTGAGAAACGAGCAGTGTATGACCAGACTGGTTGTGTTGATGATGCTGTAAGTGATTATCCCACCCATTCTTCTTAATATATGGTGTTTCCTATAAATAAAATAAAAGGCCTATGCAACTTGAAAGTTATCGAAAAATTCAAATAACTTCGTTTTTTCTGTGATATATTTGTCACAAAATCCATCTTAAAAATTAGTAAGTTGCCATTTAGCTTCCTTTTTTATCTTACTTGACTGTGGTTGTACATATTTGTTAGCACAAGTTTGTTTATTGGATTCAATAATTTTCCAATTGACATACTGATTAATGAAGAATTATTTTTCCTGATTTTTATATATCATATCTTAGTTTAGGCTATCCATCCTACATTATATTGTACTTGTTTGCTGCTGTTCTGTGCTGGTACTGCTAAGGAAATAAGTTTCTAACGATCCCCTGTTTAGCCTCAACGCTTATGCTTATTCACTGATTACCAGGATCTAGCAGGAGATGTTATCCAGAACTTGCGAATGTTTTTCCGGGCGATGTACAAAAAGGTTTGTATGCATTCGTGTTCTGTAGCCTTCACTGTAACTAGTTGGTTGTACTTTAGTCAGCATACCAAGTATTTGGATATCACTTGCAGGTCACTGAAGCTGATATTGAGGAGTTTGAAGCATTCTACAGGGGTTCTGATACGGAGAAAAAAGATTTGCTCGATCTTTACAAAAAAGTGAAGGGCAACATGGACAAGTAAATCTCATGAGTGTTTTTTGTCAACTAGTTATGCACTTGCCTGTTCAATTTCTGGCTGAAGTAATACCCATTTGTTATATGTTTGGATTTGTTCAGGCTTTTCTGCTGCATGATATGCTCGGATCCCATGCTTGATTCCCATCGCTTCAAGGACATCATTGATGAGGCTATCTCTGCAGGTTAGGTTTCTTTCCAAGCACTGGTTTTTGTCATTCCACGTCATTTTAAGTTTGTAACTTCCATGCTTGTGGGTTAATCATATGAAGACATTACTTTGATGTTTATATTACGTTCTAATTCTTTTCTATGCTCGTGTATATGTAGGGGACTTGAAGTCAACCAAAGCATATGACAAATGGGTCAAGAAAGTTTCTAAAACAAAAACCCCTACAAGTCCATTGAGACAGAGAAAGAAGTTAGTCTCTACTTCTTACAGGATTCTTGATTTAATTGAGGCCCAAATAGTTAATCCTTGTGAAATGCTCTTTACAGATCAAAGAAAGGCACAGAATATCTGTATGCAATGATAGCTCAACGACAAAACGAGAGGAAAGGTAAGGTTGATTCAATGTTCTCATCCCTTGTTCAGAAGTACGGAGGAGCTGCATCAGTTCCAGAGCCAAGTGAAGAAGAATTTGAAGCTGCTCGAAAAAAACTGGAAAGCCGGAGAAATTCGAAAAGAAAATAGATGCAGCAGCTCTTAAGTCATAACCAGTTCCTATCCTGCTCCTACAATGACTTTGTTCCATATGTTTGGTAAAATTCAGATTCTATCTGATGAAGCTCGTGTATTTATGAACAACTGCACAAGGCATCTCTCTTATATATAAATTGTTACATTAGGTGCTGCTTTCCTAGCATGCAACAATGGCTGAATCTACATATATTACCCAATATCTCCGCGTAACATCATATATGTACACTACATACAAACTGCTACTACTATAAGACAACTTTCTACACCCTAAATCAAACTTCTTTTTTTGACATGAGTTAAGAAGCTGAGCCTTTAGATTCTTGAATATCAAGCTGATGCTCTGCAACCAGTATGCAAGAGTCTCTCTCTAAGGATGATGTCGAGCTTCTAGCCTTAAACGACTCGTCTTTGGGCGTGTTTAGCAAGTCAGTTGAGCACTGCACATCTGGTGTGATTCCAACTTGATCAATGTCATGAAGTGCAGGAGACAAATACTTAGCTACTGTAATGAAAAGGGATGATCCATCGTGTAGCTCTGTCACACTCTGCATTAATTTAAGCTTCGTTTAGTGTTATTGCAGCCAAGAAAAATGTACTTTTTGTTTTTTTATGTTTGGAGAGTATATTACCTGTATCTTTCCTTTTCCAAAGGTTCTGTTTCCAATGAGAATAGCTCGTCCGTTGTCATGAAGCGCACCTGCAAGGATCTCACTAGCACTTGCACTCCCTTCATTCACCTGTTGGTAAGACGAAAGAAACAGTTGTAGACTTCCAAATGGACAATCTATACGAATGAGTCAAACTCAAACTTACAAGGACTACAAGTGGATCGCGTGTTAAAGCATGGCCATCAATTATGTTGATAGGCAACATATTCCCATCTCTGTCTATGGTGTTAACTAGAGTCTCAGTCCCATCTAGCCAAATCTGTGCAACATCTAGTCCTGCTTCACCAAACCACCCTATGGAGAGAGATGAATAAGCATCACTAGACATGGAGATTGCAGGCTCACACAAGAAAACCAAAGCAGACTTACAGGATTGTTTCTTAGATCCAAAATGTATGACTGCACACCTTGATTCTCCATATCATGAACTGTGTTCTCCATCTCCATTGCAGCAGTCTATCATTTTTTCCTCGAAAATCGTTAGCAATCCTACTCGGAAAAGGACTTAAGTTTAGAATACCTGAGAGAAGGTTGAGAGCTTCACATATCCAGTTTTCGACACATGTCCATCAGGCGCTCTGTGGGGAATGATGGCACTGGATACGGGCGATAGCCTGATGACTTCACGGGGTATGTTAACCTTCAAAAGATCAAGTTTCTCGCAGTATTAGCCATAGGCTGAGAAAATGACATATTTGATACCTATACTGTATCTATACCTCTCTGATACTAGGACTTCCCAAGTCATCGACCTGCAAAGAATACGCATTAGAAATAAGGACAGAATCACGTTTAGGTGCAAAAAGTGACGTTAAGTGTGGAATGCTTACACTGTGAACTTTTACTGTGACAGTTGTTCCAACTCGTCCCCTCAGTTTCTGCGCAGCTGCTTCACTGGGAATTCCATTTAGTCTTTCACCTGTAATATGTTGTCCGTAATGCTTCAGTAAGGAACTACTTTATTGCATTGAGAAAAACATGTGAAAGACCAGCAGAATACACATGTAGTCTGCTGTCAGTTATGTGTGGCATTTTCCGTATGAGGATTTCGTATTACATTAAACGCGAAGCGTGTGTTTCTTGCTCAGACAGCATGGATCAAAGGAAAGGACAAAACCCATAGCATGTAAACAACACATTCAAGTCTCAAACAATCAATGTTCGATAGTTTAGCAGTTGAGTACCATTTATTTCCATTAGCTCGTCTCCTTCGTGTATGCCAGCACGGGCAGCTGGGCTTTCCTCTACGCATGATAAAACAACCTAAAATGGAAAGAAGAGAAATTAGAGCGACAAATTAAACTGCAGACCTCCAGTTTACAAGAGTGGCGCTCTACTACTGAGCTATAAGGGCCAACTTTGGTTTTGAATTCTTGATTATGAAACATATGTGGGAATCCAGACTATCTAGTACAATAGAATAGTTACAGCTGATGGAATAACTCTATATTTATATGTGGAAGAAAACACATATACACATTCCTCTGCAGATTGATGGAAATTTGTGTAATGAACTCAAAGCATATCTGATATCAACTCACCAGGTGCCCGGTCTTAGGTTCAGCACTGACGAATAAGCCAACGCCCTGCAAATTCCCATCACTTCCGATTCTAAAACTCTGATACTCCTGCAGGCAATAACATTCAGTCATTCAGATAAAAGTTGATGGTGAAATTAGATGTGCATGAAACAGAGCATTCATGGAGCCGCAATCACAAGAACAGAAACTACTCTTGTCATAGTTTTATGTTACAACTGATATAAGAAGTATGAGCAACACTAATACCTTAGGACTGATGATGCGAGTGAAGGGATCTCCAAGAGTCGAAAGCATCCCCTTGATTTTGTTATACGCAGCATCTTCTGATCTCAATGGAAATATTTCTACCATTGTCTGTTGCAGCTTTAAGTCCCAGTCTGTAAATAATTCTCTTCAAATTACACCTCCTTTTAGGAAGCCAAACAACAAGGATCTCTGACCTTAAATTAGGCTTAGGCACAAATGCAACTAGAGGAACAAGCACCATACTCACAAAACTGATCATGGGCCATTTGGTCTACTTACCTTGATGATTGAACGTTGGATCTATGAAGGTCTCTCTAATCAAGCCCCAGGCCTCAACAAGAGTTCTTTGAACTGTATTAACCTGACAAAACAACCTCAACTAAGAAAGAATGCGAGAGTTTCTAATTCTGACAAGTGGATCACCTCACGAGTATGAGAAACAGGAAACGCCACCGTGAGAGACTCCGCCAACGCCGGCGATTCACAACATAATGAAACTGCAGCAGCAAAACCAAGAACTCCTCTTCCGAACCTTTTAACTAAATCCTCATTTACTGCCAGGAGATTTCCCTTTTTCCTATCCAAACATCGAGCATTAGTGACTCTAAGCAACCTCGGAGTCGGAGATGGGCAAGAAAAGAACGGTTTTGTGAGAGTGGAGAAGGTGCAATCAAGATTTGGGTGAGGGCCTCCATTGTGTTTTGGGCGAGAATTTGTTGCTGTGATAGTAATAGAAAAGGTGAAATGTTGGAGGGAGAGCGGAGATGGTGGCGGCCCACATGAATCTTGACGCCTGTGGTGGTTAACTTTGTAGCGTGTCTTGGGAGTATCTTTTTCAAGACTCGGAATCAATCATGGATTCATGGGACTCTTACTCTCTTTCAAATTTTTTTTTTTAATATATCTCTCTCAAATATTATTTCAACATTACTTAGCTTAGGTTCCACGAGATATCTACTTCCATGAAAAAACAACCAAAAAAAAATACTATATAACATAATATATTTTTGTTTTTGGTAAAAAGTTCGTATTTTTAAAAAAGTGTTGCACGAGATCTCAAACGCTTTCTTTTACTGTGTTAATTTATCGATAAAGTATGTTTCTGTACTTCATCTACTTAACTAAATTGAATAGAAAAAAAAAAGCAAAACAATATCATTTGTTCAAATGAAATTCCATAAAATTATTATGTACTCCCTCCGTCCCTTAGAAAGTGTTTTGTTTTCCTTTTTGGGTTGCCCCATAAACAATGTCATATTTCTGAAAAAACAAATAATGTGTGGACCAAAAGTAACAACCCAAAAGTCAAACAACACATACCACACAATACAAATTTTTTAATCTCTGTGCCTTATAGAAAGAAGACATTTTCTATGGGACAGAGGGACTATTTGTTTTCTTATGCCAAAAACGCAATGTGTTTTCAAATACGTTGCAGGAAAACTAACTTTCTACAAATTTGGAAGGTTTTTCATTCAACACCTTTTAAAAACACAACATATTTATTTAAAAAGGAAAAAAAAGGAATATATTGATAGCTTTATCGCAAAAACTTTAGTGCAACCGGTTGCAGGTGCAACCGGCTGCATAAGCTAAATATAATATTAATGTACACGCTAGCACAAGCGCTCATGTAGCACAGTTGGTGTGTTGTTGGGCTCTCACCCGGGAGATGTGGGTTCGAGACCCAGCAACACCTGAATGACTCAAAAATTTTAATTTGACATTAAAATATAATAAATTTATTCTTTTCGTTTTTTTCTTAATTTGACATTAAAAATTTAATTTGTTTTTTTTTCAAATTACGTTATGATACAAAAAAATATAATAAATTTATTCTTTTATTTTCAAAAAAATAATATGACTCAAAAAATATTAATATGTACATTAGAATTTATTCTTGTTAATAAAAATATAATATATATAATTTTTTGTAATTACATCAACAACGAACCTTTTTTTTTAACATTAAAAATTGAATTTTTATTTTTAAATTACATTATGATACAAAAAAAATATAATAAATTTATTTTTTTTTATTTTCAAAAAAATAATATATGACTCAAAAAATATTAATATGTATTTAGAATTTATTCTTGTTAATAAAAATACAATATTTTTAATTTTTTTTTCCAATTACATGATAGGGAAATATGTGGAGATGATAAAAGTATCACCTTATATGAAAAATGTATCAATTATTCTGAATATATCATTTGTTCTGAATAAAAGTATCACTTCTTATTAACTAATGTATCATTTGTCATGAATCAAAGTAGGGTTTAGACTTTCCCTCTAGGGTATAGTAAAAACAAGGAAAAATACCGTAGCAGTTCCATGACTAAAAGGGTTTGGAAATGCTAGCGTTCCGAAGGAACACTAGCTTTTTCCAAACCCTTTAAAAATGCGAGTGTTCCGAAGGAATGCGAGCATTTTTAACTAGAGAAAAAAGTAGGGTTTAGACTTCCCCTCTAGGGTACAGTAAAAACAAGGAAAAATACCGTAGCAGTTCCACGACTAAAAGGGTTTGGAAATTCTAGCGTTCCGAAGGAACGCTAGTTTTTTCCAAACCCTTTAAAAATGCGAGTGTTCCGAAGGAACGCGAGCATTTTTAACCGGAGAAAAAAGTATGGTTTAGACTTCCTCTCTAGGGTACAGTAAAAACACAAAAAAATATTATTGCTCAATAGGAATGATACTTTTCTTTAGGCAAAATGATACTTTTCTTTACAACATGTGATACTATTACTCAATAAGAATGATACTTTTCTTAAGGAAGAATGATACTTTTGTTAACAACATGTGATACTATTGCTCAATAAGAATGATACTTTTCTTAAAGAAGAATGATACTTTTCTTTAAGAAGAATGATACTTTTGTTAACAACATGTGATACTATTGCTCAATAAGAATGATACTTTTCTTAAGGAAGAATGATATTTTTCTTATAGAAGAATGATATTTTTCTTTAGGAAGAATGATACTTTTGTTAACAACATGTGATACTATTGCTCAATAAGAATGATATTTTTCTTAAGGAAGAATGATATTTTTCTTAAGGAAGAATGATACTTGTTGGGTTATGAGTCAGTAGATGGTACTCAGCTGTCTAGTGGTTAAAAGAATATTGGGGGAAATCATAGTAGTACTATGGAATTGAAGATCCCAAAACCCAGCTGATATCAGTCGTGCAGTGTGTCTATAGGATTAGATGATGTATATGTTAGACTTGTTTATTTTGATTATCTTTTGTGTAAGTCCTGTACGGGGTAAACTGTTGGACTGATCTTCTGACGAAGTTACTTTCCAGAACCCCACGTCATCTTTGTAAGAGCTTGCGTTCTTTAGCCGCGGTGATCTTCACCTCGGAGGAGACGACCCATCAGCGATAAGCCATCGGCGAAGAACATATGCAAAGCTCGGTACCTTCGAGCCGCCACCGACCTACTCGGTAAATGTATTCCTTGTCGGCCGACTCGGTCGAAGAAGACAGAGACTTATCTAGTCTATCGTGTCCGACGTAAAAACGACCCAGTCGCACAAGTCTTTTCGAAGTTCAGCAGAAGATCTTACGAGGTTGTTTGAATAGTCAACTTTGACTCTGACACATTCTCACCAACCACAAACCTTGACCAATGAGAAGCCGACAGCGCCATATCTGCTCTATACAGTAAAGCTGCTCTCATGTACAGTAATTAACTGCCCTGCTGCAACAAATTCGAAATTATGGCCGTTTTCTTTGGAAGCTTGTGACACGTGGCATCGTCGTCTCCAACGGACATATGTCATAGCACACAACTATAAATAGAGAAGAAATTCGAAGCTCCACGCACGGAATAAAAAAAGGGAAAAACGCTCAAGCTTTGAACACTCTAGTAAACTCAAAGATTATCCAGAGAAGAACTTGCTTTCTTAGAATATTCTTAGTTCTTCACTCTAGAGTATTTAGATCCCTCTCTTCTCTAGACTAAGCTCATTGCCATAATTATAGCTTAGATTCGAAGGAGTTCACTTTCTGTGAATTGTTCTTATTGTAAGAACTCCTTCTTAGTTGGAGATTATTCCATCCCTTTCGAACTTCGGTTTGAATTGTAAAGTCGCTAACGACTATAACTTAGAAGGATTTGTCCAGTGCACAGATACCTGCTGAGGCTTGCTCAATATAATCAACAAGTAGTTATCCTGCCATTGTCAGGACCGTGGACGTAGGATCTTGCGTATCCGAACCACGTTAAATCGCTTGTGTTCTTTACTATTTTATTGCATATCATAACTGTTCAAAATCATATGTTTGCATAAAACGTGTTTCAAAAGCGCACAGCCAAAAGAACTTGATTTGTGAAAAGCGTTTTTCAAAACTGAGACGAATCTCCGGGCCCCACACTTATCCGCACAACGTCTCCGACTGAGTTTCGAACGACTGACAAAAGTCAGTAGGAGAGCTCAGTAACTAACCCACTCTGACCCAGTTATCGAAGGTTACTATTTGGCACTGTTCATTTGTTGCACTAAACAACTCAGCTGTCCTTCAGTTTGAGAAGAAGAAACTGTGATCAGGTGTATTCCCCCCCCCCCTCTACACTTGACTATCGTCTCCGGACCAACAATACTTTTGTTAACAACATGTGATACTATTGCTCAATAAGAATGATACTTTTCTTAAGGAAGAATGATACTTTTGTTAACAACATGTGATACTATTGCTCAATAAGAATGATACTCTTCTTAAGGAAGAATGATACTTTTCTTATGGAAGAATGATACTTTTCTTAAGGCAGAATGATACTTTTCTTAAGGAAGAATGATACTTTTGTTAACAACATGTGATACTATTGCTCAATAAGAATGATACTTTTCTTAAGGAAGAATGATACTTTTCAATTGGTTGGAATAAAAAAATTACTTATTATAAACAAATTTATCACTTTTGTTAAATTAATATGTCAATTAAAATGAAAAAAGGGACAAACTTGATTTGAAAAAATATGAATTGGTTGGAATAAAAATATTACTTATTAAAAACAAATTTATCATTTTTTTTAAATTAATATATCAATTAAAATGAAAAAGAAAAACATTATTAAAAAAAGGACAAACTTAATCTGAAAAAATAATTGGAATAAAAATATTAATTATTATGAACAAATGTATCATTTTTTTTAAATTAATATATCAACTAAAATTAAAAAAACTCAAAATTACGCTGCTGGGACTCAAACTCGGGTTTATAGGATTTGAGCCCAGCAGCTTAGCCAACTACACTACCATATCATTGTTAACATATTGCAAATCTCGCGAATTTAACTGTAAACCTTCTGTTGCACCTGCAATCGGATGTACAGGAGTCCAACTCTTTTTTGTTTGTGTGTGAGAGAAAGAAAAGCAAATACTCCCTCCGTCCCATTATTAGTGGCCACCTTTCCTAATTCGGATGTCCCGCTATTAGTGACGACGTCCCAAATTGATAAAAAATTACCACTTTCTTTCCTACTTTATCATCTTATCTCTTCTACTTTATCATCTACTTTCATTATTATACTCATTTATCTCTCCTACTTTATCATATTCTCTCTCCTACACTCTCATTATCACACTCATCTCTCTCTCCTACTTTATTATCTACTCATCTCTCATACTTTATTACATATTCCCTTAATTCCCGTGCCGAAAAGAAAGGCAACACTAATAATGGGACGGAGAGAGTACTAATTTATACAATTCCTACCACTACAAAATTTATGCTATTTACCGATGGAATTACCGACGGATGAAAAACACGGGTCGTCTTACCGACGGATTACCGACGGAAATTGGGATGCTCAATTTACCGACGGAATACCGACGGATAATTTCCGTCGTCATATTCCCGATGGAATATTCCGTCGTTAACGGTATATCATTATTTATTTACTATTTAATAAATTAAATATATATATTACCGACGGAATAATCCGTCGGTAAGGGTATATCATTAGTTATTTAGTTTTAATTAATTAAAATATATAAATTTACCGACGAATTATTCCGTCGGTAATGTTAACTTATTATTTATTTAGTTTTTAATAAACTAAAATATATTTACCGACGGAATAGTCCGTCGGTAAATTTATTAAAAAAATTTAATTTATTTTACCGACGATTACCGACGGAAAAATCCGTCGGTAATCATTATAAATTTACCGACGGAATTATCCGTCGGTAAATCTGTCGGCGTAACCTAAATTAATTCAGCGCCGCGGGACAGAACAGAGTGTCTTCTTCTTCGTCGCGCCTCGCCCGGCTACTTTTGCCGCTTTCGCGCGCCGCCGCTGCTGCCGCCGCTTCGCGCCGCTTGCCGCCGTTGAACGCCTCCGCCCCACTTCCTCGCGCCGCCGCCGCCGCCGCCGTCTCCTTGGTTAGTTTCTCTCATTCCTTCAATATCGTCTCTTATGGAGGTTTCTTTCGTGTTATTGTAGCTCATTTTTCAGCCTTGTAGAGATGTTCTTGTTGACTACTTCTGTGCTTCTTGTGATTGTAGAGATGTTATTGTAGAGATGTTGTGATTGTAGAGATGTTATTGTTGACTACTTCTGTGACTTGCTTCTGTGCTTGTAGAGTTGTTATTGTTGTGCTTGTAGAGATGTTATTGTTGTGATTGTAGAGATGTTATTGTTGACTACTTCTATGACTTGCTTCTGTGCTTGTAGAGATGTTATTGTTGTGATTGTAGAGATGTTATTGTTGTGATTGTAGAGATGTTGTGACTTGCTTCTGTGCTTTGTCAACTACATTCCGCTGTGTATTATTCCACATTCTTGTTGAGTCCCACCGCACAAACCGGACTGAAATTACCACAATCTACCACCTTTATTTGTAAATTTATACTATGTGGGGGAGAACATGTGTGCCTTTTGGTGTTTGTATCTGGTTCTCTGCATGTAGATGATAATGTGTAAATTCATGATAGATGGTTTTTGTCAGATTTACGCATTAATTGGTCGTTATTTCGTGTTGGTTCGTCCTGAAGTAGGTATTATTTTGCGGATTAACTAAAGTCTCGGATCAATTAAATTCATGATAGATGGTTTTTTATCTAAATGAAAATTCTGGTGTTTAAATAGACTAATGGATTCTATTATGAAAGATTTCTTGTGGATAATGGTTGTACATATAACATGGTTGGGACAACCTTATCTTCTGGATTTCAAGCATCAACCCTGCCAATTAACTAGGAATCTATGACTATTAGTGTTTCATTTTCGAATAGTATTCGACTTCACTCTATTATTCTGACAAAATCAGGATTTGAAATAATGAGTCGTTCGTGGATGTATACACGGTGGACAGTAGACGGTTCATTGAATCCTCAATTTGTGAATGGCATTGAGGATTTCATTGATTGGGCAAGTAGCCAGACACCTTATATGGACGGAGAAAAAATTAGATGTCCGTGTAAAAATTGTAAGAATAAGTTGTTTTTGTCTACACAAGTTGTAAGAGAGCACGTTTATATGAAAGGATTCGTTAAAAATTATAAAGTTTGGTCATCTCATGGGGAAAAATACGTAACCCTGAATGAACAAGCTACGAGAAATGCACAAAATGACACGTCGACCTCCTATCGAGAGATGGTAATGGATCATGCTTTGGGCCAAATTATAATGATGCGGAGTTTGAGGAGTCGCCAAATAATGAAGCAAACAAGATCTATGAAATGTTGCGGGCGATCGACACGGAGTTGTGGCCCGGTTGTGAGACCTACTCACAATTGTCTGCAGCGGTTCGGATGATGAACTTGAAGGCCGAGAATCATATGTCGCAAAGGGGCTATGACGGGATGAGTCAAATGATTAAGGATATGCTTCCCCAAGGAAATTCCTTTCCTAATAACTTCAATGAGTCTAAGAGATTGCTTAGTGGGATGGGGTTGCCGGTAGAGAAGATTCACCGTTGTCCAAATTCTCGCATGATCTATTGGCGTGAAGATAATGAACTGGAGAGTTGTAAGTTTTGCGGAACCTCGCGATATTTAGACTACGGTCCGAAATCTAGTAGGAAAGGGAAGAAAAAATTAGTGGCCGCTAAGAAAATGTACTACTTTCCTTTATCCCCTAGACTCCAGCGGATGTATGCATCTAATGCAACTGCTTCTCATATGCGTTGGCATGCTTCATCAGTGGACGATGGAGTGATGCGTCATCCTGCAGACTCTCCAGCATGGAAGCACTTGGACTCGACGTTTCCTGATTTTGCCTCGGAGATTCGCAATGTTAGATTAGGTCTTTCTGCAGACGGTTTTCAAACATTTACACAATTTGGGAAACAATACTCTTTGTGGCCAGTTATTCTAACTCCTTACAATCTGCCGCCTGGCATGTGCTGACTGGGACCAGGCAGTCCACCACATGTGGCAGAAGAGGGCATCCAAGAGGTTCAGCGATTGGCACTACAAAATGAAGCAGGGCCGCCCTCAAAAACCGGACTACATCAACACAGAGAGGTGGGCGGCCCTCAACGACTACTGGATGCGGCCAGAGGTGCTCCAGAAGTCAGAGACTACTTCCTAGTGCCGCAGGTCAGAGCCCGAGCCGGGCGCCGGGATGAGCAAGCACAACGGAGGGTCCCGGTCAGCCATGCAGTACTCCCAGTCTACGGTAAGTCTCATTTTATATATTTTTTAGCTTCTTATGTCTTAGTTTTTGACATAATTTTGTTTATGCATGTTATGAATAGGCTTCTCAGAGGGGATGCTCCTTAGAGTCCACCGCCTTTGACACTTTCCAGAGTCTCCATTACAAAGGTGGAGACTTCTCCAACATGAAGGCTGCGAGACTTCATGTAAGCACACAATTACAATATATAGATTATTATTCTAGAATTTTGAGTTTGACTAATTTCTATTTAATATTGTAATAGGCGGAGGTGGAGCGGATTGCTACTGAAGAAGGCCCCAACGCGGATAAAAACGCGATTATTCTGCGGTTGGAGGGGGTCCGGGATAAGAAGCAGCGACTCTACGGTTTCGGCGAGGAAGGGAGCGGCTACATCAACGCCGCCAGCCGCTCTTCTACTTCCTCACTGGGGCCATCCGCAGTAATGCCGAGATCATGCGCCGACCGGAGGAGGAGTTGGCGGCTAGGAGGAGCCTCGAGGAGCGAGTCGCATTTATGAATGCGCAGATGACCCGGCTTATGGAGATGATGGGCTCCTCTAGCCGACGACGACCTCCGGACGACGCGGCCGATCGATCCCCTCCCCCCACCTCTTTATGATTGATTTATTTATGGTTTATGTATATATACTGAATATTTTGATTTTAGGATTTATATATTTATATTTCGGTTTGCTTTTTGAGTTGATTTGAATCGTTATATGTGATGTCTTGGTTGGTTAATTGTATATGATGTGTTGGTTGGTTAAAAATTGCAGGTTGTCGATAACTTGGTACAAAAAATAAAAAAATTTATTTAAAAAAAAAAATTCTACCGACGTTTTACCGACGGATATTTCCGTCGGTAAATAAACATAAAAAAATTACAAATTTATTTAAAATTTACCGACGGAAAATTCCGTCGGTAAAAAAATCGTAAAATTTATTTGAAAATTTATTTTAACTGTACCGACGGAAACTTCCGTCGGTAAAAAAACAAATAAATTATTTAAAAAATTATTTTAAATTTACCGACGGAATAATCCGTCGGTAAAAAAACAAAAAAATTATTTAAAAATTTCCTCCTCGACAGAATATTCAGGGACAAACTTCCGACGGTTATTTTCCGTCGGCATTCCGTCGGTAAAAATTGCCGACGGAATATTCCGTCGGTAATATTTACCGACAAAGCCTGACCCGACGCATTTCTTCCGTCGGTAACTTTTTTACCGACGGAATTAAGGGGTTTACCGACGGAAGTTTCCGTCGGTGTACGGTGAATTTCTTGTAGTGTACATGGGCCTAAGCTCGTTTATAGCCCATAAAATGATAGCTTATTTGGACTGAGCTTGAGATGGATAGGCCCAATAACATAAAAGCCCCCAATTAATTAGACATAGTACATATTAGACTACGTGGGTTTTCACAATGTTAAAACTAAAGAACAAAGATCAAATTCTTAATACCAAAAAAAAAATGTAGAATGGTTCGAATAAAAATAAACGAAAATGCACATTTTTATATTTTCCGAAAAAAAATCGAAAAGCATGTTGATTGCTGATAATGATTGCTTCCAACATAGATATACATTTATATGTCATTATTCATATAAAGGAAGAAACAAAACAAACAAAACATTATGGGAAGAAAAGCTAACCTTGTACCAACCATCATTTGCCTTTATTAAGAAAAAATGAAAAAAAAAGAAAGATGAGGTAGTCATGTCATGTAAGTGCATTTGCCAACTTTTGCACAAAAGACAGAAATAAAAGCAACTAATTACTACAATTTAAACTTCACATGCGAATCATTAAAATACACAAATGAAATGAAAATTCACAACCACTTATTCATAGTAACTTTTTATGATCAATATCTAATTTATCGTATAGTTTACACAAACATGTGTGAAATAAAATACGAGATGAAATGAAATGGAAAAGCCTTGCAATAGTAGTGGCCAAAGAATCAAGATTCTGACCTTGTGGCAGTACACAACTGACAAAGGGGATTTTGTGCTGAAAAATGGAAGGATTTCTCTCTGTGTTAAGTATGGGCACATTGTAAGGGAATTTTATGATGAAGAGAACGGAATAAAGGCTGCTATTTCCAAGAATGTGAAGGAGATAAATCTCACAACTCAAGTAAATCTTAAGCTGATAGTTTCATTTCTCATGTTAAGGAAATTATAATTTTAATATTATTTCAATACATTAATTAGCTGCATGATACACATCAAAATCAAATATAATTGACTGAATTAGAAATTTTCCTTAAGGGGAAAAGAGAGGATGATGCTAAGAAACTGGTGAAAGTGTTCTTTTTTTAAAAGGAAAAGTTGCCCCTGTATTATTATTTCTCCTCAACTTAGGAGATTTTGTATTTTTTAATAATTCTATATACCAATACAATATATATATATATATATATATATATATATATTAATTGAAAACTGTAGTGCTAGTTATCATGGTCCACCAAATTTAAATTTATTATTTATATAAATTATGGTAATGATTTGAAGTTCAGAATAGTAATTTTGATTCAGAAAACAAATAAGACTCCAAATGATTGATCTATTGTTAGCTCTGGTGGTTATGTTGACTCCCATACGACTTTTTTCTTATTTGTGTATGGTAGTTTAGATTATATTTTTCAGATGGATTAATACTAAACACTTTTATCCTGCAAGCATGAATTTATCCCGATTGGATATGCAGAAAGAAAAACCTAGATTTTGCATCTTTTTCTCTCACTGTCCACTTATATACAAAAAGTGTGTGTTTCTTCATAATGAAGATTTTATCTACAAAAATATTCCAACAACTAAGATAATGTGTAATATGATACAAATTATATTGGAGAATCTCCAAACATGAACGTCAAAGATAGATGGCTTTATCAATCAATCAAAGCAAGCCATATTGCATGGATAATCATTAGTGCAAAAGGAGATATTGGGATATTTTTATATAAAAATATATATTCCTTCCAATGATCAAAACAAGGATTTTCTTTTTAATTATATTGTACAATCTGTTATAACATTTAACAAAATGTCTAATTATGGTTATTAATATTATATTTATCTTTTTCAAAGGTGAATCATGAGTCAAAAAAAGGGTTTTTGCCCTTTACCTCTTTATCTTTTCTCCAAGCGGGCCTATGAACTAAAGGTGTCTTTGCCATAACGCCCTAAACTACGGGGGCATTTATCATCTCATCAACAATGTGTTATTCCTCCTCATATATCATTATCATGCCCTAACTAGCCTATGTATATTCACACTATCAAAGCATATTTATTTTTTATTTGAACTTAACGATTTATGTTATATAACTAAATATCTTTGTGATAAACAACAATTTGGTCACAAATTCAAAACATTGAAATACATGCCATATTTAAAATGCATCCGTGCGTGTATCATGGCAAACATATCCAACACACACCATCTATATATATATATAAATAAAAGTGTAATATTATTATACTTCCCCCATCTCACTAGAAATGACATGTTTTACTTATCATGACGTCTCATTATAAATGACATGTTTCTTAAAATGACAAAAAATATGTGAACCATATTTAATTATTAAAAAATTAAATAATTTATACCACCACTTTCATGATTAATGTGTCTAAAAGAAACGTATCGTTTCTAGTTGAATGGAGGGAATACTATTATATATGTTGGGTGTGGGTATTATATCTTGGGATTGAGTAGAATTAAATAAGATGAGAAATGTATTTAAGAGGGGGTGGGGGTACAAAGTTGTCTCCTTTGTAGAGGAATATGAATACAAAGATAGGATAAAACATATACGCACAATTCCTTATTCTTGGTCTCCCTGACATGCATTATTTCCCATATACATATATATATACTCACACCATCTTAATTATATATACATGGGAAAAGATAATAGCCTTGAAGAGAAAGAGTGATGCTCATTGGGATTTTAAGACATCAAGTGAATACAAAAAGAATGAGTCCGGATTTTCTGCCCCAGTGGGTGTTCCACTGGGTGTCCCACCAATAAGGTGGAGACATATGTGATTTTATTGTAAAGAAGGTGGCCCACCAATGCACGCGTGGCGCCGCGTGATTGGTGGGCCACCTAATGGTCCACCAAAAACTGGGGCAGAGGATCCTCTGCAAAAAAGAATACGACGTTCAGTTTATTTTTATTAATTGGATGTGAGAGAGAGAGAGGTGTTCAGTTGTGTGTGTTTCCGATTACGATTACTCGAACTTCGCAATTTTGCCTTTTCCACTCTGACATACCGAAATTTGTTTTATGTCGGCCTATTGACATCTGAATTTTGTAATATTTTTTCAAAACCCTAATATTAATTGTTCACAATCAAGATTTCCTGTGACCCCCCAAAAATATAGTAAAATGAACAAAAAGAAAGATGGTTAGTCAAAGAGTAAATTCATGAGAGAAGTTGGCCCCGTGCAGGAATTACTAGTGCTTTTTTATTTAGGTGAAAAAATTTATTTGAAGAAGTAAATAAAATTTAAATGAATAATGCTGCAGCAGCAACTCTTTAGCAACATTCGAAAGGGTCAAAGGGTAAAAACTTTATTATACTATTCGAGTTAGGTTTTTGAAGACCGGCTTGTTTTGGTCTCTATTTGTATTCCTACATATATGCATCAATTTTGTATTTGATCAATCAGTTTGGATTATTATTTTCCCTTTGAGTAACACAATTGTATTATGGTATCAGAGCAACAAGTTAGTAAACAATTAATTGGTTCCTTAATCGATCGATCAGGTTGAAATAAGTGTAATCGGGTGAAGGGAGTTTAATTTGTAGCTTGACAAATACATGTTGCATACTCAAATCAAGACGATGGTTCTTGTATGTGGGTCCGGCCTAGCTTATATTTATGTTAGTTTGTAAAAAAGAAAGTAAAAAACTATCAAGTCAGTATTCCCCACCAACATTATATTTTGTCAAGATGCACTTTGATTATGGTTGTATGTGTGCAGTCAAAAGAGTCATTGAGATGTCGCTTCAGTGTACAGTGTATTTTGTTCCTGTGGGGAGGCAACAGTGATTTTCAATTACATTACATATAACCTCAACTAATACAAACTTTGTTTGGCTCCACAGTATTTAAAGTTGTCTGAACTGGGCTGCACTTTCTCTCTCATCATTTTTTTCGCAGCTCCACCAACATCCATTTAATGCCAAGTGCTCCTCTCTTCAATTAATGCAGCACAGTTGCATGGCATCCTTACACTCAACTACACTTGGAAAGATATAAGATTGCAACAGTAGTTGGACTCTATCAAACTGCAAAATAATTTGTTACCTTCTTCAACAAGTTCTAGTTAATTGTGATTAAATAATAATTTAATTTTTCTCTGTCACACACACTCACTTGGAGAGAGAAGCCTAGCTAATGATTTGGTATGCATTATTATTATCTTAAAGGCATAGTGAATCTGATATGGTATATGTTCCATTCATGACCAGACCTATATATCCCACTAGCCAAAGCAAAAGGGTATCATATTCATATGCACCCTAAAAGCTGGTGTGTGTTTGCAGAATGAAAAGCCTATACAATAATAATTAACCTCATTTTTTTTCTAGGGTATATATACACAAATTTATCCTACATTAGTGAAGACTCTCTCTCTCACCTCTTTCTATGATTCTTTTCGGATTAGTGAAGACTCTGAAACAGAATAACTGAAAGACATAACACCTGGAAATCCTCATCTCTCTCTCTCTCTCTCTCTCCCCTTTTTTTAATGGAAAAAGGAAAGCCCATGACTGTCGGATGATTCTCATGATAAAAAATATATCCTCAACCCTAGCATAAGATTCATCTATATAGTATCCATCTAGTTGTTATGTGTACATTATGCACAAACCAAATTAAATTTGCAATAAAATTTAATGAAAGGAATACAAATCAGAATTAAATCACTGTTCTGGATCAAAAGACAAATTAACCCTAATTCCCTAAAAACCTAATAACACACATACATATTTTATATACATTATTTATAGATATATACTTTCCCTCACTTTATGGGGCTATGTTTCCCATGTCGACTGTCTCTAAAGATTATTAATTCTGGCTGGCCGGTGTAATACCTAAATGTGTCATAATTGTTAATTTCTTAAGAATATTCTAGGATCAATCAAAGTTCAAACATTTGATGAAGAAAATTAAGGATTTACACTTTGGATCTCCAAATCAAGTTTGATTCCATATGTCCAACACATATCAAAGCAAAAATTAACCCTAATAAAATACACTTCCAAATTGATGATACAAAATGGCGTCAATCCTCATCTTGTTCAACTTCAGAGGCGGGCTCATCTTCTTCCTCGAATCCATCGGCCCCGTAAGCTCCATGGCCATGTCCGAAGGCCTTGATATGATCCTTTAACGACCTCTTGTGCTTGAAATCGGAACCACAAATGCAGTACCAAAGCTTGCCACAATTCTTCTCATGAGTCCTCCAATCCCCCCTGACCGCAAAGGCTTTGGCGCATTTCCTGCACATGAAGGGCTTGATCCCATGCTTCCTCTTATAGTGCGTTTGAAGGGTTCTGAAGTCCTTCAAGGGCTTGGCGCGCGGGTGGTCGATGTTGTTCCTGCAGCCCGGTGCGCAGCAGTAGCAGGGAAGCCTCAGCATGCCCGTTGGCTGCGTGCCTCGGAGAGACTCGGGCCCTCTTCTGTATTGTGAGCCGTGCCCCCACATATGCATCTGGAAGCTCATCATTTTATAATTAGACAAGATGCAAGAGAAAAAGGAATAATTAAAAGAAATCAAGAGGGGAGCAATGGAGGAACAATTTCCAAAGTTGGACTATTCTTGTTTTGAGATCATGATGATAGGATACAAAAGCTTAGGTATGGGCTTTTGTAAATTCAAGATTCAGAGAGAGAGAGAGTGATTCTTTATGGAGAGAGATAGATCAAATCAGAATCGCTACAAACTGTTGAAGTTTCAGTTCAACACAGTTACCAATTTCTGGAGCACAGATTTCAAAGAGGGTAATTAGTAAAAAGCATAAGGAACAATGCCTGAGTAGTTCAATCACATAAATGAAGTGAATAATTTCAGTTCAAAAGTTTGATCAGATCAGACATCAGACTGAATTATGCAAATCTGGAACCTCAACCCATGCAATACAAATCACCAATCTTCAACAAAACCAAAACCCATAAACACAAAAAAAATCTAAATATAAAAAAAAAATTCACACCCACAAAAAAAGATCAGAACTTGAAGAAATTCTTGCAAGATTTAATTTTTTTTGGAAATCTTGAACCTTAACCCATGCAATTATAACAAATCACCAATCTTCAAGAAAACCAAAACCCACAAACCCAAAACCAAATATTTCACACCCACAAAAGAAAGATCAAAACTTGAAGAAATTCTTTCAAGATTTGAACTTTTCCGGAAAAAGGGCTTCACATATTCATATGAATGAATATGCACGTGAGATTAAATATATAAACTGTACCTGCATGTTGTTGTATCTATTGAAGGTTTTACAGCAAACTGGGCATGAGAACTGAGTTGGGCCTATGAGAATCTGAGATGGAGTAGGAATCCAATACTGTCCCTTGTTGAGCCTACTCATGGGGTAGTCCGCCGTTAGATCAGCGGCGGCCTCCTCTTTGTCGCCGTTCTCTGCCGAGGACGACGTCATCATCGACGCGAGATCAGCGGCGCTAGGGTTCGGCAACCCTATGTGAAGCGCAAAGGTGACGCCATTATCATCTTCTTGGGAGCGAGAGGAAGTCGAGAAGGATTGAATTCTGCCGCTTTCAAAACCTTTGCTATTGTCTAGATCCATGTCGGAGCAGGAAGGTTCTTGCTGCTGCTGCTCCTCGTATCTCGAGAGGAGGGGGAGGGGTTCTCTTAGAGGAGGCGAAGGAGGAGGGGTTTGGTAATGGTGATTTGCGGCGGCGCCGGCGGTGATGGCGGTGGAGTAGTAGTGGAGGTGGTGGTTGGGAGGGGCTGAGGTGGGGAATTGGTGGTGAGGGTTGTATTTGAAGAGCCATTGAGCGTAGAGAGTTGAGTGGGGATCAGTCATAGTGAAAAAGGTGGGATAGGAAAATGTTGGCTGGAGAAACTTGGTTTTATAGAGTGAGAGAGAGAGAGAGAGAGAGAGAGAGGAGAGAATGAAAGACAAAGAAGGAATATAGAGATAAGAATGCATACACATAATACACACACACAATTTAAAGTCGAGTTAGGGACATGATTAGATTTAAAGAATCAAATGTGTTGAAAAGAGTATTAAGGATGCACCTTTTTATTACTCCATAAATGGGAAAAACATTAGATATTTTTCCTTTCTTTAGACATCACATACTGTATAATCAGTACTTTTCATATGTCTCTAAAAGAGTAATGCGCGGCCTTGGACGGATTTCGGGTCCGTTAGTTTGTGCAATATTATTAATAAGATTATCACCAAGTTGCTCACTTTTAGATTAGCGTCCTTATTGTCTTTAGTGGTGGCGTCTAACCAAAGCGGCTTTATTTGTGGTCGTCTTATTAGTGATAATGTATTGTTTGCTCAGGAGCCGGTTCATGATCTCCGTAAGTGTCTGAAAATCTCGAACCGGGTCATTAAGCTAGATATGGCTAAGGCATATGATCGGGTTCAGTGGCCTTTTCTCTTGCGGGTTTTGGAGCGGATGGGGTTTCCCCCGGTTTGGATTAGCATGATTGAGCGGATGGGGTTTCCCCTGGTTGGTTCTCGGTGATGGTGAATGGCGCTCCTGCGGGTTTCTTTTCGCCTACTCATTGATTGAGGCAGGGTCATCCCCCTATCTCATTCTTTGTTTGTCTTTGATGCTAATTGCCTCTCCCAGTTGTTGAACCGACTCTTTGAGAGATGGCATGATCTGCGGCATGGGGTGAGGAGACCGGCCTTCCACATCTCGCATCTCTATTACGTGGATGATATTATCATCTCCCACAAGGGCACGCTGCTCTAGTTTGACGAGGTTGATGGGTTGTCTTACTCACTATGCTGGGGTTTCGGGCCAGATGATCAATCAGGGGAAGGGTGATTTCTTCATCCATGAGCCGCATTGTTGGTCCGGAGACAATAGTCAGGTGTAGAGGGGGGGTGAATACACCTGATCACAGTTTCTTCTTCTCAAACTGAAGGACAGCTGAGCTGTTTGGTGCAACTGATGAACAGTGTCAAATAGTAACCTTCGATCACAGGGTCAGAGTGGGTCAGCTACTGAGCTCTCCTACTGACTTTTTTCAGTCGTTCGAAACTCAGTCGGAGACGTTGTGCGGATAAGTGTGGGGCCCGAAGATTCGTCTCAGTTTTGAAAAACGCTTTTCACAAATCAAGTTCTTTTGGTTGTGCGCTTTAGAAACACGTTTTATGCAAACATATGATTTTGAACAGTTATGATATGCAATAAAACAAGAAAGAACACAAGCGATTTAACGTGGTTCGGATACGCAAGATCCTACGTCCACGGTCCCGACAATGGCGGGATAACTTGTTGATTAAGCGAGCAAGCCTCGCAGGTATCTCGCGCACCGGACGAGATCCTTCTAAGTTATAGTCCTTAGCGACTTTACAATTCAAACCGAAGTTCGAAAGGGATGGAATAATCTCCAACTAAGAAGGAGTTCTTACAATAAGAACAATTCACTAAAAGTGAACTCCTTCGAAATCTAAGCTATAAATCTGGCAATGAGCTTAGTCTAAAGAAGAAAGGGATCTAAATACTCTAGAGAGAAGAACTACAAATATTATATGAAAGCAAGTTCTTCGCTGTATAATCTATTGAGTTCGCTAGAGTGTTCTTGAGCTTGAGCTTTTTCCCTTTTTAATCCCGTGCGTGTAGCTTCGAATTTCTTCTCTATTTATAGTTGTGAGCAGGCATATGTCCGTTGGAGAAGACGATGCCACGTGTCACAAGCTTCCAAAGAAAACGACCATAATTTCGAATTTGTTGCAGCAGAGCAGTTAATTACTGTACATGAGAGCAGCTTTACTGTATAGAGCAGATATGGTGCTGTCGGCTTCTCATTGGTCGAGGTTTGTGGTTGGTGAGAATGTATCAGAGTCAAAGTTGACTATTCAAACAACCTCGTAAGATCTTCTGCTGAACTTCGAAAAGACTTGTGCGACTGGGTCGTTTTCTGTCGGACACAGTAGACTAGATAAGTCTTTGTCTTCTTCGACTGAGTCGGCTGACAAGGAATACATCTACTGAGTAGGTCAGCTGGCGACTGCGAAGGTACTGGGCTTTGCATATGTTCTTCTGTTGATGGCTTATCAGCTGATGGGCTGTCTCCTACTTAGGTGAAGATCAGCTGCTAGCTGAAGAACGCAAGCTCTTACAAAGATGACGTGGGGTTCTGGAAAGTAACTTCGTCAGAAGATCAGTCCAACAGTTTACCCGGTACAGGACTTAGACAAAAGATAATCAAAATAAAAAGTCTAACTTATACATCATCTAATCCTATAGACACACAGCACGACTGATATCAGTTGGGTTTTAGGATCTTCAATTCCATAGTACTACTATGATTTCCCCCAGTATTTTTTTAACCACTAGACAGCTGAGTACCATCTACTGACTCATAACCCAACAATTTCCCCCTAATTGATTATGCCAAAACCTCTATTTCTAACCATCTAGCCTCTATTCTAACATAAGGAACGGATAGCTAATCTACTGACAACAATTTCTCCCTAATTCATCAGAAGACAATCAAGATGATCAATAAAACATCAAGTCAGTAGGCGAGATATAGGCAAAAACAGAGAAACGGTTATGTGAGTGTGTGTCAGATCACTTAGTGATCAGTTGTGAGAAAACACAAACAAAAGCTATGAGACAATGAGTAATTGTCTGGCAAGCAATAGGAACCAATATATATATAGATAGAGAGTACATGGGTCCTATTACTATTACAACAAATATGAGATAAGAGATCAAGTCTGACTTCTGAAATTCTTCGTGCGTTTCTTAAAGTCAGCAGACTTGTCAGCTGGAAGGTCCAGGTAGTAAAACTTGTAGACTCTTGAGCGTAGAACCTGGATTTCCTCATAATCATCTGGATCGTTCATATTCAGACATAGATGAACAGCGGCTTCTTCTACTTCTCTCTCAATCTCTTTTGTGCACAGCACGCCGCGAGTAGTCCTAGGAGGAGGGATTCGCCTGAAGGCTGGAGCTCTGAAGGGTATTTTCTCTCTCTCCATGATCTGACGGATCTGATTCCTGAACTCTATATCGAATCGACTGATAAGTTCATCAAAGTGTTGATCTGCTGGTCTGTCAGTCTCATAAATACCCCACACATAGTATCCCTTAATAAAGTCTTCTTTCAGTTCCTCCCACTGCTCGTTGAACTCGGCTGGCATCCATTTATCCACATGAGGTGTAGGCTCCTTCTTGATATAAGGTGCCCTTCTGAACTTGGATCCTCGTGGAATCTGCTTCCTTGGATCAGCTGTTGGCTTAGCAGATAGGCTAATCATTTTAGCCATGTCAGCTATCCTCTTTTTCTCTCTGAGAGCCGCTGCCCTTGTATCTCCTCTCCTGAGATTTAGTCCCTGCAGCGTGGCTTCCCAAGTAGCTCTGTCCTCTGCCTCCTACTCAAGTGTGAGATTAGTCGGATCATAACTCTGTGCAGTTGGCTGGACTCAGACACTAAGGCCTTGGCTAGCTCCTCCTGAGCTTTCTTCTCATCCTCAGCCTTCTTGGCCTTAGGCTTTCCAACACCTTTCTTTGGCTTCTTGCCTTTCTTAGCCTCTTCCAGCTGATGCTCATGATCAAGCTTATCCCCGAAGCCTGTTGAGCAATCAAAGATCATAGGCTTCTTGCTCCGCTTTTGATTTGAACTTGCGAGCCGGGGAAGATGGAGAAATGGGTTCAGTGGCAATCTCCTTCCCCGATCTCTGCGGTGGCAATACCTGAGGCTCTTCTCCTTCTTCTTGATCCAAGAATTTTGCAATTTCGTCTATGTGCTGGCAGATGAGATGGGAACTGCCTCAGTCACTGTCTGCCTCAGAGGGGTGTATTCCAAAGCGGGGTAAAATCGAGCCCAGGTCCAGCTCGAGCGGTCGACCCTTCTCCTTGAGCTGTGCTGGCCCTTTCCCCATTTACTTCCTTCCTCCACCAATTCGACCACAACCGGTTCCGCCTTAGTTTCTTCCTTTACTTCTTCTTCCCTCTTTTTGGCATCATCTGCCTTAGAGAGGTGAGAGTGGATGGCTTTGATTTCTCGTTCGACATTGTAGACTGATTCTTTAATGAGAGTGGCAGTGGATTCGAAGTCTTTGATGAGGTCGCAGTACATTTCCCAATCTTCTCCTTGATCAGCTCTGAATTGTTTAAGCTGCGCGGCTGACTCCTGACGGAGTTTCAGCAAAGCCTGATCGTGGGAATCTGTCATCTCTTTCTGAATGGCCTTAAGGGCCTCCGCCTGTTGTTTTATAGTAGTTTGTAGGCTGGAGGTGGCCAATTTATTCCTTTCTTCCATTTCGGCCTTGACTGAAGCAAGAGCCTGAGCCAGCTGCTCAGAGAAAATCTTCTACTGAGTCTGAAGGAGCTGCTGATTCTGTATTTCCAAATCTACCTTCTGAGCTGCTAAGGCAGTCTCAATTATCTCCTGAATATTCAGCTGAGGAGTAGGAGCTTTTGAGGCTTTCTTCACGCCTTCAGCTAGTCGGGATACACTGGCCGTTTGGGCCTTAGTATACTGGGCCCATTTTGTATGAACATCTTTGGCTAAGAGACGATTTTTGTTCCCTTGCCGTCTTATGGCCTTGTTCACCGACTTAGAGGTGACGGAACCGATTGGTTGTATCTGATACGAGCTTGTTCCGATCCTCTGCTCAGAAATCGCGAGTAGTTGCTCTCGACTGCGCTTCGAGGCACCCGGGGCATCACCTGATGTGGACGGAGGTGGTGATTTGCCCTTCTCGCGGGGAGTGGGACCCTCAGTAGAGCCTCCCAACTCTGCATCCTTGGGTGATGCCTGTTCCATCTCCTCATCCCTATCTCCATTATTCTCATTATCAGGAGGAGATGGTGGCGAATGACTGTCGCCGGGCACTGAGGTGCGCAAGCTCAGCAGATAGAGCATTGCCGCCCTCAAATCTTCGAATGTTGCCAGATCAGCTGGTTCCCCGAACCCAATTGCTGACTGCAACTCTTGCTCTTCAGCAAGTAATGAAAGAGTTGTCTGAGTCCTTATGATCTCTTCGAGTATGTCCCAACTCAGGAATCTCAGTAGCATCTGAACTCTAGCCCTTATGGCTATTTCCACCAGATCTGAATGATTAGATATCTCAGGGATCTGTGAGTGGACTTCTCTTGTGGCTTGGAGGCGAGTAGAGTGGATGGTCGTCTACTCAGAGGAAGTCTCTTCAGTCGGAATCCTGACGTCCGACTGAGTCTCCTCGGAGCTGATCACTTGTGCCTTATCCTTAAGTGTGGCTCCCTCCATTCCTGTGTCGGAGTCAAGAATGTGTTCTACAGTAGGAGGGGGAGAGGCTTGTTTAGCTTGTTCTACTGGCACCTCAGCAGGTCCAGTTTTAGTCAGCCTTTTCCTTTTCGGAGGGTCGGCGCGAGGGGGCAAAACAACAGCTGATCTTTCTCTCTTCTGATCAGGCGGCCCTCGCCCAACAGACTTCTCGGCAGCTGCTTTAGTTTTGAATTTTATTAGCTTGGTGTCGAAGTATTTGGCGTCGGCAAACGAAGAATTCCTTGCTACTAATTGCTCGATCTGTATGGACATCTTGGTCCCATACTTCCCAACGCTAATCATCTTCCGCTCACCAGTGGGTAAGGTGGTGAACTTTTGCGCCTGAGCCTTCAGCTCGGCTACGTAATAATTTGTCCAGTTCACTTGGACTCCGTCGTCTATAGCCATCATCAGCTGAATACGTGGCTTAGACAGCTGATCATAAGATCCGGCGGAGCTCGTTGGAATATGTGACACAATGTAGGCGAGCCCCCTGTACTGAGGTAGCAGTAGGTTCTTTGGTAGAGCAGTTTTGAAGCTGATGTCCTGCCTCCCATAGAACTTCTGAACATACGTGTTCATCTCCTTCTCCTTGTAGCCAATAGGAGAAATACCACTGTCTAGGAGATCAAACGTCAGTCCCAATGCATCTCGGATGTTGAAGACGCGCTGACTCACATCCCACGAGTTTGGGATAACCTCCTACATATACGAGAAGGAAAATTCTTCTCCTCCGGACGCGAGAGTCCTCCAGTTGAGGTATACTTCCGCAACTTGCCTCGGCAGATAAGCCCTAGGCTGCTTGGATACGAGCCACTGAAGTCCATATTGTTCAAGCGCCTCGAAGACAGGCTCAAGGTATGGAAGATCCACTTGACGAAGCGCCATGGTAGGTTCGAACTGAATCCGTGAGAGTATGATCTCGTTCATATCAGAGGGGTCATGAACATTCGCCATTAAAATCTGCAAAATAACTTGTTAGCACTTGAAAATAGAATGAGTCAGTAGAGTTTTGAGCAGAATTTAATACATTACCAAGTAGTTTAGAGCTTGTGAATGCTAGAAATCAGATTAGTTGAGAGATTTTGAGGAAAAATTGATTTGCAGAAAGAGCTCTAAAGTGGAAATGGCGGAAAAATGAGTCGAGTAGAGAAGTTGAAAGGTTTTATAAGATCAAGCTTAATAACCGTTTAGATCGAACGGTCAGGATTTAATCTTTCAATGTTATCTGCGGCTGAGATTATATGTTATAAACTGAATGATTACAAAGCCGCCTCTACTATAGACCCTATGTAGGATGATGCGTAATAAGGGTAAGTGAGAAGACATGCATTAAATGCGCTGCAGGCTACATTAATTACCGAATCAATTTGAATGAGAACGGTATCTACTGACCATTCCTTAAAGAAATTGATGGCGGGAAATAAATGCTTCTTAACTACTGAATGCGAGCGACTGATATAATAAATGCAAGCATGTCAACAAAAACGTTAAGTATTCAATACTACGCAAACCTTTTCAGTTGAACTTTTACGATCAGCCGGTTACCGTTAAGACTTAGGAGGATGGTTGACGTACTGAAGACCACGTTCCCCCTTGCTGTGTACAGTATGATTCTCCCAACTGAATCATCTGATCGATCATCCGACTTTGTCATACTTGGTTCCTTCCGTCCGATACCAATTGTTGCCAATTGCGGTTATCGCATGGTTGTCTTCTACTGACGTGACTCAGTAGGATCCAGTAGACCTAGCTCAACTGATAGTTCTCTGAATCTATTCTCAGCTAGTGGTTTGGTCAGTATGTCTGCCCTTTGCTTGTCAGTATGGACTTTCTCCATTCTGATATCCTTCTTCTCAACATGGTCTCTGATGAAGTGGTGTTGGATATCCACGTGTTTGCATCTCGTATGTAGAACTGGATTCTGAGTTATTACAATAGCACTTGTGGAGTCACAGTAGATGGGCACTTCATTCTAAATGATACCATAATCTCTCAGTTCTTGTCGAAGCCAAAGGATCTAGGCACAGCAACTTCCAGCAGCCATATACTCAGCTTCAGTAGTGGACGTTGCTACTGAGTGTTGTTTCTTTGAAAACCATGATATCAGCTTGCTGCCTAGGAACTGACACGTTCCGGAAGTCGACTTTCGATCTATCCTGCATCCTGCATAATCATCATCAGAATAACCTGTCAGTATAAGATTATCATCAGCAGGATACCACAACCCAGCGTCAGGTGTTCCTCTTAGATATCGCAGAATCTTCTTTGCTGAGTCTAGATGACTTCGCTTGGGATCCGCTTGAAATCTTGCACATACACCTACAACATAAGTTATGTCAGGTCGGCTAGCTGTTAAATATAATAAAGAACCAAAAATAGTTCTATAATCAGTAGAGTTAACAGAAGCTCCCTCTTTGTCTAGATCGATTTTAAAATTTGTGTTCATGGGGATCTTGACTGGCTTGCTCGAATCGCAGCCGAATCTTTTGAGAAGATCTTGAGTGTATTTAGCTTGATTGATGAAGATGCCTTCAGATGATTGCTTCACTTGAAATCCAAGGAAATAATTCATCTCTCCCATCATGGACATCTCGAACTTCTCCTTCATCATCTTCTCGAACTGCTAGCATATGGTCTCGTTTCTGTAGCCGAAAATGATGTCGTCCACGTAGATTTGCACCAGTAGGATGCCATCTCCTGACTTTATGCTGAACAGGGTGCGATCTACTGTCCCCTTTACGAAAACCTTTACGAAGTAGAAAGTCCGATAGGGTATCGTACCAAGCCCCGGGTGCTTGTTTTAACCCATCTGAGCTTTCCGAAGTCTGTACACCTGATGTCCCTGCTGAAAACAGGGCGGTTGTTCCACGTAGACTTCTTCCTTCAGTACGCCGTTCAGAAAAGCTGACTTTACATCCATCTGATATACTTTGAATCCTTGATGCGTTGCGTAGGCTAGGAAAAGACGAATGGCTTCCAATCTTGCGACTGGAGCGAAAGTTTCATCAAAGTCGATTCCTTCTGCTTGACTGTATCCTTTGGCAACTAGTCGAGCTTTGTTTCTGACGATGACGTTGTTTTCATCACGCTTGTTTTTGACGAACTGGTTCAGTTCTTCTTGCATGGCGATGATCCAGTCAGCATCGTTAAGTGCGTCCTCTATCGACTGAGGTTCTTCTGTAGACAAGAAACAAGAATAAAGTGTTAGGTATGAACGTCTGAGTCTGGCTTCTTCTTCTGATACTACTTCTGCAGAATCAGTAGGAGTGTTAGGTATTTCAGTAGTACTGTTCTGAGATTGCAGCAGTTCAGTAAGAAGGTTAGGATCTACTGAGTTTCCAGGTTCAGGGGCATTTAGCTCAGGAACATTAATCGTTCCCCCTGAGTTTATATTCTCAGCAGAGGTCTCAGTTACCACTGGGGCTTCCTCATCGACCTTTGTTACCTGTTGTTGATTACGTTCGGTAGAGAATCAACCGTGTCGCCTACATCGCCTGTTGGTTGAGTCTGAGTTTCTTCATCATCTGGCTCATCATCCCAACAATGCTGAATCTTTTCAGTTTTATCAGTCAGTCCGAGATCCTGTAGCTTGCTGCTGACATCATCAGTATTTGTCTCTGTAGTTTTCCTGTTCTCAGTAACAAACTCATCAAAAACTACATGAGGGCTTTCCTCCACACAAAGAATCCAATAGTTAAAGACTCTGAAGGCTTTACTGACTCGGGAATATCCTAAGAATACCCCTTGATCAAATTTGCTATCAAAGACCTTCAACCGATCTTTCCCGTTATTGTGGATAAAGCACGGACAACCAAAAATATGAAAATGAGAAATAGAAGGAATTTTCCCTTTCCACAATTCGTATGGTGTCTTCATGTGTTGCTGTGTAAGTAGTGAGCGGTTCTGAGTGTAGCAGGCTGTGTTAGTAGCATCTGCCCAGAACTTAGAGGGTAGCCCAGAGTCTGCTAGGAGCGTCCTTGCTGCTTCTTTGAGTGTTCTGTTTTTGCGTTCAGCAAGTTCGTTCTGTTGAGGAGTACGAGCAGTGATGTCTCGGTCTTGAATTCCCTCTTTCTCGCAGTACTCTTTAACTACTGAGTTGAGAAATTATGTTCCTCTGTCTGAGCGAATTCTTTGTATCTTGATGTCCTTTTCCACACTGAGCTTTTTCAGTAGTTTAGGTAACTCAGTCATGACATCAGATTTGTTAGCGATGAAGATTACCCATGTATATCTCGAGTAGTCGTCTATAACGACAAGGGCATACTTCTTGCCTCGAATAGTCACTGGAGAAACGCCCGAATAAATCCATGTGCGAGCGGTGAAGGATTCCATCGGTGGAAGGTGAAGGAATAGGTGGATTGCTTTTCTTTATGTCTCTTTCCCTTCAAGCATGCTTCACAATTTCTGTCTTTGATGAACGATTCGTTGGGCGAGTCCTCGACTTTAGAGTTCTTGGCGAGCTTGTTCATAGTCTTGAAGTTCGGGTGGTCGAGTCTCTTATGCCATAGCCATCCCGACTTGTCACCGGATTTCGTGCCGTGCGAGCAAGCAAGCCTCGGGTTACAGCGGTATTCCGGTTAGCAACGTATATGTTTTTCTTCCGCGAACCCGATAACACTGTTTTTCCCCGTAGATTTATCAACAATATCACGAAACCAGCGTCAAAGATTACTCGTTAAGATTATCACGGAATTGATCGACGAAAGGAGATTATGTTGAAGTCATTCAACATATGTTACTCTTGAACCGAAGCGCCCCAATATTCGCGTTCCATATCCCCTTGTGTAGCCTTTAGAGTTGTCACCAAACTCAATTCTGGGACCATCTTCTTGTATATAGTTGGTCAGCAGGCTCTTCTGGTACGTCATGTGTCTTGAGCAGCCGCTGTCCCTTATCTATGGGTCCTTATGCACCTGCAAAACAGAAGCATTTTTAGGTACCCTTTGGTTCAGTTGGGTCCTTACATGTTAGTGGGTGATTTCGGAACCCAAATCTACCTCGGAACCTTAGAAATCTGAGACTTCTTCTTCTGAACCTTGTCAGTTTTCTTCTCCACAGGACTCGGAGTTACAGACTTTCTGCTTATGATTTTGGGTTCAGGAGTTTTCTTCTTCTGAGTCTTTGCGCTTCTCCTGACCCTGGTCTCATAATAGTACGAGCCGTACTGAGCCGGGTGCTCGTACAGTGGCTCATGGTACTGTTCTGCCCATCTGACCTTCTTGGTTCCCCCTGAATTTGATCGCGGTGTCCTGGGGCTGGAACCTTTGGTCAGCTGCTTGTTGTTGCTCGGCTGAGGTGGAGTCATTTTCTGTTTGTTCTTCGCCTGAGGTGTGGTGTCAGCAGCTTGCACCTTTCCTCTGACAAACCTATCAGCCAGCGCTTCTGAGCTTTTCGAGGTAGAAGCTTTGTGGGTATAGCCAAGTCCTTCTTTCATGACAGTTGGCCATTGTGCTCTGAGCATACTTTCTAGCTTCTCCTTAGCTCCAAGGTACTATTCAGTCATCCGTCCTCGCCAGACCTCGTCACTCCTCCTGAGTGAGTCATAATCTTTTTGTACGTCTGAGAGCTTCTGACTGAGCTGGGCTATTTCAGTCTCTTTCTCAGAATTGTCCTTAGTCAGAACTGAGATCTGAGTCTCTTTAAGCTGAGACTTAGTCATAAGAGATTCGATCTCTTCCTTGAGTCTCGCAACTAGATTCTCTGACTCAGTAGAGACCTGACAATCAGAAGAAAGTCTCTGATTTTCAGCCTTTACCATCTCCAGTTCCTGGATCGTTCTGCTGAACTCTCTGCTCAGCTGAATTTGTTCCTCTAGCAGATCGTCGTATGCTTGTACCACATCTAGAGGATCATCTGTGACCGAGCACGTATCGTGTGTGCTGTGTGAAGAAGAGGTTATATTAAGTTTGGAGTTTACCTCAGTCTCTTCTCCGGCCATCAGACAGTATTCAGTTGTTCCTTCAGGAACCGTTTCTCCGATCTCAACTGCTACAAAAGCAGCTTCGTCCTTCGAGGAATACATAAATGTATCCTCCTCAAGTGAGTTGTCCGATATCTCTCCGGCGATGTAGGCCTGCCTTCTTTGGGTAAATTTTTCTCTTCTGGCCTGCCGTTTTGCTCGTTGAGCAGCTGAGAGTTCGGGACAGTCGTACTGATAGTGTCCCTCCTTCTTACAGTTGTAACAGGTGGATGTTCTGCTGCTTTTTCCAGCTGAAGCTTTGGATGGACTCGCAGCAGGCTCTGTGTTCCTGCATTCAGTAGAAGGATTAGATTATTCCCTTTTCTGATAATCTTTCTTACCTGAGGGAGAAACTCTGTTGTATTTCCTCAGCTTTCTGACTCTCTCCTTTTCTCTCTGATATTTGAGAGCCATCACAGCCAGCTGGTCAGTGCTTGAAGTCTCACAAGATTTGGCTTCGATAGTGGCCACTGCCGTGCTTGAGGAAATCGGTTTGGATCCAGTTTTGCTGACAGTTGCTTTAAAAGCATGATCGATCTGTGTGTCAGCTGGAGCACTGGAACACTTTTGGGGTAGACTATGCTCAAATTCCTCCGTTTTTAGTTCTGAAAATATAACATCAGGAGTTAGGGCATTTAGATCAGAGCGACGTAAATAAGTAGCAAATGGAAGCCACTTCTGTCGAGGTAGCGCTCTCAAGATCTTTGTGTTCATCTCTTTGTTGGTGAACACCTTCCCCAGCCCGTTGATGACATTGACTTGGTTAGTAAATCTGACACTGAGGTCGTCAATGGTCTCACTGGGCTCCATTGCAAAAGCTTCGAACTTCTGAAGCTCTAATTCGAGCTTGTTTTCTTTGATCTGCGGGGTTCCTTGGCTCAGTACAGCCAAAGCATCCCATAGCTCTTTTACCGTTTTGCAGTCCTGCACCCTCCCGAGATGAGAGTCACTGAGCGTTGTCAGTATAGCGTTTTGCGCAACTCAGTCAAGGTTGTGCAGCTTTTTCTCTTCAGGCGTGAAAGCTGATTTGTCTTTGGGAACCTTAGCACCGATTTGTGCTCCTATACCTCCCGTAGTAGCGAACTGAACGCTGTCAATCATGGGAATGATGGGTCCTGTCTCCAGGACGTCCGTCATGCTGTCGTGCAGCGATGTGAGGTGTGCCTCCATTCTCACGCGCCATACCGTGAAGTTCTCTATTGAGAACATCGGTACCATCCTGATACCTGACATGTCAGACATTATGCGAACGGGTATAAGGATTAAAGAAGAGATGCTTGTGCAGTGAAAACGTTTTCAAGGATCTGTTCGAGAGAACCAGTAGTACAGAACCGGCGATCAGAAGAACACCGATGCTCTGATACCAATTGTTGGTCCGGAGACGATAGTCAGGTGTAGAGGGGGGGTGAATACACCTGATCACAGTTTCTTCTTCTCAAACTGAAGGACATCTGAGCTGTTTAGTGCAACTGATGAACAGTGTCAAATAGTAACCTTCGATCACAGGGTCAGAGTGGGTCAACTACTGAGCTCTCCTACTGACTTTTGTCAGTCGTTCGAAACTCAATCGGAGACGTTGTGCGGATAAGTGTGGGGCTCGGAGATTCGTCTCAGTTTTGAAAAACGCTTTTCACAAATCAAGTTCTTTTGGCTGTGTGCTTTAGAAACACATTTTATGCAAACATATGATTTTGAACAGTTATGATATGCAATAAAACAGTAAAGAACACAAGCGATTTAACGTGGTTCGGATACGCAAGATCCTACGTCCACGGTCCTGACAATGGCAGTATAACTTGTTGACTAAACTGAGCAAGCCTCAGCAGGTATCTTTGCACTAGACAGATCCTTCTAAGTTATAGTCCTTAGCGACTTTACAATTCAAACCGAAGTTCGAAAGGGATGGAATAATCTCCGACTAAGAAGGAGTTCTTACAATAAGAACAATTCACTAAAAGTGAACTCCTACGAAATCTAAGCTATAAATCTGGCAATGAGCTTAGTCTAGATAAGAAAGGGATCTAAATACTCTAGAGAGAAGAACTACAAATATTCTATGAAAGCAAGTTCTTCGTTGTATTATCTGTTGAGTTCGCTAGAGTGTTCTTGAGCTTGAGCTTTTTCCCTTTTTAGTCCCGTGCGTGTAGCTTCGAATTTCTTCTCCATTTATAGTTGTGAGCAGGCATATGTCCGTTGGAGAAGACGATGCCACGTGTCACAAGCTTCCAAAGAAAATGACCATAATTTCGAATTTGTTGCAGCAGAGCAGTTAGTTACTGTATATGAGAGCAGTTTTACTGTATAGAGCAGATATGGTGCTGTCGCCTTCTCATTGGTCGAGGTTTGTGGTTGGTGAGAATGTGTCAGAGTCAAAGTTGACTATTCAAACAACCTCGTAAGATCTTCTGCTGAACTTCGAAAAGACTTGTGCGACTGGGTCGTTTTCTGTCGAACACAGTAGACTAGATAAGTCTCTGTCTTCTTCGACTGAGTCGACTGACAAGGAATACATCTACTGAGTAGGTCAGCTGGCGACTGCGAAGGTACTGAGATTTGCATATGTTCTTCTGCTGATGGCTTATCAGTTGATGGGCTGTCTCCTACTTAGGTGAAGATCAGCTGCTGGCTGAAGAATGTAAGCTCTTACAAAGATGACGTGGGGTTCTGGAAAGTAACTTCGTCAGAAGATCAGTCCAACAGTTTACCCCGTACAGGACTTAGATAAAAGATAATCAAAATAAACAAGTCTAACCTATACATCATCTAATCCTATAGACACACAGCACAACTGATATCAGCTGGGTTTTGGGATCTTCAATTCCATAGTACTACTATGATTTCCCCCACTATTCTTTTAACCACTAGACAGCTGAGTCTCATCTACTGACTCATAACCCAACACGCATGCATTTAGGTTGCAGACTATGATTGAGCAAGCTACGGATTTTCCACGGAGGAGATTTCCCTTCACCTACTTGGGGGTTCCGATTTATCGGGGTTTCTTGAGGCCGGCTGCCTTTACTTATCTTAGGGCGAATATGAGTGTTCACTTGCATAGTTGGTCGCATCGACATCTCTCCTTTGGCGGTTTTCTTACCTTGATTAGCAGCACACTATCTACCATTCCGCTGCATGTGTTCCAGGTTTTGGAGCCTACTCGTGAATTTCTTCACGGGCTTGAGCAGATGATTGCTAGGTTTTTCTAGCGATCTTCAGCGAAGGGGTCATATATGCATTGGGTTGCTTGGGAGGATGTTTGTTTTCCTCATGATGGGGGGGGGGCTTGATCTACGCCAGTTGTCAGATGTTATGGCTGCTTTCAGCTATAAGTTGTGGTGGCGGTTCCAGGTTAAGGATTCTCATTAGTCTCGGTTTATGTGGGGTAATTACTGTTCTCGTGCCTACCTTCAGCTTAGGGGATACCTCCCAGATAGACCAAGTCGGATTTGGAGGTGACTTCTACAGAGGGGTATTCAGGCTCAGAAGTTCATTCGGTGGTCTGTGGGTAGCGGTAGGATCAGTTTTTGGCATGACAGATAGGTTGATGATGCTCTTTTGTCGTTATTTGCTCATCTTTATACAATCCTTCCCCATATCCAGGTACTCAATTGTTTTCATGATCATTTGCATACATGGTTGCATGGCTACATGTTGCATTTGCGTGATACTTGTGGCTTGCCTTTCGAGCGGATAGTTGGCATCCTCCAGACTCCTGTGATCTGGGACGACCGAGACGTGTTGCGATATACTCTCACGCCACATGGTAAGCTCAATTTGATTTCTACATGGCATTAGGTGAGGCGGATGGGGACTAGACAGGCTGTTTATGGGTCTATATGGAACTCTTGCTTGAGGTCGTCTTGTTCTATTTTCCTTTGGAAGTGGTTGCTTAGGAGGTTGTCTGTAGATGTTCATAGACAAAGGCGGGATAGTCATCTTGCGTCTGTGTGTGTGTTGTCCTAATGATTTGCGTGCAATTAAGTCGTTTGAGCATTTTTTTGTGGGGTGCGTTTGCAAGAACCGTTTGGACTCATTTCTCTTCTTGGTTCCCCTGTACACACACTTTCTCACACACGAGCACTGATTTTGTACTTAGATTAGGGCACTAGTGGTCAGCCCTTCCAAGGGCTTCTGCCACTCATATCTCGTTCATTATTCCGTGCTTGGTGGTTAGGCAGCTTTGACAGACGAGGAATGATGCTATCTTCAATGATGTTCCTTGTCGGCCCGACTCAGATATTTGGTGGGTGGAGCGGGAGCTCAGGTTACTTGTAGTGGCCGGGAGTATCCTTCCAGCTTAGTGGGCAGGAGCTTTGTCCAATGTTCCTTTTATGCCACTGGACCCTCCTATTCCTCGGGCTTTACGTTCTACGATGGTTCGGTGGTTACCCCCTGAGGCACCTTGGGTGAAGCTTGATACTGATGGTTCCTTTGAGGCGAAGACAGGATTGGCGGCAGGGGGCGGGCTAGTTAGGGATCACACTAGCCAGCTCCTTATGGCCTTTTGTCTATCGGTGGTTGCAGCTTCTAGCTTTGAGGTTGAATTGCTAGCTCTTCATCAGGGCATCCTACTAGCGGTTCAGTTCTCGTCAGACATTTGGATATAGATGGATGTGGCGACAGTTATCACCTTGCTTATTACAGGACGTCATGGCCCAACGGTCATGAGGCATACTTTAGCAAGGATACGACTTCTTCTCTATGGTTGTCGGGTTCGTTTCTCTTACATCCACAGAGAGGGGAACAAACCGGCAGATTATTTGGCCCGTCAGGGGCATCATGCAGCAGAGCTTACCTTGTTTGATTCTTCGACAACACCGACATTTCTTCAGTCTTTGGTTAGGATGGATCAGCTTGACTATCCTAACTTCAAATTCCAATATCGTCCCCGTTGAGATCGGGAGATTCTACTTCTACAGCAGCTTATGAGTTTTATATGATTTGTTAGACGTTTAGCTCATTGTTGGTCATCTGTTTAGGTCTTTTCGTATTTCAATTTGGTTTTATTGTTCTTTTGGGGAAAGGTCACTATTAGGCATTTCTTTTCGTTGTACATTGGTTTATTCTATGATATGGCATTTATTTCTATAAAAGAGTAATGCAAGTAAATTTATAGTTTCCACCTTGCAATTTGGTTAAAATTATCAAGTATGGAACTTTATATATTATTGTTGTCTTACTCTATCTAACATAAAAGATTAGTTTATCGACACAATTTAATCTTTTGAAGCTACAATTTTTATTTGTTAAGCGAACTTTATCTACTACTACATTGACACATTTTACTATTGAAACAAAATAAATGTGAATTTTCTATATAAGAAGTGGTAATGTGGTATTATAATTGTATAAAAAAATAGACGTCACAATTAAAATTTAAGGTTAGGTCTGAATTATTATTTCGAGTACAGTAAAATATAATTCGGATTCAATCACACTTTGTTACGTTACTGTAACATCCTTTTAAACCTGACGTGTCTGTATTCAAACTAGTACAAGTCATTGTCAAAGGTTTTTTTTTCTTTTCGTACATCAGTCTTTAATTTGTAGTAGTAATTTGTCTAACGCCTTAATGGTTCACATTTCTATTATACACATAAATACTCCATTTATTCCCCCAAAAAATAATGTTGTATACATAAATTCTTATACATAGAAGAAGATGGAGTACGATTGTCTTTAATTTTCATATTTATTTGACTAGTTTCTCCCCCCCATTGCCATTACAGCATATCCAAAATTCTACGTTAGATTTTACGCGACTTTAGCGTAAAACATAGTGTGATTCGATTTTTTTTGCCCAGCAATCAATCCTACATTTTCAAACTACAAAGGAAGATTTCATTTTGATGTTATCTAATATTGAATGGATTTATTTTATCAATTAGTATTTATAAAAGTGAATAGTTAATTATTACATAAAACTTATTTATTAGTAAGTAGATACACCTAATTAGTTGACTATTTAATAAAACTCTATGATTAATCAATAATATAAACAATATACGATACAACATTCAATAATTAAATGAAACACTTAATTTAATAATTAAATATAACTACAGGTTAATTATTAAATAAAACTGCTTCGTTAATTAATTATAAACAGTATATGACAAAAATGATAAAAAAAAAAAACAATTGAAGAGAAAATAGCACTAGATATTAACAGTACATGAAGTATAGAATATCACAATAATGTCAAAAGTTTTTGAGTGTTTGGGTTTATTTGATGACTCCTTCCATCCGAAAATAAGAACCTCTCTATAATTTCATGTTTTTACAAGTCATCGGGAAACTGGTTTTATATACGGATTCAAAGTCTTACGGATTCAGTGCATAAATATCAAGTATATTTCGTTGCCCTTCCCATCCGTAAACACGAAGATCTCTACAATTACATGGTATTTTTATAATTATAAACTCTAGTTTGATATACACGATTCAATACATAAATATCATGTATAATTCATTACGATAAACCCACCAAATACCAGAACTTTGTGTGGAAGAAATAAGCCATTACGTATATAGGAGCAAATTGCATATATAGAAACAGCTACAAGCAAATATCTAGTGAATCAAGATCCACAAGGTTTTAACTTGAAGAAACATAGACAAACCTGATTTAGGTAAGAAGGGTGTATGAGAATTGTCAAGAAACTTATTATGGATGAAGAAAACATGCCATGTGGTGTGATGAAAACCTAAAAGTAAAAGTAGGAAATGAATTAAGTTGCAGTATGATATGTCTGGACTGCAACAAGTTTAAACAGACAAACATTCCATGCTCTTCCTCATACAATCATGCCCACTATTTGCTATAGGCAGCAACAGTGACATTACAAAATTCTGAATGTTGGTTGGTTAATCCGATCCTACCACTAATTAATATCATGAGCTTAAGGCGGAACTGTAAATCAAGAAATTACACAAACACAGCTTCAAAACCCCATCACATGAAAAATCTCCCAATAATTTCAGTTGAACAAAATCTGTGAATACTTCCCATATTCAAGCATATTCTCTTCTTTACACAATATCAGACTTCAAATGACATACATGTAAGAAGTAGGATAATGAGAGAAACATCTGAGTGGGGAGGGGTAAGCAAAATGAGATCCTAAAGAGAGACTCATTTGTTAGTCTTGGATCCTGCAAAATTAAGACAGGTAAAATTATAACCAGTTTGCCAAGTTGTTTTACACAACTTAACACGAATTTGATAACGGATAAATGACTGACCCCATCTTGTTTAGTGAAAGCAGAAATGCATGAGGCAATACATTATTTTATGTACAATAGCTGTAATTTCGGACCCAGAAAAACTGCAAGCAATCTTCCAATTACATTATATGCTACAAGCTCCAAACAACTCTGCTTCCAGTCCCCACAGAATTAACAATTTTCCAAGCACCAAACCAACATATTTCCTAACAAAAAATCCTTAGTCCTTACTTAAGAAACGTAATAAACGATCTACAGTAATTTCCACTGGGACATTTCATCAAACACTTATCAGATACCAAACTGTACCCGAGAAATTCAAAGTAGAAACACAAATAAACTGAAAAGCCACATCTACAGAAGCAAGAAATTACCTGTATCTCAGAATCACTTGCCAATATTCATCATCAAAGTGATGTCATCCCCTTTCAACAAGATCCTACCGAAATGCTTCCTGTTGTTCTTCTTAATGTTGACCTCCTCAGCATCATCTAACACCAAATTCATGTACTCATCGAACCCGATAATTCGGCCCTCGATTCTGAGATCCTTCTGTTCAAACAGCCAAATCTGAATGCGCGCTTTGCTCTGAAGATACCTGAAGATCAGGTTAATGGGCTGGGTCATAATACGTTGAACTTTCGTGCTCGCCATGGCTGCTGCAGATAATTTCTTCGCGCTCGGTTCCTCCTCTTTCTCTCGCTCTCGCTGCAAAAAACCCTAGCTAGATAGTGCAAGACAATCTTTATTTTAATGAATGGGGCCAGATCGGTTTATGACTTTAAAACAAGCCTCTTCGACCATCTAAAAAACACAAATAAAGATATTAATTGATTTATTTTTTTATCCATATAATATCTAATAACCCGAACAGAGTATGACACAAATTATATATCTAGAAGACAATTGATTTTAATTAAAGTATGTTTATTCATGATTCATGTACTGCGATATACAATTGGATTAACCATCATGTGTGTAGGCTTGGCTGGATCTGCTGGAGCCGGAGCAGGTGATGCAGGCACAGTCAGAAGAAGCAGCTCTCTTGGACTGGGTTGAGCATCTCAAGTAAGGATTAATTTTCTTGATCCAGAGTTAGTTTTACATTAAACACCCTAGACTATAGTTTTATGTGCTTTGCCCCCTCGACTATTAGATTTATGTGTTTTGCTCCTAAACTATGCCGTCAAAGTAATGAACTTCCTCAAGACTGATTGTCAAAACCAAGAGGCAGAGAGAAGATTCAGTCGTGGAAGCTTGGATTATGAAACAAGAAGAGGAATGTGAAATACGCGAGGGGCAGAAGGCTTCCTAAGGCCTATTGAGAATCAGAAATCTACTAATCCTTTAACTGATATTCTTAGCTCTTTTGGAAGTGGAAGAAGCCATTCCAGAATTCCGAGGTCCAAATCCAGGCAGCCAAGAACATGGATTTATTCATCTACGTCTCCCTCCACAACATTGATTCCGCCGTCGCATACCAATTGCGAAAACTTCGCCGTTTGCTCCGGGATGTCGGAAGCACCTCCAACGAATTATACACCTTCAAGGGTTTCCTCATTGTAAGGGAGTCCTATCCTTATTTTAGTGCGAAAATAGTGTTTCGTCTTCAACGGTTTTCCAGTATCTCTAACCTAAAAAAATATTCCATAACATTTTCATTTTTTAATTTTACAAATCAATTTTAAATGCAATTATTTTGTATAATTAAACTAAACATAGTAATATATTTATTAAAAAAATATAATTAAAATTCTATATTAGTTGCAAAAAAAGATAATTCAAATTACTTAAATAAAAATGATATGTTACATAATATCTAATTTCTCGAAGATGAATATTCATTCCACAGACGATCAATTAGTGCATTCCGAAGCTCGAAATGAGCGTTTGTGCCATTAATTTTACTAAACCGCTCTGTGAAGCTTCTCATTCGATAAGGTTGAGGTGCTTCAAATTCAATATCTATAGCTGACACATCTCTTGCAACTTCAATTGGAGCATCAAGGTCTCGTTCATCTTCAATTACTGTCTGCCAGATATAGAAACTCTTGATAAAACCGACCTTGATCAACTCCCACTTCTGATTGACTTTCCAAGGGACCCACGTGCCCTCCCTTGGATACAGGATGCTTTTGATGTTATTACCCTGAGGTCTGCGTCAGAAGACTTTAGACGTTTTAGGGACACTCCTGCCTTTCTTAGGTATTTTTTCTCTAGCCTCTTTCTCAGTCCTCTACCCGAGGGCCTCAAGATCTGCTAATCGCAATTTCTCTCCTTAGCAGCTTCAATCTAGCGAGCCTCAGCAGTCATGTCCAAGCCTCTCTCGCAGGCATCACATATCTCCTTCATCACAACTTCTTGTTTCTTTGAAAGTTCAGTGGAGGGGATAGTTTGCTGAGCTTCTGAGTCTTCTAGTCTGCTTCTGAATCACTAGGTCTAGCTGACTTAGACTTAGAAGCTTCAGGCTTCTCAGTAGATTTGGATTTTGAGGTCTGAGAGGCAGTTCTGGATTGCCGGGGCACTACAGATCTAGTTCTGGTAGGCACTGGAGATTTGATCTGTATGCCTTTCTTAGCCTTTGTCTTCTTTCCTTCTTCTTTTTCTTGTAGTTCTCGCACCAGCTTTTCATCATATGTGATCTGCTCATCTGGAGATCTGAACTTAATCTTTTTAGCTTTGGGTGGACTAGGAGGGACCAATGCTTTTCCTTTTCCTTTGGTAGCTGACCTGACTGGCTCATCTTCAGTCAGTTCTTCAAAGAACTGAGTCACTTCAGTTGCTGCCTCATCAGTTATCTCTCTTGAGCCGTCTCCCTATTTCTGTCCTTCACCCTTTTTCACTACCTCTTTGCTTGGTCCTGCCTCTTCAGCTTTTAGGAGGGTCAGTAGTTGTTTCATCCTACTTCCTTCCCCCTTTTTGGCATCATCTAATTGGTTTACCAAGGCAGTGACCTTCGCAGTAAGGTCTGCTACTAAAAGGCTGATAGATTCGTGTTTTGCTCCAACATACCCGGCGGCATCAGTATACTCACTCCAGCGCTTATCATGCTCTGTCTGAACGGCTTTGAGTATATCATTTGGAAGCTTCAGCCCATCGTAGGAATGTTTCAACCAAGTCAGTAGTTTCTTGCTTGATGGCTTGGCCGGCGTGAGCTTGTTCCACAAGTGCTTTGGCAACACATTCAATGGTAAGCTTGTTACGCTCTTCTACGGCCTTGAGGAACTGATCTAGTGCAGAGGCCATTTTATGAGAAAATGAATCGGCCTGAGACTGCAGGATTGTCTAAAATTAAGTCATCAGACCAGTCCTATGTGCGTCAAGTGCTCGGCTGAGGATCTCGTCAGTATTCAGAGTAGTGGGTTTACTATTCCTCTGCACTTTGGAAGTCAAGTTACCTAGTTACAGGGTCTAAGCCTCAGAGAATCGGCTCCATTTAGAGTTCATGTCTTGAGCGAGTAGACGATTTTTATGACCTTGTCGCTTAAGGCACTTGTTGATCGACGCCACGTTTATGTCTTTGATCTCAGCAGCTTGATATCGGGACTGCTTAGGCTTGGGCTAAGACTTAGACGGCGTAGAGATGATGGCACCTGATGACGGCGGTAGAGGTGGTGAGTCATCATCTCTAGGAGACTTTCCCTCAACAGATCCTCCTGGGTCTGCATCCTTAGGTGACTCGTCGTAAGGTGAGTCAGGTTGAGTTTGGGGCTGAATAGGCCATTCAGAAGGCCCCTTCTGACTCAGGAGCATAAGCATCGTTGAGCGAATATCGTCCATAGACGCTCTATCCGCTGGCTCTCCGTAGCCTATCTCTCCTTTCAGCGTTTGCTCCTCCTGTACCAGTACAGGGACTGTCCTTAGGTCAATGGTCTCAGCCAAGGATCCCAGTCTAGGAATCTGAGACGCATTTGGACCCTAACCCTGACTGCTATGTCTACCAGATCAGAGTGATCCAGTATCTCAGAAATCTGATCCGCGACCTCTTCAGTAGCTCTGAGCTGAGCTGTCAGCATTGAAGTCGGGACAGATGTGGAGACCTCAGTCTGAGGTATGTCAGTAGGTAGATCCGACTGAGTCTCCTCTGAGTGTATCTGCTTGACTTTGTCTGTCAGAGTCGCATCCTCTTTATCGGCTCTGAGTTTCGGACGAATACTATCTCAGGAATAATCACTACTGAAGGTTCAACCTTCTTCAGTAGTTTCCTCTTTTTTTGAGGATCCTGAGTGGATGAAAGTGGATGCTTATCAAGAAGTCCACACCCAATAAACTTCTCAGCTGCTACCGCATTTAAGAATTTGATATTCTTCTTATCGAAAGAATATGCGTCAGCAAAGGCGATTCTCCCGGAGCAGTAGTCTTCTATCATAATCGATATTTTGCTCCCATAGAGGAGTTTGCCTTTTGGAATCAGTTGCAAGATGTGTTGTCTTCTCCAAAGATAAATTTCTGAGTCTGCGCCTTGAACTCAGACACGAAAAACTCTGTCTAGTTCACCTGGAAGCCATCCATAATGGCCATCATAATCTGAATGCAGATGCTGGAGAGTTGATCATAGGATCCGGCTGAACTGGTAAGTATATGATTGACAATGTATGCAAGCCCTAAATTCAGGGAGCAACTGATTCTTGGGAAATGTTGCTTTGAACATGATGTCCTTCTCCCCACTGAACTGGCAGAAGTATTTATTGATCGATGATTCCTTGTACCCAATGGGAGAGATCCCAGTGTTAGGAAGCTGAAAGCTATGATGAAGGCATTCAGCTACATCCATGTCAGCTATCTTCTCCTCCCAAAAGTTGTTACTCGTTTCTTGCTTGAAGGAGATGCAAGAAATGTTCTGGAGATTCTCGCTCTGGCGAAGATTCATATAGAATTCCGCGACTTGTTTGGGGATGCAGTGGGTAGGAACCCGAGAGAGGAACCAGACGATTGAAGAGCGTCAAATATGGGCTCCATACAATCGATTCTACATGAACGAAAAGCCAGTACAGGCTCAAATAAGACTCTCTGGTGACGGATGATCTCCTCCATATCAGACGGAATCAGGACCTCGTTACTTAGTGAAGACACCATTGAGTGATTTACTAGATATGTAAAACAACACTTGAAATTAGAGTAAATTAGTTTCTAGCAGATTACATTAAAGAGATTTATCAAAAAGATTATGCTAGAATGTGGTAGATTTCTAATGCAAGTATGCAGAGCACAAACTTTGATCAAAAATGGGGGAAAAGTAACTTAAGATTATGAATACGTGCACATATATATCTCTAATGAATATGAATGGTTTTATCAGCACATGGTTGAGATTAAACTGAATTTTAATCCTGAACGACTCAGATTAAATGTTATAATAGGTTATGATTACTGTGCCGCCTATAATCTCGACTTACGTATACTAGCGATTAAAAGGTATGGTGAGATGATATGCATTTAATGCGCCGCATTCAGCTTATGGAATGTCATGCTTTTAATGAAAACGGTTTTATTAATGACATTCTAGGAACATTAATGGCGGGAAATATATGCAATGACATGCTGAATGTAATATGCTGAATAAGTACGCATAATCTGGCAGTTGAACATAGTAGTCAGTTGATACCACTATGTAGATGTTGAGTATGTCAGCACTTCCTTTCACCTTACTTAGTAGTACTGAGAGTAAGTTCCCCCTTACTTAGTAATTCCGGGATCGTTTTACTGAACTGAGTTAGTAGGATCCAGTAGACTTAGTTCTACTGAGAGTTTGTTGAATCAGGTCTCAGCTAGAAGTTTGGTTAGTATGTCGGCTCTTTGCTTATCAGTGTGGATTTTCTCCATTCTGATATCTTTCTTTTAGACATGGTATCGGATGAAGTGATGTCGTATGTCCACGTGCTTGCATCTTGTGTGAAGAACATGATTCTGAGTGATTGCAATGGCATTGGTACTGTCGCACTAGATCGACACTTCATCTTGATACACATCGTAGTCTCTCAACTGTTGTCGCAGCCATAAGATCTGAGCGCAACAGCTTTCAGCAACCATATACTCAGCTTCAATAGTGGACGTAGCTATTGAGTGTTGTTTCTTTGAAAACCAAGATATGAGCTTGATGCCTAGGAACTAACATGTTCCTGAAGTTGATTTCCTGTCAATTCGACATCCTGCATAATCAGTATCAGAATAGCCAATTAGTTCAAGATTATCATCAGCATGATATCATAACCCAACATCAGGTGTTCCTTTCAAATATTGGAGAATCTTCTTTGCTGAGTCGATATGACTTCGCTTGGGATTCGCCTGAAATCTTGCGCATACACCTACAACATAGGTTATACCAGGTCTACTGGCAGTTAGATATAATAATGAACCAACAATAGCATGATAATCGATTGAGTTAACATATACTCCCTTTTTATCAAGATCAATCTTGAGATTTATGTTCATGGGTATCTTCACTGATTTGCTTGATTCGCGGCCAAATTTCTTGATGAGATTTCTGGTATATTTCGCTTGATTAATGAATATTCCTTTCATTGATTGCTTCACCTGAAGTTAATAATTCATTTCTTCTATCATAGACATCTCAAATTTATCTTTCATAATCTTTTCGAATTTTTGACACATGGTCACATTCTTAGATCCAAAGATGAAACCGCCCACATAGATCTACACTAGTAAAATGTCATTATCTGACCTGATACTAAATAGGGTGCGATCTACCTTTCCCTTCTTAAAACCTTTCCGAAGTAGAAAGTCTGAAAGGGTATTATACCAAGCTCTGGGTGCTTGTTTTAACCCATATAGAGCTTTCTTGAGTCTGTATACTTGATGTCCCTGCTGAAAGTCGGGAGGTTGTTCTACATAGACTTCTTCCTTCAACATGCCGTTCAGGAAAGCCGACTTGACATCCATCTGATATACTATGAATTATTTATGAGTTGCATAAGCTAGGAACAGACGAATGACTTCCAATCTTGCGACTGGAGCGAACGTTTCATCAAAGTCTATCCCTTCAGATTGACAATAGCCTTTGGTAACTAGTCTGACTTTGTTCCAGATGATGACGTTGTTTTCATCTCCATTGTTTTTTAAGACCCATTTAATTCCTATTACATGTTAATGCATGGGTTTGTCTACAAGCTCTCAAACGTCGTTTCTGGTGAATTGGTTGAGCTCTTCTTGCATAGCGGTGATCCAGTCAGCATCCTTCAGTGCGTCCTCAATCGACTGAGGTTCTTCAGTAGACAAGAAACATGAGTATAGAGCGCTTTCTCCTTGACATAATCAGGATATTGTCTTAACGCTTGCTGACGGGTCTCCGATTATAAGGTCCGAAGTATGAGCATCTAACCAAGAACGACGATGTCTTGTTACATCTTCTAAAATTGATTCTGCACAGATAGTCGGATTATGAGGAATTTTAGTAGTGTTAGTTTGTGCTTGAAGCAATTCAGTTACAAGACTAAGATCTACTGAGTCACCAAGTTTAGGGACATTCAGCTTATGAACATCAGTAGTTCCCCCTGAATTGTTATTTTGAGTCACCCTGTTGCGTCTTCTTCAAGACAACAACAACTCGCCGCCTCTGAGCAAAGGATCGGTACATCCTCATATCAGATCAAACCAATCGGTACCGTATCCTCGAGGACCATCAACCGAGCTATCAAGAAGTAAGGAGACAAAAATTGTCTCCTAGCTAACGATGTCCACCTGAAGTGGTCATAATACACGAAAGCTCAAACTGAGCGAGTTGATGCCCTCACCGGAGAAGTCAAGAAGATCTCTGAAGCTCCTATGCCAAACCTTCAGGAGATCATCGAGACTGCTCTGGCTGCTCAGAAGCAAGACTTGGCCACTCAGTGCAAGCAGTTGCTTGAAGCTCAATCGAAGAAATTCTCAGAGCAACTGGCTGCGGCAATGGCTGGCGTCAAGAAAACAATGGATGAAAGGAACAGGGCTGCATCCTCAAGTGTAGCTAAAGCTCTTGAAACTCAAGCTACAACTCTGAACCTCATCCGGTCTGACTTCAAGGAGTCACTCGAAGCATCTCTTCTGCAGCACAAAACTCAATCTGAATCCCACATCAAGGAAATTCGACGCGATCAAGAGATCGAATGGGAACATTACTGCGATGCTGTCGGGGATTTCAACTCCACTTCCGCCCAGATCAAAGCTTCTGTCTACAAGCTCGAAGGAGAAGTAGCAGCTATCAAGACCTTACTGACCTCGGCTGATGATGCCAAAAAAGGGGAAGGTAAAGGGAAAGAAGCTAAGGGGGAAGATAAGTCAGAGGCTAAGGACGGGGAACAAGATAAGGGGGAAGAAATGATAGAGATAGAGGAGTTCATTGCTCTCCCCCTCCCCTCAGTCCAAGAAGAAAATACTAAGGGAAAAGCCTCAGCTGAAGGCCATGCAGAGCCTCAACAGATAATTGCGCAGCTGACTATGCAGGCTGGTGGATCAGGAGAAGGAACCTCAGCTCAGGCACACATTGATGAGTTAGCAGATTTTGACGAGGAAACATAGGACATTGAGTCTTCACCACCGAAGACGCCTGGCAAGGAGATTGCTACTTAAAGCTCTCCCCCTCCATCGCCTAAGTTCAAATCGAAGAAGGAACAAGAGGCGTATGACGAACGCGTAGCTCAGCAGTTGCAGGCTCAGCTCGATCATGAAGCCCGACTCGAAGAAGAGGCCAAATTGAAGAGAAAGCCAAAAGTCCCAGTGCCCAGGTCGTCAAGGAGTCAGGCTCATCGAATGAGAATTTAGAAGCAGAAGCCAACACCTCCTAAAAAAACTCAGCAGAAGCAAAAATTGACTGAAAAATCAGCTTCTGAGTCTACTGAAGACTCTGATACTGACAACCTACTACTTTCTAAAAGGCTAAAGAAGAAGACTCCCAAGAGAGAGTAAGCCTTGTGGGACGCAGTTGAGATGGGCCTCGACTTCAGAGCTAGAGAGAGGCTTACAGCTGAAGCTAGAGAGAGACTGAGAAAAGCTGAACTGGCAGAGCATATCGCACGTACTGAAAAAGCAGCCAGGGAAGCAGTTCCAGTCAAAAGCAGAGAGATCCCAAGGACTTCCAAGTTCTATAAACGCGGTGGGCAGAAACCACATCTCAGGAAAACTCCACTCCGCCGCGTAGACAAATGGATCCTCTGGAACCTGAACGAGGAATGGGAAGGTCTGAAAGAAGATTTCATCAAAGCGTACTATATATGCCAATGCTACTCAAGCAAAGTTTCGGCGGTCAAACTGTTCGATCAATTCCTATACAACTACAACCTCAACTTCAGAGCTCAGATCAAATTGCTCCTTTACAAGGAGAAATTGCCATTTACTGCGCCTGCATATTGCAAACTGACCCCTCCTAGGACTCTTCAAGGAGCCATCTGCACCAAGGAGATAGAGGAAGAGGTGGAGATAGACAGGAAACGACTTGATCTTTCCTCCCAATCGCAACTAGATCTTCCAGATATCAAGCGTCTGAGGGAAGCTATCTACAGATCATATGGGCTCTTCCTGAGGCCAAATCTATGGACTTCAAATCCAGAATCAGGAAGTTCAGATCTCTGAAGTAGCAGATTTAGCCATCTTTGTGTCTTTGCCTCTCTCTCTCTCCTTTTTTTGTTAGTGTTGTACTGATTGTACTGTAATCTCTTTACATCTATAAAATCAGTATTTCACTTGGCCAGACAACCACTCATAGTCTTATGACTGTGTTATTTATTTTTAACACTGACTGATCACTGAAGTGATCAAACACACACTCACTATCCTGATTTCTTCTGATGTGCCTATCTTAGTAATCTGTTAACTTGTGCTTAATTCCTTCTGTTGTTATTAACTATGTTTTTGGGTTAGTAGTTTAATGCTTAGTGGTTTTGGCATCATCAATTATGGGGAAATTGTAGGGATATGAGTCAGTGGTCTAATAGACCATTGCTAGGGTGTACATAGAACTCGACTTAGTAGATGTGTAGGGATATGAGTCAGTAATTTATGTGAATTGTTGGGACACTATTGTAATATATTATGGGGAAATTGTAGGGATATTAAACTGTATTGTTATATAGAATTGAAGATCCCAAAACCCCATCCTCACCCCTGTGTGTTGAACCGTTATGATGTAATAGGCTAGACTTGTCTTGATTCTCATAGATTTATTTTAGTCTAAGTCCTGTAAGGGGTATATTGTTGGACTGAACTTCAGTAGAGAAGTTAAAGTTCCAGAACCCCAAGTCATAGGTTCAGTAGAGCTTAGCAATCTTCAGAGTCAGTAGCTGACAACATTTAGCAGAAGATTCTCTTCAACAAACTTTGGAAGAAGACTCAGTACAATCCTTGATCTATTGATTGAGTGAAGAGCTTAGTTGATTGTCTTTGAGTCAGAAGCTGACATCACTCAGTAGAAGATCCTCTTCAGCCGACTCAGAAAGAAGACTCAGTACGATCAGCTTTGATCTACTGATAGGTTGCGACTCAGTTGCAGACTGTATAAGGAAAATCTATTGCCTGACCCTTATCGGTCGAATGTCAGCAGAGAACATTCAGTATACGAGGTTCAGATAGTCAATTTAGGTAGAAGACTGATGTCTGACAAGTCTCACCTACCGCAGCATACCTCGATCAATGAGAAGCAAGAAAAGTGTTGGGAGATGATTAAGTTGTTGTTTAGTGATTAGATGATTTGGCTGATCCCAAAACCCTATGTTGATTGGTGAACCATTCCTTGTAAAAGTAACGCCTTTGTCTTTGAGTCTTTCAGACTCATTAGACTCGCATTCAGCATGGTCCGGCTCAGAGGTTTCGTCTGCTGTCCCTCAGTAGACTATCCACCGCAGTGCCATGGAGTAAAGATTCAGTATGGCTAGACTCAGCAGGAGCAGCATACTGAAAGGTGTTCAGGAGTAAGTAGAACTGGACTCAACAGGAGCAGTTTTGGCCTTTAGTAGAGTTGAACTCAGCAGGAGTATACTACTGAACCTATGGGTCAGACTCAGCAACGGCCTGTCAATTGCTTTAACTGATAGTGACTTCAAAGTCAGATTCAGTAGAGTTGTCCGAGGTCGTACATCTGAGAAAGATCAGCTTCAATATCAACCTTGAATTCTGAATATGTCTCAACCACTCTCTGTACCTCGACCAATGACAAGCAGCCAGTTGGCAAAGTCTCCGATAAAATCTGCAAGTCAACCACTTTTTGCAAAGAAGCGGACTCTACATAATTCAAAGAAAAGAAGCCGTTTGCTACCTATATAGAGTGACACGTGGACAGTTTCATCTCCAATGGATCTATTCACACTCACGTCTATAAATAGAGGGAAGGTCGTGGTCTTTCAAGTCGCACTACACGATCATACAAGCGACCATACGGGAACTCAAGCATACAACGAATCAAATCTCTAGAACACTTAGCGTTTATTCAAGTGAAGAACACGAACCCAGAGTGTTTAATCCTCTTTATTCTTCGCTCTAGAAGCCTTTCTCGTTCCCACCCTCTAACATTAAACTAATTGTAATATCTACAGCTTAAACTGAAGGAGTTCATTTATTCAACTGTTAGTTTGTCCTGCGAACAAACTAACTGAGACTAACTCAGTATTATAAAATAGTGTCCTATTTTGTTCGTGACGAGTGGACGTAGGATTTCCGTATCCGAACCACTTTAAAAATTATTGTGTCGTTTAATTATTGCATTGATTAACTATTGATTTCAGTATAAAGCTAAAACGTTGCAGTAATCTACTGAACGACTTTATTAAACAAACATTTTCAATACAAACTGAATTGGGCCTACACATTTCCGCACGCTACTGAAGGACTGTTGAACGCTCCTGAATTCTGACATCAGTCAGCTAGCTAAGCTCAGCATCTTCAGTCACTCTATCCATGCGATCAAAAGCAGTTTGTCTGGTCTACTAAATCCATTCAGTAGACATCTTCCATGAAATGGACTATTCGCGTTTGAGTTTGCGAAAAAGTTTTTCAGGTGTATTCACCCCCCCCCCCTCCCCTCCTCTACAGCTAAACGTTTGAATCAGGACCAACAATTGGTATCAGAGCAGGAGTTCGTTTGACTCTTATTTTCTGAAACTGGTCTACTCGAACTGATCTTTTCGAAAACGTTTTTCACAACATAACATCTCTTCATACATCCTTAACCCATTATCTTGATATATTTGATATATCATGGATTCGGATGGTAACCATGTTCTCAGTATATAACTATGGAGTATATCACGTGATGATGGAGGCGTATCTGACCTCACTACATGAGAGCATGTCTGATGTGCTGGAAATCGGTCCAATCATTCCTATGATTAACAGTGTCAAATTCATCAAGGAAGGTGAAGCCGAGACAGGGGAGATGGTCACCAAAGACAAATCTGAATACACGCCGGAAGAGAAGAAGCTTCACAATATAGATAGAGTTGCTCGTAATGTTATTCTAACAACTCTTAGTAATTCTTATCTATGCAGGGTTCAGGACTGCAAGTCCGTTAAGGAACTCTGGGATGTGCTGGCGTTACTGAGTCGGGGGACTCAGAAGATAAAGAACAACAAACTAACGCTGGAGCTCCAGAAGCTTGAGAGGCTCACCCTCATGCCCAATGAGAAGATTGATCTAAACGACAGATTCACCAAGATCATGAATTCAATCAACGGGCTAGGGAAGACGCTCTCGAACAGTGAGATGAACCTGAAGATACTACAGGCACTGCCTGAAGGACGCTGGAGTTAATTTGCCACGTATCTTCGACACTCTGACCTTGATTCTGTTTCTACTGATCATATCTTTTCTGAATTAAAGGCAAAGGAGTTAGAGTTCAGTCTACCTCACAAAATAAGGAATAGAGCTGACAACTCACAGGATCATGCCCTAAAGGCATCAGTCAGCACTCCACAAGCAGTAGTGATCAACCAGACAACGTCATCAAGCTCGGTCTCGATTCCTACTAAAGGAACCTTGGTTGAACGATATGCTATACTGGCCCTCAAGTACCAGAGAGAGAAGGATAGGAGGATTAAGTTGAAGAAATCCTATCAAAAATCCCGAGGTAAGTATGACTCACCTTCTAAAGGAGATCATAACTCGAAACTCTCTGATTGCAGGAATGAAGAATCTGCTTCGAAACCTGAAAAGTCAGAACCGAAATCAAGCAGACCTTCTTCATGCTACAACTGCATGAAGGATGGGCACTATCAATATTAGTGTCTAGAGCTGAGTACAGCTGAAAGAGCTGTGCGACATGCTCGAATGGAGAAGTTCGCCAAAAAGCACCAAGCATTCATTGTTGGAAAGCTTTCAGATGATTCAGAAGAAGAGGAAAACTTCATGGACTCATCAGATGATGAAGTCTCATCGCAGTAAAGGTTGAAGATAATGAGAAGTGTCTCATGGCTGGAGAAGAGGATGAGGTAAATTCCTATGCTAATGATATACCCTCTTCACCATGCACACACAATACACAATCTACTGCAGGTGATCATCCTGAATCTGCACTGTGCTACAAAGCCCTATTAGACGAGCAGATCAAGATGGGTCTGGATTTTAGTCAGAACCTTCAGGAGATGGACCTCCTAAGAGCTGAAAAATGAGAGACTTTCTAAGTCTAGTGAGGATGGTACTGATTCGGATCAGCTTGCCAAGAGACTGAAAGAGGAGAATGATTCTCTGATGACCCAGTCTCAGCAGCATGAAGGACTGATCTCAGTACTGACCAAAGACTTGGCAACGAAAGTCACTGAAATAGGTCTAGTGAAGAACAAATATTCATAACTGCAGGCACAGTACGAAACTCTCAAGAAGAGTGATGAAGTCTGGAAAGTTTTGATGACCGATAGATTTCTTGGAGCAGAGAAGAAGCTCGAAGCCATGCTCACAAGTCAAAGGCCAGTAACCCATAAGGAAGGGTTATGCTACAATACTTATGATGCTTCGACCTCAGCTCCATAGGATTCAGCAGTGAAGCTTACTGATAGGTTTGTCAAAGGGTGTACTGAACGGTCAGAACTCCAGAAACCTTTGACAAAAGGCAAGCAAAAGGTGAATGTACCTCATCCCACCTATCAGAAGTCTGGCAGATCTCGCTCACAACCTCCCAGTCAGAAGCAAAGGGGAACTTCTGTAAGATAGGCAGATCAACATGGGCCTCTGACTCTGACTCACCCAGCTCAGTACGGAAGTTACTATTACGAGCCAGTAGTCAAGAAGGCACCAAAGGTCCTGATGAAAGCAACCGAATCAGCTCAGAAGGTTAAGAGTCCAGCTAAGCAGAAGATCAGGACTACTGAACCTCTGAAGCAGAAAGAGTCAACATCACTGATCCCTTCAGTGAAGTATGTTGACGGTCAGGGAAGAAGCTGTCTGAGACTACGAAAGTAATCAGACAGATTTGGATTGCGAAACCACTAACTCTAAAAGACCCAAAAGAAACATAAAGGGTACCTAAGTGTAATTTTCTGTTCTACAGGTACAAAAAGAGCCATGGTACATGGATAGCGGATGTTCCAGGCACATGACGTACCATAAGACACTGCTGACAGACTACATCACTGAAGATGGACCCAGAATAGAGTTTGGCGACAATGCCAAAGGCTACACAAGAGAATACGGAACACTGAATATTGGAACCACCATAGTTCTAGAAGTATCTTATGTTGAAGGGCTCCAACATAACCTCCTATCTGTTAGTCAATTTTGCGATAACAATAAACGAGTGATATTTGACACTGGTTTTTGTGATGTACTTGATAAATCTACTGATAAAACAGTGTTATCAGGAACATGGAAAAAGAATATTTATGTTGCTAATTGGAAATTCGTGGAGCCTGAAGCTTGTTTGATAGCACGGAACGAAGACAGAACTGAGTGGTTGTGACACAGAAAGCTCAGTCATCTCAACTTTAAGGTGATGAACAAACTAGCATGTCTTGTCAGGGGACTGCCCAAGCGAGCATTCAAAAAGGAAGAAGAGTGTGAAGCATGTCTGAAAGGAAAGCAAACAAAGACAAGTCAGTATTCAATTATGTCACCATCTATTGACAGAATCCTTCAACTTCTTCACATGGACCTTTTTGGGCCAGTTTCTCCTGTGACGATCAGAGACAAGAAGTACATACTGGTGGTCATAGATGATTATTCCAGATACACGTGGGTACTTTTTTATCGCCAACAAGTCTGACGTCAAGACAACTTTGCCGAGGCTACTGAAGAGACTCAGTGTCGAGAAGGACATCAAGATTAAGAAGATCCGTTCTGACCGAGGTACTGAGTTTCTGAACTCAATGGTCAAGGAGTTCTGCGATACTAAAGGAATAGAACATGAGACGTATGTTGCACGCATGCCTCTACAGAATGGACTTGCTGAGCGGAAGAACAAAATACTGAAAGAAGCAGCAAGGACCTTAATCGCAGACTCTGGACTACCACTGATGTTCTCGGCAGAAGCCAAAAAACACGGAATGCTACACTCAGAATCGATGCTTAGTGACAAAGAAGCACATGAAGACGCCTTATGAATTATGGAACGGGAGAATTCCTTCTATATCTTATTTCCATATATTCGGTTGTTCTTGTTTCATGCACAATAATGGGAAGGATCAGTTGAGAACTTTCGATAGCAAATCTGACCAAGGATTGTTCTTAGGATACTCCACAGTCAGTAAAGCTTTCAGAGTTTTCAACCTCCGGACCCTTTGCGTGGAGGAAAGTCCTCATGTTGTCTTTAACGAGTTTGCTACTGAGAACAAGAACAGAAGCAACTCAGATTCTGAAGATGTAAGCCAGAAGCTACATAATCTTAACATAAACGAAGATCCTAAGATGATTCACAAGTGTTAGGATGATGATTCAGTAGAAGACATTCAGAATCAACCCACATTGAACGTAGCTGAGAAGAATGATTCTAACATACATAATCAATCCCATGTATTGTTCAATGAAGATACCCAAGTCGGTACTGAGACCACAGCTGAATGCACCAATTCAGGGGGAACAAATTATGTTCTTGAATCTAACACCCCTGCAGTGGATGATTCATCAGAACCTCAACTTGTCACTGAACTTCTTCAGTTTCAAAGTAGTGCTACTGAAATGCCTAATACTCTTAGTGTTTGCACTGAATCTGTTTCATAAGAAGAGACAAGGAAATGGCGCTCTTGGTTAGATACTCACTCTGCTGAGCTGGTCATTGGTGACCCTTCAGCAGGTGTTCAGACCAGAGCCAATCTGAGACAAGGTGAGAGTGCACTGTACTCGTGTTTCTTGTCTATTGAAGAACCTCATATTGAGCAGGCACTGAACGACGCTGACTGGATTATAGCAATGCAAGAGGAGCTGAACCAGTTCGTTCGCAATGCGGTTTGGGAACTTGTTGACAGACCCCGACACCAACATGTCATAGGAACCAAAAGGGTCTTCAAGAACAAGCGAGACGAAAACAACGTTATAGTAAGAAACAAAGCTCGTCTAGTTGCTAAAGGCTACTGTCAAGCTGAGGGAATAGACTTCGATGAAACATTTGCCCCATTTGCAAGACTGGAAGCTATTCGTATTTTCCTCGCATACGCCTCACATCAGAGATTCAAAGTATATCAGATGGATGTGAAGCGTGCGTTTCTCAATGGCGTACTGAAGGAAGAGGTATACGTGGAGCAGCCTTCCGGCTTTCAGCAGGGACATCAAGTATACAGACTCAGAAAAGCACTGTATGGATTAAAACAAGCACCTAGGGCTTGGTACGATACCCTGTCAGATTTCCTCCTTCATAAAGGTTTTCACAAAGGTACCGTAGACCGAACATTCAGCATTCGACTGAACAATGATATACTTCTACTGCAAGTCTACGTGGATGACATCTTCTTCGGCTCTCAGAATGTGACCATGTGTCAAAATTTTGAGAAGATGATGAAAGATAAGTTTGAGATGTCAATGATGGGCGAGATGAATTTCTTTAAAATCATTTTCATTAATTACACGACATTCTATGCTATCTTTGTTGAATTCACTTTGGATTAAATGCATGTCGTATCACATTACCTCTCTAAGCTATTTTAGTCTGAGATTTGACTAGGCGGCACAACCATCATTACCTTTTCTTATCTTTTAAGATCATGATCGTCCATCAGAAAAGCGGTTTTTAATCCCAACCGTCGATCAAAAAACGTTTCATATTCAAACAACCTATATATCGACGTGATCATACTTAAAGCACCATTTTCGCCATTTCTGTTCTGCATATACCTCCAAGTTCTCTGAAAATCTTTCTAAACACTACGTGTTTTTCACTATATTCAGAGAATTTCTATGATAGTCATGTCGAACCTTGTTGTCATCTCTCCTATTGATACGGTGGAGATTCTTGAGAAAGACAGAGTTTGGTGTGGCCGGTCATGGAGTTCGACTCCAGTGACTTGGAGTTTCTAGATGACGTCTATGATGCGCTGAGGGCATCTGGACTAGATGCGTTTCTGTCTAAGAAACCCTCATTCTTCCTTCCTCGACAGATCGCTAAGTTCTATCTCAACTTAGAGGAGGAAGATGGAGACTTGTTTGGGCCATTTCTAGTTCATCAGATTCCTGACCCATCCAAGGCTTCTCCGATTATGAAGCGGATGTCACTGAAGCAGGCATTTCAGAGGAGCTTCAAGCTTCTGAATCAAGGCATCAGTCCTGCCGGATATAAGGATAATGTGCTTGATGACTACCTGACACTATTATGTGGGAAGCCAACCACATTCAGAGTTGCCTTTCCCAAAAGCAGCATGTTTCCCAAGTTCAGGGTCTTGGCGTACATTGTGACACAGATTCTACAAGCCAAGCCGGTTCTTTCGATCAGGTGTCAAGGACGAAACTATAGATGATGATGGCCCTTTATGACAAAGCTCAAATCAACTGAGTCGACGTCTTCATAAAGGAGTTTCAGGCTCAAGGGGCGAAGTTGCGAAGTTCGATCGGTCAACATTCAGACTAAGTGCCAAGGGAAAACTTCGATATGGAATGAAGCTCTTAGTCATGATCGAGAACTTATGTGGAGCTGATCAGATTACATACGCTGATAAAGAATATTTCAACCCCAAGAAGATCAAGTTCCACAGCCAAGCCAGTTCTCTTCAGCAGATTAGCATTGGCGCCAGAGAGGGGAAGGGCAAAAGGAAAGCCCAGACCCTAGTAAAGAAGGACACTACCCCGCAGAAGAAGAAGGCTAATTCAGAAGAGAAGGCAAATTCAGCTAAGAAGTAGGCCTCAACAAAGAAGGCTCCAACAGTAGATAGAGAAGGTTCAGTGGAACAGGGGACTTCACCTCAAGAAATTATCCTTCTCCCCTTTCTCCACTGGACATACCACCGCTCAGCAGCTTGCCTTCTGCTGAGAAAGTTCAGTCTCCAATTGACATTGAGGAGATGGAAACTGACACTTAAGCTGAGACTCTTGGGTTTGAGCTTTCCTTGCTTCAATCTAGAGCAGCCAAGATGTTTCTGAGTTCATTCCTGAAATCGCCAGTCATTCTGACTTGGTCGATATTGCCAATAGGGCAAGGCTTCAGATGATATTAAAATTCCGAGACTGGATCACTCTTGAGCAGCTGATCAGATTCAAGTCCTCGAAAATTCTAAACACCGACGAGCTACAGCTGAGACAACAGATAGGCTATGAAGAGCCTGCTGACATTAGCTCGTTCGACGACCTTAGGGCGGCCATGCTAGCCTTGCTAGAAGATCGTTAAGGTTCAGCAGGTCAAGATGACCCGAAACTGCCCAGTGATGCATGAACTGAGAAACCTGAGGGTTCTCAACAGGAGAAGGAGGGAGCACAACCTTCTGATGATCTCTCTTACTCCCCTTCTCCTCCTGGTTCGGCAGCAGCAGAAACCTCTCGCCCTGCTAACCCAGAGCAGCTGTTGCTGGGGTCGGCATATGAGGTTGGCTTCGTTGCTAAGCGTCAAAAGTCGAAGGTAGTGGCGAAGGCACTCCTGAAGAAGGGGACTCAGAATTGTCTCCTTGCCAGGAACATTTACAAGCTATGGCGCCAGTCCACTGCAACTTAGTGCGAGGAAGTCAGGGCACTGAAGACTTCCATTCAGAATATCCCTCGTGTCCCTGACATCAGCTCTATTCTCACAAATGCTTTATCCGCACAAAAAGCTGACTTCGACAATCAGCAAGCAACGGTTCAGAAGCTACTGAAGGATGCACAGACTTCTATTCTTGATTTCTTCAAGACAGCTCAGACTGAGCTTCAGAACCAGATCTTTCAGCACACTCAAGCTCACTAGCAGAGGATTAAAGCACTTCAGGATGAGTGTGAGCTGAAGATCAACGCAAAGCTGACCAAGATTGAAGAACTTGTAGATCACTCTCAGCACAAGTACGCTGAAGAATTGATAACTGAGAGGAATGATCTACATCTAAAGTTTGAAAATCTTCAGAAGACCTTGGATGAGCTATCCCGATCTTATCAAACGCTCAGTACCAAGGTAGTTATTCCTCCCACCCCTTTGACCTTATTGGATGATGCCAAAATTGGGGAAATGATTAAAGGAGCAAAGACAAAGAAGTCTAAGGGGGAAGTAACTCGGGTTATTGCCCGGGGTGTCTCAGCAGGGGATAGCAGCTGAGACAGGCCCAAGCGGCTCAGAACCCAAAGAGGCAGAAACTGACACTTCTGAACCTACTCAGAAGATCATCGAAGAAGTGACCGCGTTCTTGGAGGAGTCGGATAATGAAGATACTCCTCTGCCTCCACCTGTATCTGGGAAGGGAAAATCATTACTGAAAATTCCTCCCCGTCCCAAAAGATACATTAGCCTAGCAGAGCAAGCACATATAGATGCTGATGAGAAGCTTGCCCGCGAGATTGCTGAGGCTGAGGCTGCAAATAAGCCGAAGAAGGCCCCGACAAAGGCCAGGACGAAGGCATCTGCAAGAAAGCCCATTTAGACGCAGGTGGCTAGGAAGCTCTCTCTCCGAGACGACGCTAATAAAGAACAAGAGAAAGAGAGAGAAGCTGAGAAGAAACAGGCTGATACATCCAAGCAAACTAAGAAGAAGCCGGCTGAGCCTACTATAGACGAATTGATCGACCTCAGCATAAGAACACTCGACTCCAGAGCTGAATGGCATCAACTCGCTGAAGCCAGAAGAAATGAGGCGGAAGCCATGGAGAGGGCGGCTGAAGAGGCACGTGAAGCAGAGAGACTGAAGCCTAGGCCACTACCTCCTACGGAAATGAAAACACCACAACCTCCAAATTCTTCAGACGAGGCCGCAAACCTAATGAGTTGAAAACTCACTTATGGCCTTGTGTAGTTGAGTGGATGCCCTGGGAGAAGACTCGGGCTTGGGAGACGATCAAAGCTGAATTCATCAAGAGATATTATGTATAGCAGTTTTAGCCCGACTCCGCCAAAGCCGAGAAGATTGTTGAATGGATTGAGAAGAATGATAATGAAGTCTACAATATAGTTCAAAAGGCCCTCCTTGAAGATAACATTGCAGTTAGAACTCTGGTCTTCAGGACTCTACCTCCAACGAGAAAGTTTGACGGATCACTCTTCACAGCCCAGATAGAAACAGAAGTTAGGAATGCAACTAAGGCTCTTGATCTTGAATCGACTGATCCTGAAGATATTCCGAAGATTCAGAAGCTGAGGCGAGACACTTTCAAGCTATATGGACTTCCATTGCCCGAGGATAAATTAAATGATTTTAAGGCAAGGATTCAACGCTTTAAATCTGCTAGGAAGTAGTCTAGCTTGTCTGTGTCAGTAGTTGTTCCCAAGTATAGCAATATGATGTAACTGTATTCTATTTCTCATCTATCAATACATCAGTTGCTACTTGGCCTGACAATTCCTTATTGTCTCCATGGCCTGCTTTGTTATACTTTAACACTCAGAATCACCTAAGTGGTTACTACTCACACACACACTGATTATCTGTGTGTTTGGTTCTTGCTTAGAGTAGAAGACTTGAAGATACTCTCCATAGATTCTCATTGTAATATTTATAAGGAGTTTGTATCTGATAGTTCTTTAGATTCTTAGATAGTGTTAGATAGTATAGTGATAGGTTTTGGCATCATCAAATAGGGGAAAATTATTGGGAGATGATTCAGCTGTTGTTTAGTGATTAGATGATTTGGCTGATCCTAAAACCCTATGTTGATTGGTGAACCATTCCTTGTAAAAGTAACGCCTTTGTCTTTGAGTCTTTGAGACTCAGTAGACTCGCCTTCAGCATGGTTCGGCTTAGAAGTTTTGTATGCTGTCCCTCAGTAGACTATCCGCCACAATGCGATGGAGTGAAGATTCAGTATGCTGGACTCAGCAGGAGCACCATACTGAAAGGTGTTCATGAGTCAGTAGAACTGGACTCAGCAAGAGCAGTTTACTGAACTCAGAGTCTTGGCCTTCAATAGAGTTGAACTCAGCAAGAGTATACTACTGGGCCTATGGGTCAGACTCAGCAACGGCTTGTTAGTTGCTTTAACTGACAGTGGACTTCAAAGTCAGATTCAATAGAGTTGTCCGAGGTCGTACATCTGAGAAAGGTCAGCTTCAGTATCAACTTTGAATTCTTAATATGTCTCAACCACTTTATGTACCTTGACCAATGACAAGCAGCCAGTTGGCAAAGTCTCCGAAAAAAGCTGTAAGTCAACCACTTTCTGCAAAGAAGCGGACTCTACAGAATTCAAAGAAAAGAAGTCATTTGCTACCTATATAAAGTGACACGTGGACAGTTTCGTCTCCAACGGATCTATTCATACTCACGTCTATAAATAGAGGGAAGGTCGTGGTCTTTCAAGTCGCACTACACGATCATACAAGCGACCATACGGTAACTCAAGCATACAACGAATCAAAGCTCTAGAACACTTAGCGTTTATTCAAGTGAAGAACACGAACCCAGAGTGTTTAATCCTCTTTGTTCTTCGCTCTAGAAGCTTTTTTCGTTCCCACCCTCTAACATTAAGCTCATTGTAATATCTAGTAGCTTAAACCGAAGGAGTTCATTTATTCAACTGTTCTTACTGTTAAGAACTCCTTCATAGTTGGAGATACATTCAAACCTTACCGTTTGACCCTGTAAACTAAAACTTGCTCAGTATAATCACAAGTTAAAGGTTGTCCTACGAACAAACTAACTGAGACTAACTCAGTATAATAAAATAGTGTCATGTTTTGTTCGGGACGAGTGGACGTAGGATCTTGCGTATCCGAACCACTTTAAAAATTGTTGTGTCATTTAATTGTTCAATTGATTAACTGCTATTACTGAAAATATCTTTACATAATCATACAACTGTTGATTTCAATACAAAGCTAAAATGTTGCACTAATCTACTGAACGACTTTATTAAACAAATGTTTTCAATACAAACCGAATTGGGCCTACACATTTCCGAACACTACTGAACAACTGATGAACGCTCCTGAATTCCGACATCAGTCAGCTAGCTAAGCTCAGCATCTTCAGTCATTCTGTCCACGCGATCAAGAGCAGCTTGTCTGGTCTACTGAATCCATTCAGTAGACATCTTCTGTGAAACGGATTGTTCGCGTTTGAGTTTGAGAAAAAGGTTTTCAGGTGTATTCACCCCCCCCCCCTACACCTGAATGTTTGACTCGGGACCAACACAAAGCTTACCTGCTCTGACACAAAAAAGCTGCTCCCATGCACAGAACGCCAACCACTCTGCTACAACATTTTGAAAATATGTGGCCGTTTTCCTTGGAGTTTTATGACATGTGGCATCGTTCTCTCCAACGGATCTATGCCTGGGTCACAACTATAAATTGAGAAGAGTCTCCAAGCAAACGCACAGGGACATCAAGGGAACACAAGCTTTCAAACGAAAAATCTCTAGCGAACTCAGAGCCATATACAGTGAAGAACTTGCTCTTTGAAGATTATCTTTGTTTAGTTCTTATCTCTAGAGAACCTCTAGTTACCCTTCTCTATCTAAGCATTCATTGTAATATCTTAAGCTTAGAACCTTCAAAAGTGTTCACTTTTAGAGAATTGTTCTTACTGTAAGAACTCCTTCATTGTTGGAGATCGCTTTCAAACTCCGATTTGAATTTGTAAAGTCGCTAAGGACTATAACTTAGAAGGGTCTATCCAGTGCACAAATACCTTGTTGAGGCTTGCTCAGACAAATCAACAAGACCTCCTGTTCAGCAGGACCGTGGATGTAGGATCTTGCGTATCCGAACCACGTTAAAAATTGCTTGTGTCGTCTACTATTTTATTATATTGTGCTCAAACTATTTACAAAATCATACTTTCAATAAAACTGACTTGAACAGTGCACCAGCCAAAACTATTTGGTTTGCATAAAACATTTTTTAAGAGATGAAGTTAAACCGGGCCCCACACTCATCCGCACAATATTCTGTGACTGAACTTCTCATACTAACCTCAGTCAGTAGAAAGAACTCAGCTACTGAATCACTCTGCCCCGCGATCATAAGGCTTATTTGGCACTGAACTCGCTCAGTAGCAAATCTCAGTAATTAGCTGGCCTTCGCGTTTGAGAAAAAACTTGCAATCAAGTGTATTCACCCCCCCCCGTACACCTGATACTTGTCTCCGGACCAACAGTGTTCTTGCTACTTCTCTGAGTGTTCTGCTCTTTCTTTCAGTAAGACCATTATGTTGAGGTGTACGAGCAGCTGAGGCTTCATGTTGAACTCCTTCAGCTTCGCAGTAGTCTTTCATCACTGAGTTTAGAAACTCTGTTCCACGATCTGAGCGTACACATCCAGGGGTTCACCTACAATAGAGCTTGTGTCCTGTGTGCATGGTGAAGATGAGCATATATTAAAGTTAGAGCTTACCTCAGCCTCTTCTCCAGTCATAAGGCACAGTTCAGTGTTCTTTTCAGCTTCGATTGCTATGAATGTTGCTTCGTCATCGAATGACTCCATGAACATCTCTTCATCACTCGAGCAACGAATAGCTCTCCGGCTATGTAGGCTTGTCTCTTCCTAACGAACTTGTCGCGTCTGGTTTGCCTTTCTGCTCTTTCAGCTGCCGTGAGCTCTGGACATTCATATTGGTAATGCCCAGTCTTTTTGCAGTTATAGCATGTTGAGCTTCTGCCTTCCTTTCTTGGTGTTTCTTTAGGTGCAGTGGAGGCAGTCTTAGCATTCTTGCATTCAGGTAGAGATTTAGATTCACTTTTCAGATGAGTATTTTCTCTCTTACCTTGATAGCTTTTTGAAGCTTTCTTCATCTTCATGTTTCTGAGCTTGTCCTTCTCCTTCTGGTATTTGACTGAAAGGAGAGCATATTTCTCAGCTAAGTTATCACCAGTAGGGATTAACATGGAACTTCCAGCTAATTGACTTGTAACTGAGGGACTTGCTCCAGGTGTGTTGATTGTTGCCTTGTAAGCATGATCTATTGGCACTTCAGTCTCAGCACCTTAGGTGTGTGGAAGGTTGAACTCAAACTCCTCTGCTTTTAGTTCTGAAAATATATAATCAGGAGTAACAGAGTTAAGTCAGTTCTTCTTAACCACGTAGCAAAAGAGTACCACTTGGCCCTAGAAAGAGCCCTTAAGATTTTAGTGTTGGTCTCCTTGTTGCTGAATGTTTTTCCCAGTCCATTAATATGCTGATTTGATTCGTGAATCGGATGCTGAAATCATCTATCAACTCTCCGGGTATCATGGCAAATGCCTCGAGCTTCTGCAGCTCCAACTCTAATTTATTCTCTTTGATTTGCGGAGTTCCTTGGCTCAGCACTGCGGGAGCATCCCAGAGCTCTTTTGCAGTCTTGTAGTCGTGCACTTTTCCTAGGTATGAGTCACTGAGCGTAGTCAGTATCGCGTTGCGTGCGACTCGGTCAAGATTGTGCAGGTTTCTCTCTTCTGGTGTAAAGAGGCTTTTGTCCTTGGGAACCTTCGGACCGGTTCGGGGCACCTATTGCTGCTACGGTTGTGAGGTCGACGCTATCAACCATCGGAACAATGGGTCATTTCTCCAGGACGTCTGTCATGCTGTCATGCAGCGACGTTAAGTGTGCCTCCATCCTTACATGCCATACCGAGTAGTTTTCTACTGAAAATATGGGTATCTTCCTTATACCTGAAATATCAGACATCTTGAAAAATATGATATAGGATACTATGAAGAGATGCAAGTGCAGAGAAAAAGGTTTTTCAGGATCTGTTCGAGTAGACCGATTTTTAGAAAATGATGATCAGAAGAACATCGCTCTGATACTAATTGTTGGTCCAGAGACGAGCCTTTAGTTGTAGGGGGTGAATACACCTGAATGAAAATTTCAAACTCAAACGCGAAAGTCAGCAAAGTTGAGTGTTGCTACTGAACTAGTCTACTGAACTAGTCAGTTGGCCAAATAAACTTTCTGGATCGCATGGGCAGAAATAACCTTCTACTGAGTCTATCTACTGACTTTAGTCAGTGAACAGAAGTCCAGTATTAGATTTTGTGTGCGGAAGTGTAGGCCCGAAAATATGTTCGTCTTAGTTTGAAAAAACCTTTTTATGCTGACTATTTACAAGGCAGTTTTATGCAATATGAACAGTAAATAATGCAACAGTTAAAATCGACACAAAATTTTTAAAGTGGTTCGGATACACAAAATCATATGTCCACTGTCCTGAACTAAGCAGGAGCTATTGTGTTAATTATACTGAGCAAGTCTCAGTTGATCTGTTCACTGGACAGATGCGTTCTCGTTTGCTTATATTGAGCAAGTCTCAGTTAATCTGTACACTGGACAGATTTCTACTTATAGTCGTAGTGACTTTACAATTTCAACCGTGAAGGTTGTGGTTTCTCCAACTTTGAAGAAGTTCTTACAATAAGAACAATTAAGAAAGCTGAACTCCTTTGAGTTTTCTAAGCTAATGATTCAATAAGCTTGCATAGAATAGAGAAAGGGAAAGAATTAAACTCTATAGTGAAGAACTAGAAGGATCTCTCTGAATGCAAGTTCTTCGCTGGAATAGACTGTGAGTTTGCTAGTGTTTGATCGCTTGAATGCTTGTGTTCCTGGTGATCTCTTCTCTGCATGAAGACTCTTCTCTATTTATAGCCTCAACATATGAATAGATCCATTGGAGAGAGTATAGACACGCATCGAAAACGATAAGAAAAACAGACATCTTCATTTTGAATGATACTGTAGAGATTCCCTCCTTCTCAGTTTGGAAGCAGCTTTACGTCAGAGCGGGTACAGTGTTGGCGGCTTCTCATTGGTCGAGGTTTAGCAAGTAGGTGAGGGTTGTTCAAACTCCAATACCATGCTGAGTTGAGTTCATCTGATTCCTCGGTCCTTTTACTGAATTGTCTCGTACTCCATTCTTCTGAGATATCAGCTCGTGGCTCAAATTCCTGTGTAGATTCACTAGGTTGTAACTATCCCAAGTGAGTTCTTGATGCTGAGTTCTTTGGCTGAACGACAGATGATCTACTGAACCCTATCAGCTACTGAACTCTAGCTAGTCTACTGAGTTCCTAACATGCTGAACTCAACTAAACTATTACATTATATAAGGTTCATCATTCAGCTAGGGTTTTGGGATCTTCAAATCTTATCATACTGAATCTCATCCCAACAGAAACGACGGGTAGACCTCCTTCTGGTCCCGGCGAAAATGTTTCGGAGACCTATGGATTCGCTAGTGGTGGTTCTTCATCCTACCGACCGGAAGGTGTGAAGAAAGCAAAACTGAGAAAAAAGAATATGGAAGATATGGAGACTACTCGTAAGTTCATTGCGGAAGGCAATGAGAAACTACGCCAACAACTGAAGGCTTCAATAGACAAGAAAACCGATCTTAAGCATGTAATCAGAGATGATAACAACATGATGATTGAATTGAAAACGATTGATGATCCTTACAAACGTGAATGCTTCGCCTTGAGCAAGCTAAAATTTACGAGACCCCACTAAACGAAAGTTTGTTCCGGAATTTATTCTCGGATACTAGAACCTCTAGAAATGATATTCTTGATTATGATTAGATAATTAGTGTTGATTTAAATTTATGTCATGTATTTTCCTTTTATATATAATATGTATGTATACATTGTAATTTTTCAAAATTATACCACATATTTATATTTTATAAATGAGGATCAATATTATATTTTACAAAATTATAAAATTAATCCTATTCCTCTACACACAAACCTCAATCCAACCACGTGTCTATCTATCCACAATATTTTTTTTATCTATTTGATTTTTTTCTTTATTTTGAGGAGCAAATTTCATTCATCGTTTAGAAAATTATAAAAACGTGTGGCCGGTGAGATCTTATTTACACGCATAGAGAGAGAGAGAGCCACCTATCAAGAACCAATTTTTTGACTACCCATTCCAATTCTTGCTCCTAAAAAAGGAGCTATGGAAAGAATTATCAAAATGTATGATTTCTTCTTCTCTTCTTTTTATCCACCCGGCATGATTTTTTCTTCTCTTCTCTTCTGATAACACATATGAATTTGTTGCTTATCTGATTCTTCTTCTTTGATTTCTGCAGAACTTAAAAAGAAAAAGAGGAATTGAAAAAAGAAAAAGATAGGGGAGCCAATTTTCTACCCTGTGTGCTGGGGAGTATTTTTGTGCAAGAGATATGCCCCCTAATTTGAAGGACTCTGAAGATTCATCAAAGTTATTTGATTGTGATTTTCAATTATACCTTTTCTCAATTCTTGGAATGCGGAGAGGGTTCTCAAGTATGAAGTTGCATTGCTTCGACAGAACACTCTTTAAATGTCCGATGTAATGTCTCATACACTTCATTTTGCTTTTGTATATGCAATTTTGTCAGAATTCTAAATTTGATATCTTTTTTTCTACTTCAGAATTGTTTTGCATCTACCAATACCATCATGACTGAGTCTGATTGCATATGATATCTAGTTGATCGCCTAATTTCAGGTTCACTTAATCATGATGTTGGTTTTTGGTAGATGAGGTGAACTCGCAGGTCATTCAAGTTGTTTTTACTTTTTGACAATATTGGGACTTGGGAGATGGTTTTGCATTTTAACCTCTCATTAGTCTTATATAAACACACCATTTTATCTTTAGCTCGACCAAAATGGTGGAAACGGGTCGGGTCTCTAATCACAAACCGGCAATCTACAAACTTGCTGATTGCTTCCCCACAAATCCTCAACTTCTTGATAATTAGAATTTCATCATTTTGATCGTGCATCTTCTTTCTACTCGAGCTTTTACTCAAACATGAAGAAACTAACTCTACTGTACAAGTTAAATTTAACTGATTAGAATGAAATCCGTTTACTCAAACAAACTTCACCAAATGACTGAAAATTCGAAATAAATGTTTACATGTAATTTGATGGTAAGTTTGGCTTTTTTGATTTACTCAAAATTATAATTTATTAAGATTAAATAATAAAAGTGAAAATTAGGATTTAATGTTTATATACATGTTATATAAAAATTGCTTTGGAGATCATTTTTAAATAAACAAAACAATAATTATTTTTATACTATTGAAAATTGAAACTAAAACGAAAACAAAGTAATAGAAATATAATGGGGGAGTTTACTTCTCTCGTTTCATACGGATCAGTACAAATAATACTATATATATATAGTGCTACTCAAATCAAAGACAAACTCTCATAATTAGAATACTTACAAAAGACTCTTGCAATGCCACGTGATGAAACCGAACAAAAATAATTAATCCTAAGTGCTAAACAACACAAAATTGCAATGTTGACTGATATCAATATGTTTAATTTAAACAACAAACAGCCAAGAAAAATGGGGTAAAAAAACAATAATCAAATTTCCAATTTCTGCCTCAAATCAAAACATCCTGTACCCACCTTTACCGGCAAACCAAGGCAAAGTCTAGACGACGGCGTTTCCAAGTTATCGGTAAGGCCAAACGACGCAGCTTCAACAATGAACTTCGACGCCGTTTCGAACGACATCTTAAGGAACGGAGAGATCGACTTGGAGATACTCCCATGCCGGCTCATCGGCCTGTACCCACCCATATGTGTCATGTAATCCGCGATCAAGCTGAGGTGGCGGTAGTCGATCTTCACCCCATATACATCGAACACTTGCTTCACCTCTCGTATCAGAGTCGCCCGGGCGGCCTCTACACCGTACGTCTTCAGCACCGCATGAACGTCGTTGGAGTAGAGACGGCTGAGGTCAAGATCTTCGTGCATCTCCCAGAACGGCTTGAAATCGACCCCGGATCCCTTCATAGCCCAGTACAACGCGTCGTCCTGTTTCTTTTCGCCCCTCTTTGGTTTCATAGTGTCATCCCAGATGACGGTTTTCTCGTCGGGGTCGTATTGGACTAATCTACATTGGCTCATCTTGCCGGACTTCTTGATGTATACCTTCTTGGCTGTTTTCTGGGCAATCTGTAGAACAAATGTTTAGTTTATAATGTGGTAAAACGCGCTATATATATATATAAATATATATATATATATATCTCTACAAGAGGGAGTCTAAACCAATCGACGTCACAACAACATAACGAAACAAAAAAGAGAAATATAGGGAATGAATCAAATAACAGATACCTGAGCAAGTAAAATATGAGGCTCTGTGGTAAATCTGAAGTGGTATTCGAAAGTAAGACCTTTAGACTTCAAGTTGACAGCGCGGCGTATCTTTTTACTGGAGTAACCTTTTCCTGATAGAAGATCCCTTTCTGATTTACCGCTACCCTTTTTCTCCGTGGATTTGGCTTCGGGGAAAGCCTCATCAGCATTTTCTTCATTATGTTTTTCATCTTCATCTTCATTGTCTGAGTGTTCTTTTCCCTCGTCTTTGCTGGCTTCCGTACCCTCAAGATCTTCGTCATTGCTCTTCATTTTATCTATATCTGCTGATAATTCATCATCATCAGCATCATTGTAGTCTTGTTCATCAGATTTTCGTTGCTTTCTCTTCAGCGTATCTCCATCATCATCTCCCATTTCATCATCACTATCTGCATCATCATCGACATCAGCTTCATTCGTCCATTTCTTGGGCGCATCTTCCTCAGCTTCAGATGATGCTCCTTCTGATCTTATGCTAGACTTGATGTCTTTAATTCCCCTAACTTTGGCGCAGAGAATGAGATGATTTTCTATTGCATCCTCTAATTCTATAAGAAATGTAGACTCGAGGGTATCCTTTACGTTCTCTACCGACACAAACTCAGTGTCTTTGAGTTTAATTTTCAACTTGTAAATTCTGGATACTTCATGGTGGTGAATAGAGAGTTGAACTACCATACTCTCTACCAAATCTGCCACCGTGAGTCTCTTTGCCTTTGAAACAAGGAACACAACATCATCCCTAGAAACCGCAGATGATTTGTCAGTCAATAGTAATAAGTACATATACTTTGACATGCATCATATAGTAGATTGACATTATCTCACTTGGATCTGAATTCCGAGAAGGGGCAGGTCAAAATGGGAGTCCTAATGACATCTGATGCAGTCATCAGAATCTCCTGGAGACGAGGAATACCAAGCGTGACATTCATTTCTCCACGGCCAGCCAGATGAAAAGTGTTGAGTCTGAGACGAAATAAAGCAACCACGTTAGCCATAGGACATAACAGTAAATAGCTTAGCAGTGGATAATGGTGAATACTCGTTCCAACTTAAGGATGGTGACGCAATCTAGACATGAGAACATGAAACTATACCCCCATAACAATACATGCTTTAAGAAGTGAAGGCAGAGACACGTCGCACTTGAACTAAAAAAGAAACATGATCAACTAAACAATTTGCTATAAGTGAAGTATATCATAAAAGAACATACAGTCAATCAATCTAATGCTGTGAATGTTCAAGTTATATAGATTTTAGAGGAAATATAAATTTAATCATGAATAACGGATGCTAAACTGGAAGGTAGCTATGCCAGGAGTTGATGAATCCCTCAGTAATTAGGACTAATCAAGACATCAGAAATAAAACAAATAAATCTTACGTCATCTGCGTTGATGGTTCGCCTACAGACTGAGCTGCAATGACACCAACTGGTTCTCCTGATTCAGCAAGACATGATAGATATTTCTGCTTCACTAACTCTAAAAAGCCTTGCTCTTTCCCATGCGCCTTCTCTTTCTCAGTTGTGTGTTCCTTCCTTTTACTCTTGTGGCGTTTGCGTACATGCTCACTACTTGCATTTTGTTTCCCAGATGATTTTATTTGTGCGTGATGAATAAAGCGGCTAGCTTCTTCTTCGAGCCCCTTGGGCAACTCGCTGATGTAACTATTGAATTCCCGCTGGTTCTGTAATTTTTGGCAGATAGTTTCTCGATTCTACAACATAATGAATAGATATGTTAAGCCCTTTTTCCTTTTACCACTGTTTCAAGCATATATAAGTACTAGAAAGTTCAAAGACCAGAAGAAAAAGAGGAGAAGAATATAAGAAATTTACATCTTCTAGTGCCTCGAAATTTCTCAGGAAGCTTGTCTTGTGCACATCAACACCATCTTCCCCGTAGTAAAATTGAACAATAGAACCATCAGAATCACGAACTGTGTAGTCGTAACAGACTTTCAGGCTCTCAAGATTTTTTATGAGACAGCGTTGTAGATATCCACTGCGAGAAGTCTTAACTGCAGTGTCAACTAACCTGTACAAAATAAGTTAAAAGTTGGAGATGGATATAGCAAGAAAAAACAGATGCGAAACGGAAATAGCTGTCTATCAATGTTAGATCTCTTGAAACAACAATTATATGAAACTAGGGCCAACTACGCTAAAGAGAAACTTCAGGGTAAAAAGTCTTCCTCACTCATAACATTTCTTTTATGTTGGATACTTAAATCATGTTCTTTTATTTCTTTTCCTTTATTTTCGAAATTTACTGTCTACAGTGCTCCTCCCAGAGCTAAAGTGCGTAAAATAATAATTATGCCTGGAGCAACAAACAACACAATAAGACTCAATATTTTGCAGAAGAAGAATAAAATAAACCAAGTGGAGACTAGCAATTACCCTTCACGACCAGCCATGCAATGGAAGTAATACTCCTGAGGTTGGAGGCCAGTAAGGAATCGATCAGTGATAAAGCCACCTGCTCTAGCTGCGAAATCCCACGGAGGAAAAGAGGGCAAAGTCTTCCCAGAAACCATTCGAGGCACTCTTTTACCTTCCAACTCCTGTTGCCCTAGATAGGCAGATATTTGTTGGAAATTCACCTATCCAAAATGAATGGAATTACCATGTCAATTTGCACTACTTAAAAGGTATATATGAAACATTTAAACAGACATATCGGAAAAACGAGTATATCACAAGATTCTGCTCAAGAATGAATACTGGAAACTTGTTTAACAAAAGACAGCTATCAGAATCCAAACAGGACAACAGTATAAAAGTGATATAGATTTTTCGTGCAGTGATAAAAGTAAGGCAGGTAATATTATTGGCAAAATATTTCAAGGTAATAAGTGTTGTGAGACATAAACACGTAGAAAGTAGAGAAATTGAAGCAAATAAAGGGGCGGAAACATAACATAAGCAGGATACCAGGCATCAGCACAAGCATAATGGACATAAAGTGTGGAAGTATAAATGAAGGATGAAAATATTTTCATAGCATATGACTGGCTAGAATATGTGAATGGATAGAAGCTCAAAATTAACCTCTACATGAAACATAATTATGTCTATGATACTGAGGTCCAACTCCACTGATAGCAGATTTCAAGTTTTTGGAAGAACAAAACAGTACCATGGACAACTTCAGGAACAATTAAATATTCGAACTTACCGTACTACCCTTAGCGCCTGTTGTGGTCATCAACGAGATGCAATTATTTGGAAAAGGTTTTAACAAGCCCGCTGTCAGTAAATGTTTGAGTATCTGAGAACCTTCTCTAGTTAGCCTATTTGTCAATTTGTTTTTCATTTTCATATCCAAAGATGCAGTGCCAGAATCTCTATCACTGGATATGACTTTCTCAATTTCCAACTGAAGCTCCTCAGGGCCTACGGAAATAGAACCAAAAGAAGAAAGGGTAAGCAGCACATTCAACAAAAACGATGTAATGATAAATGATATAAAAACAAGACTAAACTCTCAAATGAATATTCAAGCAAATCTACAGCCTAAGAAAGTTGAAAACATATGTAAAAGTTGGATAGAAGAGTTGCATACTGCAATATTGGCATCTCTGGGTTTAGCTCCTAAATCGATAGCACAATATTAACATAGAAAACATAATTTAACATAAAATAAACAACTGAAGTTGCAACACGCCCCACTTGAAGAACATGAAGAACATGTATTTCATTGAGATTCTCATTTTCACTGAATACATACCATTTCCCAGGTTGGTAATTTCTTTTAAGAAGTAGTGATGCAATACATTAAAAACTCAAACATTTCGTACAAATTGCATAATCTAGACAAAAACAAATATCTCATCAGACTATGTGCTTGGCATTAAAGTATAAATAACAGGTATTATATGTATTTGATACGTATGTGTATCATTCTCTGGTGGCATATGACTTGCTCCAATAGAGAATGGATAACAGAGGAACATAGTAATTGGCTGTATGAGTGACTTTGAAAAGATATATATTTCAACTGAGAATCCAAGGAGCTAATCAGCTCTAGTGGTTTTTAATGTGAGTGAGTTCAAAGTGTGACAAGAAATGGCCACATAGATGCCAACAGTTTTTGTTAATAACACTTGAAAAGAACACCGAAACTGACCCCACAGATAAACTTTTTTTCCAAAAACCGCATTAAAAGATTAGTCCTGCATCAGAATGGTAAATCAAACAGCTATATTGTTTAACAGGTTATCTATATTACAGTAGTAAAGCTTCCAAGTATACCCAATGTCCAATTAACTCGTCTTGCAAAGGTGAAACGGGCAACAGTTTAATCATATGCAAGGCAAACTGAGAAATAGAATAACATAGCTTTAACATAGAAGAAAGTTTCGAGGAATCTTCCCGCACGATACCTATTTGCCCAGGTTTGAACTTAACAAAATCGCAGTGAACCTCTTCACCTACATCTTCTCCTTCGAGTTTCTCCTTCCTCTGAAGATCGTAATTAGGTGATATGATAAGGTCGTCTACCCCACATGTGAACCCTTGAAACTACCATGTCAGGAGAACATTAATTGATTAATCAGCTGAGATAACTCTTATTTTATCAAAAATATAAAAAATTATTTGAGAAGCACCTGCAAGAAGATTGTAAATACTCGGCTAAATGCAGAGAGCAAAATGCCTGCACTATTAGATCCATAGAGCTCTTGCACTGTGTGAACCAAACCAAACTTTCCAAACTGAGCCTTGTCGATTACACCACGTACTAGCTCATTTTTCCAAATCAATAGATCATGTTCAGCATTGTGATCTTGATCTTCCTCTCCATTTTTGTAACTCGCACTAGCAAGGTAGTTCTTTGGGAGTTTTGCTTGATTTTTAACAGTACAAGGTGCGCAACCTCTTGTGATATGGTTCAGTAATGCTGTAATTAACTAGGGAAGACAAAAAATAAAACATCAGAATTACTTCCAAACATCAACGAATTCCTTAAACTAAAAAGTTCTGTAATATAGGCATGTCATGGATGCATCATGTTTATTAGGCAGAATATAAGCGTCTGAGAATCTTAACCTGTTTCCCGGTCCAAAGTGGTTCTGGTTTCCATACAGCAGGCAAGACACATTTCACCAGACCTTCAGAATTTAATATTGAAACCTTCCGAGAATGGTCACCTTGATGCGAACCAGGCCCAGCTGCAAATATACCAGACCCGTAAAGAAGCTGGCTAAATTCACTCCAAGTAAGAAATGTATTCTTCATTGTAAGAAGCACAGCAGCTACAATATGATCCTGGAATATTATGATATTTTATTATGCATGTGGAGGAAGGAATACAACTAGCAAGAGGGGGAAGGAACCAAGAACACAAAAACGAAACTGAAAATGGGCATTCACTAACAACTTTCTGTAACGTAGAAAACAATTAGTTTTCTGTCTGATACTGAAACCTGAATCAAGCCTCTCACAGTGTCACCCTTTGTTGGAACAATATACTGTTCATTAGCATTAACGATATTGTAAGCTTCCGCACGAGAAATTTCGTCTTGAGGAAAATGCACATTAATTTCATCACCATCAAAATCCGCATTGTATGAGCTGAAGGAAGTTTAAAGTGAGGGTTTCAGTTTACAGCGTATTAAAGCAGAAGAGAGTATATACAATATACAACAAGGCCAACCTGCAATTTGCATAATGCATCCGAAGTGTTCTTTCTCCTTTCAATACACGAACAACATGAGCCATTATACTTGGCTTGTGAAGTGTAGGCTGAGAAGAATCAAGAACAAAGTTTAATAGCAGTAATCAACCGCATAAGATATAAGAGAATAAAATGCGGATCATAAAAGAGATATCCTCTTAACGGAATGAACTTGAAGGTATCATAAAAGAGTTGGAATTCAATATAGACACTGCCTTCGTGTTTTCTGATATACAATTCCACGCGTACTTCACAGATACACAAATGTGCAATATAGGGTATATTGAATTTACTATTAATCTACATGAAATCTGGTGAAATCAATAAACAAACATATAAAAGAAACAGAAGGATCTTGTACATATTTTAATGTAGAATATGAATCAATGCTTAAATGGGCCATTTCGAGTACCTGACGATTTACAAGCACAATATCCCCATCCTGCAAGTGGCGCTTGACAATCTTGCCCTCAAACTCATGCTCATTGATCTTCCCCGATTCGGTAACTACACCTCGTGAAGAAGATAATTTTCTAGATACTACTTTACATACTAACTTTTGTTTTTTCTTATCATCAAAGGATAGGCTAACAGAGGCTACGCTGTCCTCATAACGTACAGCTCCAGGATGAATGTCAGGCCCATTGATGACAGCATTCCTCAATTTTTCAGCATTCCAAGGAGTAACTCTCTAGAATACATCAGGTAATAAATAAGAGATGTTTCAAAATAATATATTGTATATGCTTGTTTGACATGAGAAATCATAATGATTGCAATCATTTGTGAACAAAAAGAGCAACCGGCTAGCATATGACCTCTTCACACATTTGTGCATGCAAATATAATTACTTTGTTAGTTTAGAACTATCTTAAGGAATACTACCAAAAGGTGCTAAATGAATCCATACCTCCGGATATGTCAATTTCAAAGCAAAATTTGGAGGAATTCCAATTTCATTGACTGCCAAGTAGGGATCCGGAGATATGACGGACCGGCAAGCATAATTGACCCTTTTGCCCATCATCTTCTGACGGAATAAACCCTCTTTCTTTTCAAGGAATTGACAAATTCCAGAAGGACCATCTTTTATAGATTGACCTGCAACAGCTGTGAGGATAGAACAGTTTATATGACTGCAACACAAACAGTTGTAACAGAACTTTTGACTCTAAAAAAGTAGCCCGTATTCGTAAGCACTAAGCAGTAATGGCACTATACTGGAAAAATTGGGAAACAATAAACATGAAGTTGTATCTTGAGTGCAGAATGTTTGGGCCAACAAAATCATGATAAGTTCCCAGGAGATAATGTACTTTTTATAAACATATTTGACATAAACTTAAGGTTACCTAATAAAATGATTTTTCGGCATATAATCCTCCCCTATTCTGGCACAGCAAGAGTTAGGAATTAATTATCACCCATCTGGGCTGATGACTGTTCTAAAAATTGTCTAAAGAAGAAGAGGAACAGAGTAAATAATGCAGCTTGCTAAAGAATTTAATTTAGCGGCTAAAGAGTTCATAAGACAACCTGGAAATACATTCAACTACAAGATGATTTTTATGTAGTTTGCAAGGTATGTTATCTTTGATAAGCTCCAGATATTAAACTATAGGAACCTAGTGATTTCAACCTATCACTCAGAAAGCACTTTATACAGCAACAATTAATAGGACAACTTTAGTGGCCAGTGTTATCAATAACTAGCGCGAATCTACTACCAACATTGTCCTGAATTGCGACTTGGTAAGAGCAAAATAAGAACAAATTGACAGTTCCTCTTATATATTCAAGAAATGGTCAACTCCCACAAGACAGAACTGAATGGAAATTTGTGTGAAAAAAGCACATATCAAGACACTATAGCAAGATCAAAGCATAGGGGAAAGTTGAATTATTAGTAAATAGTATTGTTTGAAAAGGAAGCACCCATAAAAGCTAAAATCCGAGAAATTGACTTACGATTTGCAGTTTTGCTATCATATAATACATTGATGGATTGCTGAAGATCCATCCAGCGAGTAATAATCTTTGAGCGTTCGGAATTATTCAGATGAGCATTTCCTAAAGCAATATTTGCCTGCAGTACCTTCCCCAATAGAACAGTATGTGGATGCTCCATCACCTAAAGGAAAAAAACACACAAATGATTAAGAATACAAATTGGCGGCAGCAATACTATAAAGGCCATGAAAAAAATTCATTCAAATTCTACTGAAATTCTTTCAAAAGTGAGAAAATAACAATAATTCAATTCCAAACAAGACAAGGATATCAGACATTCGCTTCCAATCCAACAATAAATCTAACTATGCACCAAAGTAAGAAAGCAGAACAAAAGGACAAGCCTATAAACAACAAATCTTCTTTTAAATGTCAGCATGTAATCATGATAATGCCACAATACAGATTTGAAGATACAAAGGCCACTGATGCACTACAACATACACGAAAATAGTTTTCTAAACACTTACCGAATCACCACCTCTGGCTGGAGGTCGGAATTTTATAGGAGGTACAAAAATATTCTCTAGGAAAAACATTGAGTAGCCTCCTCTATTTCCAGAACTTCTGTTATTGTTCTGCTGAATATCACATATATACGAGCAAAGAGTAGCTTCATTTTCCCATAAACGCCTTAAAATATCTCTTACCTATCAGTTAATAGGCAAAAAAGATTTATCAACAGATTTAACTTTTCAAATGGATATAAAATACATGAGACTTAATACTAGCAGGCAACCTCTGATGGTAGGAGAGGTCCTGAAAAATTGATAGCTGTATCCAGCAACCCCTGATTTACACTTCTGTTTTGTTTTCCGCCTTTTTTGGGCTTTTTAGAGCTAGCAGAGGCATCAAATGAATGGGCTTCAGTTATCTCAGAGCTTAATATTGCATTTGCTCTCAGCTGAGTACTGGAAATTCCCTCCTACAAATGCAGCGGGAAATAATAGAAGTTAAAAATAAAAAATATAAGAATTTGAGAAGACAATAAAATTTGCATTATTTGGTCCAATGTAGGTTTTCTCAAATAAATGCTAATGAAACTTTCAACTATTTCATCATAAGGAAACGCGACTCATCCACCCTTTTTGAATAAGTTAGCTTGCATCCTGTAGTAAATGTTGGGGATCGATGGTTCGCCTAGTATATACTATATAGCAATTTGTTTTCCAGCTGTTGCTCGTGGCATTAGCAAAAAAACAACAAATTGGTTTTCTTCTTAACCAATTTCTATGCAATATAGTGATAGATCACAAAATACATGTGTCTTCAACCATACTAGCCCCACTGATCAATCAGAACATCTGCAGAATGCAGTAGACAGAGGTTAACGCCTATCTATTTTTTCTCACAAAATGATTTCTTACATATGCGAAAAGATCATAGAGGAAACAAACAAATGCAAAGGGAGTTTTTTAAGTTGAAAAACTCTTTGCTTGAACCAAATAACGAAAACCTAAAATTTGAAGTTAAGTCAAGACTTACAGTCAGTATCTTGCTCGTTTCCAATGTCGACATATCACCATTTAATTTATTAAATGCTTAAACTAGGTTCTGAAAACACATTAAAACGAAACGGACTTGAGACAATCAACATTTTTAAAATTCTATATGGCTGTGGACATCAAGAAGATAAGAAGTAACACTAGAAGTGCGTAAAGATTTAAGAATGACATTAATTTAACCAACAATAACTATATCGTTATATTTGTACAAACAATAAATCAAAATGTAGACATTGCGATTATGTTGATATTCACGTGAGGTGACAAAAAGTCTCATTAAAGCAAAACAAAGTGAAGCCTGAGACATTAACATAATAAGAATGAATAATAAACTGTGTAATTCCAATAAAAATAACTCAAGCAATTATGTTTCATATTCGCCTGAAGTCAACCGTGATGCACTTGTATGATAAACAAAAAGTAACTTGGCAATCAATTCAGAATAAACATACCACATGAAACCATCCAAACGTTGGTTTAGTAATTTTTGGGTTGTTGTGTTTGCATATCTTGCACTTCTTGTCTTTTTTCTTAAGGAACTCATTCAAAATCGACATAGATTCAGTCAGCAGCGAAGAGTCCCAAAATGCATCCTTCTTATGCTCGTAATGATTTTCGCCGTCTGAAAAGACTCCAGAACGTGATGAATGACTTCCTTGACTATCTTCTCTATCAACTAAATCCACATCCTTGTGCTTTTCCTTGTCTGACACATTTTGCCGCAAAGTCATTGCAGCAACAATATCACCCGCTTGTATCCGTTCCAATTGAGAAACACAATTTTGAACCTAAATCAAACACATGATATTTTCAGACAAAGTAGCATGCACTATGAGTATAAGAAAATAATAAGCAGCCATAAGATTATATCAACGCACCTGCCCTCTGCTTGCTCGAAAATGAAAACAATTAAAGCACGTTTTATTGAGAAGATTTGTCAATATATTCACAAGCAACGGATTGTAGGCTGGAGCAACAAGCTCGATGTGGCCACAGTGACCAGGGCATTCGTACCCAGTTAGGCCGCATGATTTACAACTGCGTTAAGTAGGATAACTTGAATAACCATTCGAAAAATATTTATTCAATTCATATAAACTTACTTAGAGCCAAAGGTGTTGATGGGCCCCAATGCCGAATCATACAAACCACCGGGAATTGCCGCCTCCAATGTGTCGAGCAAATTAGGATTAGTAATTTTCACCAAACTCTGCTTCTTCACTTCTTCATCCGTCATGAAAGCAAAACGCACCGAACCCACAACCTCAGTCGCCTAAAAATGAAATAATTATTGAAGTTATATAGGAGAACACAGAAATAAAAAGGTTATCTTATCTTATCAGTCGATAAATTTACCATGATTACTCAGCCAACCGACTCGGAGCAGCAACGAGGGGGTGGGACTCGGTGCTAAGCTGGAAAGGAATGCAACAAACGTTTTGCAGATTCTGGTAAAAACTGACGAATCACAAAATATAAGTAAAAGAAGACGGCGACTAGCGGCGGGAGACGGCGACGAAGCGGAGTTTTAGCAGCAGAAGGTAAGAAGAAGAAGAAGAAGAAGAAGAAGAAGAAGAGAAGAAGAAGAAGGAGGTTTTGCAGGTCCGAAAATAAATTCGGAGAGACGGAGGGTTTTGCTTAAAACCATAATTTTATGTGTTGTTAGTTTGTATCTGAGTTTCGCACTACTAGTACTTGGGCCGGCCACTTGTTAAAATTATGTAATAAAAGCCCAAAAATATGCATATTATCGCCAATTATTCCTTATTCCTTATGTTTACAAATTTCCAATTATTCATTATCCTTATCTTTACAAGAGTATAATTGTAAAAGTAATTTAAAAATTATTTAATTTGTACAAGTTCATGTTTTTTATTATTTTGAAATAGAATGACCGGGAAGACGCATCTTCCTGTAGCATCAATATTGATAAGTAGCCTCATGACTTAGGAAGTATTGTAAATATATTATAAATATATATATATATATATATATATATATATTTACCATATATAGTGATGATGATGAGTTCATTTGTAACTTTATAAATAGATGTTTTTTAGTACTCATAATAATGCACATCTTGTTGGTCCCAAGACACGCTTCATATGTAGAGGGGGGAAATGGGTGAATACACCTGAATACAGATTCTTTCTCAAAAGCGAAAGTCACCTTTAGCTGAGTGTGCTGTTGAACTGAGTCAGACATCCAAATATACTTTCAGCTCGCGTGGGCAGAGATTTCTTCTACTGAGTTCAGCTCTACTAACTTATGTCAGTTGAATAGTAGTTCAGTATTAGAGTTGTGTGCGGAAGTGTAGGCCTTATAAAACGTCTCGGTTGGAAAACCAGTTTTATGTTGAGTTTCTGAAATACAGTTGAATGTTGAGTGAATAGTAAATAATGCAACAATAAATCAACACATGAGGTTTTTAAAGTGGTTCGGACACGCTGGGTCCTACGTCCACTGTCCTGACACAAGCAGGAGAACTTGTATTATTTATATTGAGCAAGTCTCAGTGATCTGTTCACATGACAGATACAAACTTATTTGCTTATACTGAGCAAGTCTCAATGATTTGTTCATAGGACACAAATCTACTTATAGTCGTAGTGACTTTATAGGGTTTTCAAACTTGAAGGTTTGAGTTTCTCCAACTATGAGGAAGTTCTTACAATAAGAACGTTTCACAAAATGTGAACTCCCTCGGGGTTTCTAAGCTAAGGATATTACAGTTTAGCTCGCTTAGATAAGAGAAGGGGAACAAGTATTCTCTAGAGAGAAGAACTAAAGAATATTCTAATTCTAAGTTCAAGTTCTTCGCTGGATATGCAGTGAGCTTGCTAGAGATCGTTTGTGCGTTGAAAGCTTGGTTCCCGGTGTCTTTCTGCATGAAGACTCTCTTCTATTTATAGTGTTCGATTTGTGAATAGATCTGTTGAAGAGGGTCTAGCCACGTGTCGAAACGACAAGGAAAATAACTACTTTAATTTGAACGTTGATGAGTAGGTGAACTGTAGAGGTACGCCTCTTTTTCAATCTAGGAGCAGTTTTTGTCAGAGCAGGTAAGGCGTTGTCGGCTCCTTATTGGTCGAGGTAGAGTGTTAGGTGAGGTTTGTCAAACATCAAGGTTGACTCCCTCTGAATCCTCGGACCTTCAACTGAAGTGTCTTCCTACTGGCATTCTTTTGAGCATTCAGTACATGGGGCACGAATTCCTTTGCAGATTCAGTTAGTGGTCGGCTGACCAACTGACTTCTTCGATACTGAGTCCATCAGCTGACTGCAAGGTCTTCTACTGAACTTCACAGCTATTGAACTCTAGCCTACTGAGTTCCTAAGATACTGAACTCAAACTAAGCTATTACATAATCAAAGGTTTATCATTCAACTAGGGGTTTTAGGATCTTCAAATCTACAAGATATTGTTCTACTGAATCACATCCCAACAATTTTCCCCTATTTGATGATGTCAAAACCTTTTACATCTTCTATAAAAAGAAACATGCTAAGGTTAAGAGCTACTACTACTGAGTTAAGATCTATTACCAGGTATGCTCCAGCCAACATATCAGAGCTTACTATATTATGAAAAGAAAGTATCAGAGCAATCACATTTAAGAGTGTATCAGAGCCTCATCAAATTAACAAAGTCATAGCCTACTGAAGGTATCAGGCCCGATACTCAGAAAAAGGATCACAACTCTTAGTAGCTAATCATCTAATCAACACTAATCAATAATTTCCTCCTAACAATATCTGAAAGACAATTTCCCCCTAAGTCATATTAGAAAGCAATTTCTCCCTATATATGTAAGAGCCCTTTCCCCCTTAATAATAGCAAGAAAAAAAAATCATAAGGCAGGTAAGCATATATAAATCACGGAGGGTCAGATAATGTGAGTGAGTGTGATCTGATCACTGAGGTGATCAGTAGTGTTGAAAGGAAAACAAAACAGTCGTAAAGACAATGAGTAGTTATCAAGGCTCAAAGCAATAGATGTAATATATGATGATGAGATCATTACAGTACAAGACAATCTATCACTACTGACTAAGTCTAGGAGACGGAGAGAGAGCCACCTCTGCTTCTTCTTGAACTTTTGCATGCGCGCTCTGAAGTCAGCAGACTTCTTCTCCAGAAGTTCTAGGCCATATCCTGAATATACACGATTCCTCAGGGCCTTGATCTCCATCAAGTTTTCAGCATCGTTCTTGTCCAGTTCTTTGCTAGCTATATCATCTTCGATTTCTTCTTCAATCTCCTTCTTACAAATGTTGTGTTGGTGAGTGAGAGGAGGAGAAAGAATTCTGAATTCAGGTGCCTTCAGCGTCTTGCATGATTGCTCAAGCAAAGTCTGGATCTCAACAAGGAGAGAAAGGTCAGCAACAGTTAGGATTTCTCTGAAATAAAAATCAGGATCGGCTCCTTCATCAGTTAGCTTCCAGATATAAAATTTCTTGATGAAGCCGATCTTCAGTTGTTCACATTTCTGATTCAGCTTAAGGGGCACCCAGTCGTCAGTTCTTTTGTAAATAATTCTCTTTACTTCACTGACTGGCTCCCTTCTCCTGAAGTACTTAGAAGTAGTTGGAATACTTCTATCCTTTACAGGGACCCTCTCCCTAGCTTCCTTGTCTGTTCGCAGCCTGAGGGCCTCCAGGTCAGCTTGGCGTAATCGTTCCTTAGCTTCTCTGATCTGTCCGGACTCAGCTGTTCTGTCCAACGCTTTCTCAAATGTGTCCCATATTTCCTTATTTCTTGCTCTTGTTCTTTGGAGGGCACAGTAGAGGGGACGTGCTGATTTTCTGAGTCGCTCGGCGATGATGATTTAGACTTGGATGCGCTGGGCTTCTCAGTTTTGGACTGTTGGGGAAGAGTAGTTGAAGATCTCGTCTGCCTAGGTAGTACAGATCTAGAGCGAGTAAGCGCTGGAGATTTGATATGTACGCCCTTTTTGGCTTCAATCTTCCTCTTCGCATCGTGCTCTTTAAGTTCCTTAGCCATTTTGGCATCAAAAGCGATCTGTTCTTCTTTAGATCGGAACTTGAGCTTCTTCGGCTTTGGTGGATTGGGGTCAACAGGGGCCTTTTCCTTATCAGATGTCCTGGTTGGAGGTGGTAACTCTTCAGTTTGTAGCCCTTCAATAAATTTGGCCATCTCAGTCATATCTGCATCTTTTGGCTCCTCAACAGGCTTTCCCCCTTGCTTGCTTCATCCCCTTTATCAGCTCCTTCTGAGCTGGGTCCAGCTGGAATTACTACTGAACTTGGTTCCCGTCGCTCGCTCTTCTTCTGCCTTAAGGAGGGCTCTCAGCTGAGCTGATCTGCTCTTTTCCCCCTTTTTGGCATCATCAATTAATGTTGTCAGGGAAGTTACCTTGTTCCTCAGATCATCTACTGAGGTCTTGACTGTCTCAAGACCTGAGGCTATGTTAGTGGCTACATCAGTATAGGACTCCCACCGCTTGTTATGCTCTTGATCTATGGCGTTCAGTAGAGCAGATTTCCATTCTTCAAAGCGTCGGAGGTAGTCTTCCACTGCATGAGAAGCATTCTTTTTGATTTCTTGGCAGGAGGTGTGCTGATTAGTCAGTGCTTTGGATACACTGTCAGCCGTGAACTTGTAGCGCTCCTCGACTGCCTTATGGACTCGACCTGTTGCAGCAGTCATTTCTTCAGTGAACTGTTTGGCTTACGACTGCAGTGTAGTTTGGAATTGAGCATTCAGGTCAGTCTTTTGTGCTTCAAGTGCTTGACTGAGGATCTCTTCAGCGTTGATTATCGTTGGCGTGCTGATCCTCTGCACTTCAGTAGAAAGGTCTTTCATCGTCTTTGTCTGAGCCTCAGTGAACTTGCTCCACTTAGTGTTCACATCATCGGCAAGAGTTCTGTTCTTGTGTGCATGATGCTTAATAACCTTATTAATGGATTCCGTGTTGATGTCCTTGAGCTCAGCAGCCTGATATCTGCTTTGTTTCTTAGGCTGAGTCTTGGATGGAGTAGGGATGATCGAGCCTGATTCTAAAGGAGGTGTCGGTTGATCATCCTTAGGAGTTTTACCCTCAGCAGATCCTCCCTGGTCTGCATCCTTGGGTGAGTCAGTTGGAGGAGGAGGAGGAGGAGGAGGAGGCTGAGTCTGAGAGGAAGACTCGTCTTGAGTTCTGATGCAGAGGAGCATTAGCATGGCGGCTCTAAGATCCCCAAGCGAGGCGATGTCGGCCCGGCTCGCCATATTCGATTTCCTCTTGGAGTTGTTGTTCCTCCTTAACTAACTCGGCCTACCGTCTTCAGGAAAATCGTCTCTTCTAGCATATCCTAGTCAAAGAATCGCAGATGCATTTGCACCCGAGCACGGACAACTATGTCCACTAGATCCTTATGATCATGGATCTCGAAAATCTCATCGGCAACCTCTTCAGCGGCTCTGCTCCTAGCCTGAAGTACTGAGGTTGGATGGAGGAGGAGACCTCAGTGGGTGGGGTCATCTCAATCGGAATCTCTGACTAAGTCTCCTTCGAATGGATTCTCTTCACCTTCTCCTTCAGAGTCATGTCCTCCTGACCCGACTCTGAGCCCTCGATGGAGATAGGTGTGGGAGCGACTGAAGACTTTGGCTTCTTCAGTGTTTTCTGCTTCTTCTGTTGAGGCAGCTTAGTAGGGTGGGGATCCTGAATGATCTCCAGAGGACGTTTATATGCTTGTCCTCGCCCTATTGATTTCTCAGCGGCCGCTGCATTCAGAAATTTGATCTGTTTCTAATCAAAATAGTACGCGTCAGCAAAAGACACTCTCTCTGGGCAATGATCCTCTATCAGAATGCTGACTTTGTTGCCGTAGAGAAGTTTTCCCTTGGGAATCAGCTGCATGCCATCTATAGAGTTGATGAATTTATGAGACTGAGCTTTAAACTCTGCTCAGAAGAAGGCGCTCCGTCCACGATTGCCATCATTATATGGACTCGGATGCGAGAGAGCTGATCGTACGAACCCACTGAACTAGTCAATATATGGTTGACTATATAAGCCAAGCCACGGTACTGTGGGAGCAACTGACTTTTCAGAAATGCAGCTTTGAAGACGACATTCGTCTGACCGCTGAATCGGCAGAGATAATCATCAACTGAGGATTCCTTGTAGCCAGCAAGGGGAATCCCTTCATCTTCAAGGTCGAAGCTGCGACAAAGACATGTCGCCACGTCCATCTGAGTTGCCTTGTCATACCACTGATTAGGTGGACTTCATGCCTGGAGAGGATGGATGAGATGTCATTGTGATCATCATCCTCTCTATAGTTCAAGAAGAACTCAGCTACTTGGCGCGACAGGCTCTGACGCGGAGCCCTAGAGAGAATCGCTAGGAGACCCGATCTCTCAAGTGCGTCGAAAATGGGAGCCATGCACTCCACGCCACATGTCCTGACAGACAGGACGGGTTCAAAGAGAACCCTCTTCCCGGATATGATCTCCTGAATATCCTCAGGGATCAATACATCACTTGTGGGAACGGTCGCCATTGTATAAAACGAAATCGGCAAAAACAATATTAGCACTTGAAAATAGAGTAAGTTAGTAAGACAAATTTAGTTTATAGAATTATTACCAAAGGATGAGTGCTTATGATGCAGTAGGAGTCTAATGCAGAGAGATAGTTGCAGAAAGTACAGATCGTTCGAAAATGTCGGATATATGATTTAGGTAAGAGATAACATGCATATATACATATATATATATATATATATATATATATATATATTCAGATTTGAATATGAATGGTTTATAAACATGCTGTTGAGATTAATCGCTTTTTAAGAGGTGGACGGCTCGATTAGATGTTATAATAGGTTATGATTACTGTGCCACCTATAATCTTAACCTACTTATCTCTATCACTTAAATGGTAAGGTGAAATAACATGCATTTAATGCGCCGCAGTCAGTGTTGAGGAATGTCGTGAGTTTAATGAAAAACGACATACTCAATACAATACGATGAACATTAAAGGCGAGAAATAAATGCTATGACATGCTGGATCACCAAATGCTGAATTAAATACTCATAACATGTCACCTGAACATCGTAGTCAGCTGATACCACATTGACGATACTTAGTATTTCAGCAGAACTGAGAGTAAGTTCCCTATTACTCGGGACTTCCCGGATTGTTTATCGAATCGTGTCGAGTAGGGATCCAATAGACCTAGTTCTACGGAGAGTTCGTTGAATCCGGTCTCAACTAGAGGTTTGGTCAGGATATCAGCTCTTTGCTTATCAGTGTGGATCTTCTCCATTCTGATATCCTTTTTCTCGACATGGTCTCGGATGAAGTGATGACGAATGTCCACGTGCTTGCACCTTGTATGTAGAACAGGGTTCTGAGTGATTGCAATGGCACTAGTACTCTCGCAGTAGATCGGCACTTCATCTTGATGAATGTCATAGTCTCTCAGCTGTTGTTGAAGCCACAATATCTGTGCGCAATAGCTTCCGAAGCCTATATATTCGGCTTCGGAGTGGATGTAGCTACTGAATGTTGTTTCTTTGAAAACCACGATATGAGCTTGCTCCTGAGGAACTGACAAGTTCCTGAGGTAGACTTTCTGTCGATTCGGCAACCTGCATAATCAGTATCAGAATAACCAGTTAGTTCAAGGCTATCATCAGCAGGATACCATAACCCAACATCAGGTGTTCCCTTTAGGTAACGAAGAATTTTCTTCATTGAATCTACATGGCTCTTCTTAGGATTCGCCTGAAATTCCGCCATATACCTACAACATAAGTTATGTCAGGTCTGCTGGCTGTAAAATATAGTAAAGAACCGATAATAGCGCGATAGACAGTTGAGTTAACAGATACTCCCTCTGTATCAAGATCAATCTTGAGATTGGTGTTCATAGGTATCTTTACTAACTTGCTGGATTCGTAGCCGAATTTCTTGATGAGATCTCTTGTATATTTAGCTTGATTAATGAATATTCCCTTCTTGGATTGTTTGACTTGAAGTCCAAGGAAATAGTTAATCTCTCCCATCATCGACATTTCGAACTTCTCTTTCATCATCTGCTTCAAATTTCTGACACATGGTCAGATTCCTTGATCCAAAGATGATGTCGTCCACGTAGATCTGCACCAGTAGGATGTCTTCTTCTGACTTGATACTGAATAGGGTGCGATCCACTGTTCCCTTCTGAAAACCTTTCTGAAGTAGAAAGTCTGAAAGGGTATCATACCAAGCCCTGAGTGCTTGTTTTAACCTATACAAAGCTTTCTTAAGTCTATAAACCTGATATCCCTGCTGAAAGCCGGTCGGTTGTTCAACATAGACTTCTTCTTTCAGCACGCCATTCAGGAAAGCTGACTTCACATACATCCGATAGACTGTGAACTGCTGATGTATTGCATAGGCTAGGAATAGACGAATGGCTTCTAATCTTGCGACTGGGGCGAATGTTTCGTCGAAGTCTATTCCTTCAGCTTCTCAATATCCTTTGGCAACAAGTCGAGCTTTATTCCTGAAAATGACATTGTTTTCATCAAGCTTGTTCTTGAAGACCCACTTCGTTCCTATCACGTGTTGATGTCTAGGTCTACCAACAAGCTCCCATACGTCATTTTGAGTGAACTGATTCAACTCCTCTTGCATGGAAGTGATCCAGTCAGCGTCATTCAACGCGTCCTCAATTGTTTGAGGTTCGTCAGTCGACAAGAAACAGAGGTATAAAGCGCTCTCTCATTGACAGAATCTGGATCTTGTCTTGACGTTAGTTGATGGATCTCCAATTATAAGATCGGAAGAATGAGCATCTAGCCACGAACGACGAAGTCTTGTTACTTCGTCTAGAATTGATTCTACACAGATAGTAGGAGTGTTAGGAATTTCAGTTGTACTATTCTGAGATTGAAGCAATTCAGTAACAAGGGTTGGGTCTACTGAGTCACCAGGTTCAGGGGAACATCAATAGTTCCCCTGAGTTGTTATTCTCAATGGAGATCTCAGTTACCACATGGGTTTCCTCATCGACCTAAGTTAACTCGGATTGATTCTGTTCATTAGAATCAATCTGTTCAGCTACATTGTCTATTGGTTGATTATGAATTTCATCGTCTGAATCATCATCCCAAAAATGCTGGATCTTTTCAATGTTATCTTTTAAGCTTAGATCCTGTAGCTTGCTCATGACCTCTTCAGCTTCTGGCTGAGAGTTTGACTTCCTACTCTCAGAAGTAAATTAATCAAATACAACATGCAAAGGGCTTTCCTCCATGCAAAGGGTTCGGTAGTTAAAGACCCTGAAAGCTTTGCTGACCCTGGAGTATCCTAAGAAAACTCATTGGTCTGACTTGCTATCAAAGACCTTTAATTGGTTCATTCTGTTATTGTGGATAAAGCATGAACAACCAAAAATATGGAAATGCGAAATACAAAGTGTTCTCCCTTTCCACAATTTATATGGCGTCTTCATGTGCATCTGTATCAGTAGAGATCGATTCTGAGTGTAGCAGGCAGTATCAGTAGCTTCTTCCCAGAATTTCAATGGTAGACCTGAGTCTGCGAGTAACGTTCTTGCTGCTTCTTTAAGTGTTTTGTTCTTCCTTTCAGCAAGTCCATTTTGCTGAGGCGTACGTGCCGCTGAGGTCTCGTGTTCAATGCCTTCAGCTTCGCAGTAGCCTTTCACCATCGAGATCAGAAACTTAGTTCCACAATCTGAGCGTATGCTTTGGATCTTGATATCTTTCTCGACGCTCAGCCGCTTCAGTAGTTTCGGCAGCTCAGATTTGACGTCAGATTTGTTGGCGATGAATATCACCCAAGTATATCTTGAATAGACATCAATGACTAAAGAGCATATTTCTTTCCTCTGATCGCCACTGGACTGACTAGCCCAAATAAGTCAATGTGCAGCAGCTGAAGGATTCCACAGTGGAGGGTGACGAAATAGGCGAATTGCTTGACTTTGTTTGTTTCCCCTTCAGACATGCCTCACAGTTCTTATGTCTTTTGAATACTTCGTTGGGCAGTCATCTGACTTTAGCATTCCTTGCTAGCTTGTTTATTGTTTTGAAGTTCATATGGCTTAGTCGTTTGTGCCACAACCATGTTGTTTTGTCATCTGACCTCGTATGTGCTAGCAAGCAGGCTTCAAGTTCGGCGGTATTCCATTAAGCATAGTATATGTTCCTTCACCGCGATCCTATAACACAGTTTTCCCTGTAGATTTATCAAGAACATCACAAAAACCTGCGTCAAAAGTCACTTTATTGGAGTTATCACAGAATTGACTAACAGAAAGAAGATTATGTTGAAGTCCTTCAACATAAGATACTCTAGGAACTATCGCAATCCCTATTTTCAATGTGTCGTATCCCCTTGTGTAGCCTTTGGAGTTGTCACTAAACTCAATTCTGGCTCCATCTTGCTGAACGTAGTCGATCAGGAGGCTCTTTTGATGTGTCATATGTCTTGAGCATCCAATGTCGACAATCCAAGGGTCCTTTAGCACCTGCAAAACAAAGACAGATTTAGGTACCCTTTGGGTTCAGCTTGGGTCCTTAATTGTTAGATTTAAGGATCCAAACTTGTCTGATAGCCCTGATGGCTTTAGACTTCTTCTTTCCCTTGTTGTCAGTAACCTTCTCCACTGAGCTTGGAGAAGCTGACTTCTTACTCTTTTGGGGTTCAGTTTTCTTCTTTTTCTGAACCTTAGAGCTTCTGACTCTTGGCTCATAGTAGTACGAACCATACTGAGTTGGGTGAGTCAGCTGTTGATGGCCATACTGCTCGGCCCACCTGACCTTCTTGGTCTCCCTAAATTTTCTCTTGGTGTTCTGGGGCTAGAACAATGGGTCATCTTCTTGTTGCTCGGCTAAGGTACTAGAATTTTCTGCTTGTTCTTTGCCTGAGGGGATGTATAGTCTGCATGCTGAGTCACCCCTTGGACAAACCTATCAGCCAGCTTGGTGGAGCTCTTTTGTCCTGAAGTGGAGGCTTCAAAAGTGTAACCAAGTCCTTCCTTAGTGGAGCATGGACTCTGAGATCTTAGCAGCTTCTCCAACTTCTCCTTGGCTCCAATGTATTGTTCTGTCATCAAGGTTCTCCACACTTCATCGCTCTTTCTCAGAGATTCATATTCTGCTCTGGACTGTGTGAGTTTTTTCTTAAGATTAACAATTTCACTCTCTTTCTCAGAGATGTCTTTAGTCAATACTGAAATCTGTACTTCTTAGTCTTGAGACTTAGTCATTAGAGAGTTAATCTCTTCCTTAAGTCTCAGAGCAAGTCCTTTAGACTCAGTAGAGTTCTGACTTCTCTTTAAAAGTCTCTGATTTTCTGCTTTCAGGATTTCCATCTCCTAAATCGTCTTGCTGAACTGCTGGCTCATCTGAATTTGCTCTTTAAGCAAATTCTCGTATGCAAGAACCACATCTAGTAGTTCACCTGTAATTGAGCTCGTGTCATGTGTGCACGGTGAAGAGGGACATATATTAGGGTCAGAATTTACCTCAACCTCTTCTCCGGCCATAAGACACAGTTCAATGTCTTCTGCTTCAATAGCGACGAATGCAGCATCATCATCTCGATGATTCCATGAAAAGCTCTATGTCGCTTGAGCAGTCAGACAACTCTCCAGCTATGTAAGCTTGCCTCTTTCTAACAAACTTGTCACATCGGGCTTACCTTTCAGCTCGTTCAGCTGCTGAGAGTTCTGGACATTCATACTGAAAATGTCCTAGTTTCTTGCAGTTGTAGCATACTGAGCTTCTGTCATCCCTTATAGGTGTGTCTTTTTGTTCAGCGGGAGCAGCTTCAGTATTCCTGCAATCAGGTAGATGTTTAGTTTCACTTTTTGAGTGACTATAATCTCTCTTGCCTTGATATTTCTGGGAAGCCTTTTTCATCTTTCTTCGGAACTTGTCCTTCTCCTTCTGGTATTTCACAGCAAGGAGAGCATATTTCTCAGCCAAGTTGTCAGCAATTGGTAGTGTTGCTGAGCTTCCGGCTGACTGGCTTGCTGCTGAGGGACTTGCTCCGGGAGTGCTAACTGATGCCTTGTATGCATGATCCATTGGCACTTCAGCTTCATCACCGAGGGTGTGTGGGAGGTTGAATTCAAACTCCTCTATTTTTAGCTCTGAAAATACATAAACATGAGTAAAAGAGTTTAAGTCAGATCTCCTCAGACACGTAGCAAAAGAGTACCACTTAGGCCTGCTAAGAGCCCTTAGAATCTTGGTATTGGTCTCCTTGTTGCTAAATGTTCTCCCCAATCCGTTGATGATGTTAATCCCGGTTTATGAATTGCACACCGAAATCATCTATGGACTCCCTAGGAAGCATAGCGAATGCCTCGAGTTTCTGCGCCTCTAACTCCGAGTTTGTTCTCTTTGATTTGTGGAGTTCCTTGGCTCGGATCTTTGCGAGAGCATCCCGTAGCTCCTTTGCCATATTGAAATCATGCACTCTCCCAAGATAAGAGTCACCGAGGGTCATCAATATTGCATTCCGCGCAACTTCGGTCAAGGTTGTGCAATTTCTTCTCTTCGGGAGTGAAGAGGCTCTTATCCTTGGGAACCTTCGGGCCGGTTCTAGCACTCGCTTGCTCCGTCCCAGTGCAATTTTGACCGAGTCGACCATCGAAACAATAGGTCATTTCTTCGGGACGTCGGTCATGCTTTGTCATGCGCGAAGGGTTAGATGAGCCTCTATCCTCACCCGCCATACCACGTAGTTCTCTCGTTGAGAACATGAGTACTGTCCTTATCCTAGAAATATCGGACATTATAGAAAGATAGGACATAGGATGCAATGAAGAGATGCAATATGCAGTGAAAATGGGTTTTCCTATGATCTTGTTCGAGATAGACCAGTATTCAGAAAATGATTATCATTAAGAACACCGCTCTAATACCAATTGTTGGTCCTGAGACGTGCTTCAGGTGGGGGGGGGTGAATATACCTGAATACAGATTCTTTCTCAAAAGCGAAAGTCAACTTTAGCTGAGTGTACTACTGAATTGAGTCAGACATCCAGATATACTTTCAGCTCGCGTGGGCAGAGATTTCTTCTACCGAGTTCAGCTCTACTAACTTATGTCAGTTGAATAGTAGTTCAGTATTAGAGTTGTGTGTGGAAGTGTAGGCCTTATGAAACGTCTCGGTTGGAAAATCGGTTTTATGCTGAGTTTTTGAAATACAGTTGAATGCTGCGTGAACGAGAAATAATGCAACAATAAATCAACACATGAGGTTTTTAAAGTAGTTCGGACACGTTGGGTCCTACGTCCATCGTCCCGACACAAGCGGAGAACTTGTATTATTTATACTGAGTAAGTCTCGGTGATCCGTTCACATGACGATACAAACGTATTTGCTTATACCGAGCAAGTCTCAATGATCTGTTCATAGGACACAAATCTACTTATAGTCGTAGTGACTTTACAGGGTTTTCAAACTTGAAGGTTTGAGTTTCTCCAACTATGAAGAAGTTCTTACAATAAGAACGTTTCACAAAATGTGAACTCCCTCGGGGTTTCTAAGCTAAGGATATTACAGTTTAGCTCGCTTAGATAAGAGAAGGGGAACAAGTATTCTCTAGAGAGAAGAACTAAAGAAGATTCTAATTCTAAGTTCAAGTTCTTCGCTGGATATGCTGTGAGCTTGCTAGAGATCGTTTGTGTGTTGAAAGCTTTGGTTCCCGATGTCTTTCTCCATGAAGACTCTCTTCTATTTATAGTGTTCGAATTGTGAATAGATCCGTTGGAGAGGGTCTAGCCACGTGTCGAAACGACAAGGAAAATAACTACTTTAATTTGAACGTTGATGAGTAGGTACTGTAGAGGTACACCTCTTTTTCAGTCTAGGAGCAGTTTTTGTCAGAGCAGGTAAGGCGTTGTCGGCTCCTTATTAGTCGAGGTAGAGTGTTAGGTGAGCTTTGTCAAACATCAAGGTTGACTCCCTCTGAATCCTCGGACCTTCAACTGAAGTGTCTTCCTACTGACATTCTTCTGAGCATTCAGTACGTGGGGCACAAATTCCTTTGCAGATTAAGTTGGTGGTCGGCTGACCAGCTGACTTCTTCGATACTGAGTCCATCAGCTGAGTACAAGGTCTTCTACTGAACTTCGCAGCTACTGAACTCTAGCCTATTGAGTTCCTAACATGCTGAACTCAAACTAAGCTATTACATAATCGAAGGTTCATCATTCAACTAGGGGTTTTAGGATCTTCAAAGCTACAAGATATTGTTCTTCTGAATCTCATCCCAACATATCTCATTTTCCATCTCTCTATTATTCTCATATTCGTTTTAGTTTATAGCACGTTATCAGCACGGAAACGTTCTTCTCCCAATAAAAAATATCCACGAATCGAAGGTTTGAAGTTATAATAATCTCACACCAATTTAATTGTTGTGATGCGTCTCCATTCCTTTTAACTTTATTTATTTATTGATTGATTACGTATCCAATTGGTGTTCTTAAATAAAATTTAAAAATAATTGAATGGAGTGATATTTTCGTGCTGCAACACACAACATCATATGAAGATTTTTTAAGATGACTATAATTTACTTTTCTGTTGTTTACTCTTATTATATAATTATAATGGTTGCTCCTAAAGTAGCATAATTAATAATCCATGAGAGATAATATATGCTCTTGTAGAGCAATTCATCGACTTTAAATATTACATGCTCTTGAAGGGCAATCGAAAAACATATTTTCAACCAAACTTGTTGCTTAAAAGTAGCACAATCAATATTCCTGAAAAATATTACATGCTCTTGAAGAGCATTTACAATTAATAATTCTACATATGTATACGCTTTTACTTACTTATTTGTTTGTTTGTTTACTTAATGTTAAATCTAAATGTTACTCCTGAAGTAGCAAAATCCATATTCTTGGAGAATATCGCATGCTCTTAAAGAGCAATTCAATTTATTTATTGAAATGATTTAATTGTTTAATCACCTCTACAACATAAAAAATGGATAACAATAAATGATTAAAAATAGATTACGAATAATAAATATACTAAGAATTTAAAATTAATACTAAGAAATATAACAAAAATAATTAAACCACTAAAGAGGAAAAACAAAGCAATTTGATGCGTGAAATGCATCTATTTAGGGCTTTATATTGATGCATTTATTTGTAGAGCAATATCATATTGTGTTAATTCTGGGCTATGCCTAAGTTATATTATACTTCGTCCCATTATTTATGTCCCATTGGGATTGGGCGCACGATAATTAAGATAGTGGAGGTAATTGTGGTGTAAAAGTATAAAGGGGTGGGGTCCACTTGGTTAGATTGATTGTGGTCCACTCATTTATTTCCTTATTTGGTATGAGATATAAATAATGGACAACCAAAAAAGCAGTGGGGCATTAATAATGGGACGGATGGAGTATGTAATATGATATATTATTTGATGCATATTTAAATAAATAAACAATTTAATGTGTAAAGCAGAAAATTCGTGCATGTGTATCTACTAAATGACGCATACATTTATATTATTAAATGCATTCATTTGTATTGATTGATGCAAGTAGTATTGAATTGAGTGAATCCTAATTATATCATCTTCTAGTGCATGAAGTTCTTTAGCTAAGTGCAGTATTAATAATTAAACAGTAATATATTAAAATCATATCTATCCACAAGATCTCATCCATATTAGCTATGAAGCATTTCAATTTAAAATATGATGAAACCACGAAATTCCAATTTTAGTTGCATGCTAAGTAAAATATTATGAAAAGCATTACAATATATGTAGGTATGTTTGACAATATTGATCGAAAATAAATTATATTCATTTTTAATAGAATGATAAATAAAATATTGATCGCTTACCTAATAATTTATTATACATTTGGATTTTTTTATACATATAAAACTACAACTTATCAAACATATTAGTGCATAATGATCCATCCTACTTTACATAAAATGTTTTATAGGAAAACAGTCACTAAAAATTTTAAAAAAACTACCTAATGCATCAATAAGCAAATTAGAATGCAATAAACTTCACTAAAAACAAACTTGATACACTTGATTCATACTTTAATAAATATCACCAGAATAACATGAAATCGATACTTAATTGTATTAAACAAAAAATAAAATAAAATGTATGAAGCGGTTTTATTAAATAAATATTGAATAAAATTAAATGAGGATACACTTACTAAAATCATGAGATTGTGTCGTGCGTGGAAACGAAAATCTTATTTAATGATGTAATGTCAATTACATTTTAATCCTTTTGTGTATTCATGAGTATTCATTCATTTAAGATGTATACAAATTAACTAAATAATATTATCCGTTGATGCAATTAAATCAATGGATAAGATTGGTTCTTAATTCTCACTAAATGTCTTGGTTCTTATTGGATCCAATATATATATATATATAGAAGTGACAATATTATACATTTGCTACAAATAGCCAAATACCCCCGCATACATAAATGTCCCTGAAGGACAAATGCAAATGGTAGGAAATAGGGCTGGCAAAGTAGCGGGTCGGGCTGGCCCAGGCCCGAAAATCATCCGGGCCGAAAAATGTGAAGCCCCCTTGCCCGACCCGGGCTTTCGGGCGGTGTGGGCGGACTTAGCCGATGTAATTTATATTTTTTTAATTAAGTGGATAGTTGAGGAAAAAAAAAACCAAAGATACTTTAGAAACGATTATGATTTGGCCGACTAGGAAAAACCAATTATGATAATTGATAATAATAACCACGGCCTCCAATTATTTTTATAATCCACGATTCGGAAGAGCTTCCACGGATTTTGACTCAACTTTGAAAAAAAAATCGCCAAGATCTTTCTCCTACATTGATCATGCTTAAAATGAAAGAGAATATACATACATATGGAGAAAATTGTGGAAGTGTATTGTGTGTGAAAGAGAGGGAAAATCGAGAGGTAATGAAGAGTTTATAAAAACGTAATCAATAACATTGGCCGACATTTAAAAATCAAATTCACTTTACAACCCACATAAATAACTCATTAAGACAATATGATTATAATTGATAATGATAATAATTTATGATTTAAATTGAATATTAAAAAAATTTAAAAAAATCTGGTAGGCTTTTTTAGGCCCGAAACCCCAGGCTTTTTAGGCCCGGCTTCATTTCGGGCCTCTATTTTCGAAGCCCAACCTAGCCCCGGGTACGGGTACTCCGGGCCGGACCATCGGGTTCTAGTAGCAAATGAATTTTGCTGGTTCTAGTAGCAAATGAGTTTACATCTCGTCAAAATGTGGTCGACCAATTGGTTCTAAATGAAGTTTAGTACCTAAGAAACATGGGTACAAGATATGAGCCAAACAATGACGAAAATGATTATCAATAAAATGAAAGTTCCTGAAGAACTACAAGCGTTTGAAAATAATGATATCTCAAAATATTGGAAAGATCAAATATTGTCGTGGACACATGACGACATATTCGTCTTTAATATGACTCTTGAAATGATAAAAGATGATCTTCAACGAGAATCTATTAGGGATTGTCAAGATATAAATAATTGGCCAAAGAGGAACGAAGTCATACAAGGTGAATTTATATTCCCTAGAAAGCCGGAAACATTTGGACTTGTAGTTCCAAAATCTGGAAATTATATCCCCGAAGGATACAAATGTATTTTTGTTACAAAGACAAACGAAAAAACCACGAGATATAGGGCAATACTCGTAACACAATGTTTCTCTCAAAGATCGGGAATTAGTTATGTACTCTCTCATAATAGACGTCATTATATTTTAGAGTTTGATTAATCTACTTATGTCACAAAGGCTTGATATGCGCCTTACGGATGTAGTAAAAACTATCTATATGATTCACTAGATAATTATATATACTTGAAAATCCCTAAAGGATTTAGCTTACTCAAATCATGTAAGTCAAAAAGATGTTTTCAATTAGATTGCAAAAGTCATTGTAATGGCTGAAATAGTACAGTTGTATATGATATTGAAAGAACAACGAGTATCCTTTGATAGAAGGATACATAAATGACGAAAATTGACTCCTAAAGAGCATAATACTTAAATGTATGCTCCGTCAAAATTACCTACATAGAGCAAATAATTATGGATTATCTTATTCATTGATATGTTGATTTTATAATCCAACTCTCATTATTGTCGACATTAGAGGGAGATATGAAATATGAATGATAGAATGTCGCATATATCTCCTTGGATTTATTATTTAGATTTATGCACTATGAACTGGAAGTTCATCAAATTATTAATTGCAAAATGAGTGATTAAAACCATAAAAAAACTGAAGTTTTTCATAGACAAAATAAATCGATCGATAATCTTTGACGCTAGAAGCGTGGGAAATTTGTTGGTGCTAAAAAATAAAAAGTCCAGGGAATACAAAATTAGAAGACACCACTCCAAAATTCTTATTGAAGAGGATATGCGTATCATTATATGAAATACAAAAGTACTTGATGAAATATCCTCATGCGTAAAGACGGAGTTTGAATTGAAAGACTTAGGTAAAACTAAGCATTGTCTCGACCCGTAGATCGAACATCTCCCTGATGGAGTTACACTTTAAAGAGATTTTATTGTATTGCATCCACATAGCTACCAAATGGTTGCTTCAATCACTTGAAGTGGATGGAGACTCATTTAGACATATAGAAGATAACAAAGATGTTTTAGAACCATAAGTCCTTACTTATGTGCAATTGAAGAATTTAAAATGATATTGACCATCATTTGTTATCTTCGAGACAAACATGATAGTGGCCTCTATGAATATAATTAAACTTGTGTTGCACGTATTAATGTAGACCTTAAAGATAACATTAAAGATTGTTATCATGAGAGGGAATGACAAACTGTAAATAATCCTGAAGATGAGGCTAAGCCCTAAAGGTCAAATGGCGTTGAAGGTCAAATGGTTGTACTCTTTTTTCCTTTCTAAGTTTTTTCCCAAAGGGTTTAATTAGTGAAGGTTTTTAACGAGACATCCAATGTAACACATGATTTCCAAAAGAGTGGCGACATCAACATCCAGCAAATTCGCTTAAGTGATGATCTAGCGGATTCTCTTACTAAGACATTACCAACGTCAACATTCAAGAAGATTGTATACAAGATCGATATGCGCCGACTCAAAGATCTACAATGACTATATTGAATGGGAGCAGATGTACTCTTTTTTCCTTCGACCAGTTTTTATCCCAATTGGTTTTTTTTGGCAAGTTTTAACGAGGTAGCAGTTTCTTTTTTAGGCATGGTCAATCAAGGGGAGTGTTGGAAATATATTATAAATATATATTTACCATGTATATAGTGATGATCATGTAAACCCTAAAAGCCTATGAGCTCATCTGTAACTCTATAAATAGAGATCTTTGGTACTCATAATAATACACATCTCATTCTCAATCTCTCTATTATTCGCGTATTCTCTTTAGTTTATAACAGGAAGATATATTTTTCGATAAATTTTATATCTGGGGGAATTGATACTCAAGTTTTTTGTAAATTAATTATAATACATCAACAAATATTTTATTATTGGTGAAATTTATCGTCACGTTTATTGGAGAAAAAAAAGAAAAAAAAATGACAATTCATACATTTAAATTGGAGAAGAACCAAATCCACTAATTGTAAAAAATTTAAAGAATAATTTCGTAAAACGTTTGAGGAACTTCAATGCCAATCTCCAAAATATTTATAATATTCTCACTATTTGGGTGTTGGGAATTATTACTCAATTGAATTAAATAAGTTCGTGAATTTTTTTTTATATATTCGATACACATGTTCCAAACTAAATTTAGGACTCAATGCAATCTCAATGCAGATTTGTAACAATCTTAAAAATGTTTGAGCATCTATTAGCTAAATAAAAAGTTAAGGATTTGCCAAATGTAAATTTTTTTAGAATAATATTTCCACAATTTTTTGTTCTTCTAGTCCACTAAATCATAGTTTTTTTTCCTTTCAAAACTTAAAAATCTACCCTAAATTGGAGATGAAAAGGGTAAAACGCAAAATCTATCATTTTCATAGGAGTGAGACATATAATTAGTTATTTTGATTTCTTAATAACACATTGCTTGTTTATATTATAGACTAATCCAACCTAGTAATCCCAAGATGATATTAATCATGGGGAAATACATAAATATAACCAAACAAAATAACAAAAATCTTATGCAAAAATGTCGGTCTCAGTTGACTATTAAATCTGACCTATAAAGAGACAGAAAATAATTGGACGATTTTGGATATTAACCTCTAGTTTTTAATTAGTGTTATTATTCGAACATAACCAAATAGGTTGTTAAATACAAAAATAGTCAACCCTTAAATTATCTACACAAAATGGCCAAAAGATGATTTTTTTTTCGTTAGTCTTGACTGAAAAAACCTGATTTCAGTCACTTTCTTCAGACAAAACATAGTGGCCCAATTTTTTTTGTGCGGTGCCGAAGCAATACCGATTATAACAGTCGCGAAACTAATTCAAGGCAAATATGTGTATTAAATGTAGTGTCGATGGTCATCGGCACCGTTTCGGCACACCATCGACACATATTAATAATTTATGTGTCAGTTTGTTTTATCTACAGAAAGTAACTGAAATCAAACCTTCAACACCATAGGCACCGTTTCGGCACACCATCGACACATATTAATAATTTATGTGTCAGTTTGTTTTTATCTACATAAAGTAACTGAAATCAAACCTTCAACACCATAGGCACTACTTTAACACCATTGGCATGTATCAATAGTGTTGTTGGTCCTGATACGATTTTAGGTGTATGGGGGGGGGGGGAAGGGGGAGAATACGCACGATGACAAACGTTGTTTTTTCGGATCGGAGGGGCTGATTGAAAGTGAGTCAATCGAGTGCGGAATAGTGATAGGCCCTTTTTATGAAAATGATTTTCGTGTATGCAACGATTAAGGCGATATGACAAGTGATGAGCGAGTAATCTTAATGCAATGAAATAGTAGATAACACCGATTTTACGGTGATTTGAATTCACAAGATTCTACGTCCACTCTTTTGCTTTCTCGGCCAGAAATCCATTGTTGGATACTCGTAAACCGACAAGTACAAATCAATACAATCGATCAAACACACTAATAAACTATGTAACAAACAATCAATCTATCGAGAATATCGGGTTAGGGTTTGAAGGGTATTGTTCAACAACAAGAGCGTAAGACACTCTTGACTCCAAGCTTATGATGATTAAGTACATTGTGCTTGGAGTATGAACAACTATGGAATTTCTAGCAAGAGATCTATAAATATGAAGAATGAAGCTTGTTCTTTTGCTTGAGTATTCTTGAGCCTTGTGAAATTCCGTAACCTCTTGAAGAGAGGTCTTTTTCTATTTATAGCCGAGCTTGGTCATATGACTATTGAGAAATTGCGGTGCCCATTGGCTCCGTGTTGACAATGTTCGGATGCATTAAATGTATGGACACGTGTCGTGCTTAGCTCACTTCGCGATTCTCACGAGGTGCTTGTTCTGTCCCCTTTGACTAGGGGGACATGGCGGTGCGAGATTGGTCGAGGTTGATCGATTATTATCATTTTCTCTATTGACCATCAACTTTGAATATCGTGTCTTGTACTTTGTACTTTCTTCACATTTGAATATATCGGTCCGAACAAGTGAAGAATCTAATCGAAGATCGGTTCGGCTGGAAGGGTCGACTTATCGAAGCTAGACTCGGTGCATTCAACTCGGTGAAATACCGTAACTTTGAACTAACCTAGTCTGAAAAAAACAATTGGTTGACTATACAACTACATGCTTTGGGATCCTATAAATACATTAGGCTGATTCAATCAAATAGGGGTTTGGAATCATTCAAAACTTCATATTACTTCCCAACAATTTCCCCTTTTTTCGATGATATCAAAACCCTATCCTAACATGAAAACAGACTCGGGCAAAGATCATTTAACATAAGTTGGGATAAGAAAATAAAAGCTAAATGAAAGTCGGATAAAAGGTACTTAAAGTAAATGAACCCCGAATAAAGAGTTATTGTCGTCGGGTCAAACATGTAGCAATAGTTTCATTAATGATCGATAAGTACATTCTATTGCTATTACAAAAAGAGTCTAACATCTAGACTACATTTGCTTCGGCTTGATCTGATACATCTTCTAAAACTCCTCATGGGTTATATGTGTCAGCTACAACTTCTGGATGTTGGCATTGAATCTTTCCTCTGACACATCATGTGGTTTCAGCTCATATGAGTAATATACTATTCTCTTCAGCGTGATTCTGTTATTATAGTTCCTTGAGACATCAGTGTATTTCTTTTCTATGCAGTCTTTTCTGAATTCATTTGAATCTTGGCATAGTCCATCCTGAACTCCAGATTTTGCCATGCAATAGGCTTCTTGAAAAATCTTGGCTCAAGGCACTTCATCATCTGATTCGCCTTGTCTACCAGGTTGCTTATCAGTAGATATAGCATGTAAGTCCTGCTCCTGACAAACTCCACAAACATCTCATCTTTGTTCTTAATCCTACTCGGATTACTCCACATCTGCCAGTAATAGAACTTCTTAATGAAGTCTACCTTGACTTGCTCCGAGTCATCTGACAATTCTAGAGGAACCACTAATCACACCAACGGAAGAGTAAATCATTAGGTGAATCAACCTTGGGCTTCCTCTCGGCGGCTATTGCCCTACGAACATTAGATTTCCTTACGCCCTTATCGGCTATCTTCACAGTTGCGGGCATGCTATCGGCCATTCTCTCCAGTCTTTCATCATCTTCCTAAAGTTTGAGAGCATTTCTCTTTATCTCAGCTCAGACTTGTTTTTTTCTCCATTTGGTTTCATCAATGTCTTTCTCAGTTGGGAAGTCGATGTACTCCCATAATTTTCAGATTTCTTCGATTTGTTCTGTTCTTGTTCTGTTTTGGAGTAAGCTTGGAAAATCTCGGTCTCGACTCTTCTCTTCGTCGGCTTCATCTACTTGTTTTACGAAGCAACTTTGCTTCTGATTATCATCCTCGATTTGCATTAGGCGAGCTTCTTCAACTTTCTTTTTTTCGTAATTCTTCCTCCTTCTGAAGTCTCTCAGCTTCAGCCTTGTTGATATCCTCATTAATCTGATCATTAAGCTCTCCAAACATGCTTTCTAAGTAAGTTTCAGTCTGAATCTGGGATATAGATATTTCTTCTTCTATTCTTTTGTCAGATTCAACCTTTCAACGAGCTTCTTCTACTTCAGCTTGTGCGCAATTTGCTTCATCAGCCTTGCTCAACTGCTCAACCACGTCCATGGTTGAAGTCTCTATTCCCTGAACCATCAGGTTATCTTCCTTTTGTTTTTTTTCCAGATTGTTATTCGCCCTTAGTTTCTTCATCCATTTCAACATCGGAGGGAGCGTACGAGTTTGTTTTTTATGCCGGACACGCCTCTTCCCCCTTTTTGGCATCAACAAAAGGATTGGAAGGGAAAGAAGTGGAGCAGACAGTATGTTAAATATCTCCTGCTGTAAGGAGATGAGAGCTTGTTCTGAGCATCAATCTGTGATCGCTACTCATAGATCTAAGCTCGTTGTGTATCAAGAAGCAAAGCCATATCGGACTTGAATGTACTGAGTGTAGAGTTTATGGCATGTTCTGCATGTTGCTGCGTCAGCTTAAGAAGTTATTTCCCATCAACAATAAGGGAGTCGTACTGCCATTTGTGCTCAGAGTCTCTACAGCGTTGATTTGTCTGAGATGCGCATTACATCAGGAAATTTGTCGGCTGTAGTGAGTTTGTCGAAATTGCCTTCAACAATCTCCGACACAACCTTGATAGCGGTGGTCATGTCAGTCAGACCTGTATAGCACTAACCTAGCCCAACATGGATCTGACCCATAGTGGAATTTACATTTGAGATGTGCTCATGGATCTGAAGCACTTCCAATCTCTTGACCCTATTGTGGGTAGAGTCAATTTGATGAAGGGTCGGATTCGAAATGGAGGAAGTGGTTTTGGTTGGAGGCGACTCCCGAAAATTGGTGGAGGATGCTTTGCGGATCGGCATTGGGCGAGTCATCGGGATCCGAGTTATCTCGAGTAGCTATAATTACCGAAGAATTGCCCGGCTGTCTAGACATCAACATCCGAATGGCTATCTTGAAATTCTCCTCATGTCGAAGATCGCCGGTGAGTGAACAAGAGTAAAGACTGAAGAAGTCTCTCTTCCTTGATAAAAGATATAGCGAGTAGGTCTGGAAGATTGCTTGTTGCTCCTCGGTCCAAAGCGATCTTAGATTCATCATCATCTGAGCGCGGGCTGCGATGTCCAACACTTCCTTGTGTTAGGACAATTCCGGCTTCAGAAATAATACAATGTCAAAACACCATCCTAAACACGGGTCGGGAGTCTCTCCCCAGGTTACGAGCCTCTTGCTCATTATCAAAAGGCACATCCTCCTCATCGAATGGCTCTCGTAGCATCGATCGACCAACGAGAACATCGGTCTGGAAAGAATTCTAGGACTGTAAGCTGAGAGGGAGCTTGTATAGTCTAAAAAGGAGACGTCTCCACCATCTCCAAATCCAGTCCATCATCAGACTCAGAATCTGTGGCAGTAGTGTGAGGGAGTTGGTTAATAATCGGCCGCTTACCCATTTGCCTTTTCCGAGGATACACTCGGAGGATGCGGGAATATCTACCACCTCATTCCCAATTGCACGTGGAGGAGAAGGCGATAATGTAGTATCATAGTATGACCTTCTTCCTTGGGGTGAGAGGAAGGAGGCTGGAGCAATAGGAGGCGAGGGTATAAGTCCCTCGGGTTGAGGGAATTCGAATGGGCGATCACTTGGTCCACACGAGTAATGTGCGCCTTGTAGCAAAACCTCGATCGGCGGTTGCCTACACGGTAGGAACAGTTTCCTTAGCGGGAGCAACCAGTTGTTCAGTTTCTTCAGCATGATCTGAGACCTCAGGCATAGGGGCATCGAAGTTTAGTGTCATAATAGCAGAGGTGAATGGCTGAGGACGATCAGGATCTACCGTCCTTGGTTTCATGAGTAACTGAAATAAGGGATCTTCTTCCTCATTGGATCCCTCAGCCAAGTTCAAAATTGGCTCAGAGGATTCATACTCAATTTGAGTCCTCTTTTCACTAACAACAGCATCATCAAGTTGTTCTTCCTCGGTAGCCTTCTCAGCTTCTTTCTTTTGTTTCTTCTTGGAAACCTCAGCTGATCGACTCGCATTAGGCTTATCAGCCTCGGATTTTTCATCTCGTGGTTTTTAAGACTTGCCCTTAACAGCCTTGGGTTTATCACTTTTCGGTGCAGGGGTAGTAGTTGGTTGTCTAGAACCCAACTTAATCTCGATAACCTGAAGCATCTTATTTCCATCTTGGAGTCGTATGGCTGAGCCAACCTCCACTGAATATTAGTAAAACCCTTCTCTTTAGCTACTCTGCTTAACAGATAGGAGATCTTGGTGGCCCACTTGAGTGAAGTGTTGTGAACCAAAACTCCAGTATAGACGCCTTAAATTTTTGTCTGTGTAGATTTACAACTTGATGCGATGTGAAGAAATTCTCTGATGAAATAGGCAGCCCAATCTACCTTAACTCCATCTTTGATGGGTATCATCATTCTCAGACCAACCTTAGAGAGCTGATCATGAGATCCAGACTTCTAGAATAGGTAGTGAGTCGTAATATACGGGGAGAGTCTGCGTATCGAGGCTTGACTAGCTCTTCTCGACTTGAGTCTTGAGGCCGAGCTTTGTTATCTCCCGTAATCTTTGGAGATAAGCGTCTTCTTGAGATCACCTTGGTAAGAAAAGGCATAACTCCTTTGTGGGGAAGACTAAGGTCTTGCTTTACTACCTCCATGATGTCGAACTCGACGATGCGCCCCTCAAGATGTTGATCACGAGACAATGTGGAAATTGGAGAGCATCTTGTCTCCCTCTTTCTTGAGATAGAAATAAAATTCAACCACATGCTCGGGGAGGAGCATGTCGGGTTCGAGGTAATGAACACGATAAGTCCGAGTGCCGTAGATTGGCGAAGACTCCGTCCGTGACATCAAAAACGTCTTTGTTGAAGAAGAATGTGGAATCATACGTGACGCTAGAAAGAAGGGTGTCAATATTTTCCAGGTTGGAAAGCGACAATCGTTATGAGACATCTTTTAGTTGAGCTTTGGGTGCCATTTCTACAAGTAGAGAAGTTAGAAACACATTCTAAAGCAGAGATAACAATATACAAAACTTAAATGTACCTCTTCGTAACGCGAGTGAGTAAGTGGTAAGTGTTAACGAAAGAAGATTTGTACAAAAAGGATGCGAGAGAGCAAATATGCGAGAGAGAATGAGAAGAAAGCGTAAAGTTTCGAAAATGGCAGAAAACGAGTATATAAAGCGTGCATTTCGGATCAATGGTCCATATTTAATTATGCAATTTGAAATAAACGGTTAGGATCAAATGTTATAAAGTAGGGAATGATGACAAAGTTGATTTATAAGATTTAATATTATTATATCAATATTAGGGTGGCGCATTAATTGCGATACGATGTGCATTAAATGCGCGGGGAATATCGGACCGCATGAATAAATTAAATGAAAACGAGAAAGAAATGTAGTATAATAAATACAGATTGAGTCGATACGCAAACCTCTCGGTTAGATATTGTAACGGCTTGATGCCGATTGTTGGTTGTCGGACTCGGTCGGACTCAGTTGAGTCGATTCGGCTTTGTCTCGACTAAGGTTCCCTCTTGCTTATATCGTAGAATTTTTTCTCGCTTGGATCTAATAGAGCTAGTTCCATGGAGAGTTGAAGGAACCTCATTCCAAGTAGAGGCTTGGTGAAAATATCGGGTCGTTTTCTTTCAATCTCGATTTTCTCTAGTACGATATCACCGCTTTTCAGGCGTGGTCTCTTATGAAATGATGTGTGATATCAACATGTTTAAAACTTATATAAAACAGTGGATCAAGAGTGATCGATATGGCACTTGGAGGCTGTCACAAAAAATAGGAACTTCGCTAGTAGTTATTTGATAATCACGAGTTGTTTTAGTCGTAGTATCACGAAAACGGCTGACTTCCAACGGCCATATATTCGGCTCCGGTTGTTGATGTCACGGCCCGAGTTCTACTTCTTTGAAAACTAGGAGATCAACTTGTTTCCGGAGCCGACATGTTCGGAAGTGGACTTTCGATCAATCTTGCAACCTTCAAGATCGCATCAAAATACTTTGTTAATTCCAAATTGTCATCCGAAGGATACCAAAGTCCTAGATTGACGGTTCCTTTAATATAACGAATAATATGTTTGTCAACTTCCATGTGACTCGGCTTGGGATTAGCCTAGTAGCGGGCACAAACCCCAATTGCGAACATAATGTTAGGTGCGCTTGCCGTAAGATAGAGGTGAGAACCAAGAATTTCTCTATATTGAATCTAATTGACCGGAGTTCCGTTAATATCAGGTTCCATCTTCCAATTTGTATTCATAGGTTTCCGAACTGACTTGTTGTTTTCAGGCCGAATTTGGCGATTAGATCTCGGGCATTTTTGCCTAATTAATAAAGATTCCTTTAGCAGATTGCTTGACTTGAAGACCAAGGAAGTAGTTCATTTCGCTCATCATGGACATTTCAAACTGACTTGTCATCATAGATTCGAATTCCTTGCATAGACTCTCATCAGTAGATCCGAAAATAATATCATCAACATAGATTTGGACTAGAAGTACATGATTGTCCTTGATTAGTCAAAATAAAGTTCGATCGATTGTTCTCTTCTGAAATCCTTAGGTTGATAAGAATGCCGATGATGTATCATACCAGGCTCGAGGTGCCTGTTTCAGTCCATAGAGTGTTTACCATGTACGAACCCTGGAGGTTGATCGACATATACTTCTTCTTTAAGATCACCATTTAGAAAAGCACATTTGATGTCCATCTGATAAACCTTAAATTTATGATGAGCGGCGAAGGCCATAAATATTCTAACGACTTCCAATCTAACAAGCTCCGGAGCAAAGGTTTCATCATAATCATTACTTTACGATTGACAATATCATTTGGCAACCAGTCTGGCTTTATTTATGATAATAATGCTATTTTCATCTCGTTTATTCTTAAAGACCCATTTGATTCCTATAACAGCCTGATGGGTTGGTCTTTCTACCAGTTCCCATACTTTGCTACGTTCAAATTGATTCAGCTTATCTTGCATAGTGTTAACCAAGTATACATCATTTAAGGCTTCTTCGATTTTTTGGGTTCCTCCACACATAGGTAGCAAGATATCATTGCATGATCAATTTGGTGTAGAGATTTAACTCGTGTGGATATATCTCCAATAAATCTTCTTCGTGATGACCGTCTTTCCAGGTTTTGTTCTTTATCCTAACATGATCATCATTTATTAAGTTTGTATCAACTTCAATGATAGGATGAGAAGAGATATCAAATATTGATTTGAAATAGCGAGGCGGGTTCATGGTTTGTGTTTTTAGGATCACTTTGGATGTTCCCCCCCGAGTTTGTGACTTCGGTTGCGGTCTCGATTACCACTTGGGTTTCTTCATCGATTTGTAGGTACCGACATTGAAACTATTTGGTAGATTCAATTTTATCCTTCGGCGATGTGCGGGACTCGGATTCTTCTAAAATTGGTTCATCTTCGTCCCACGTCGGGTTTGGAAGAATGATCCGATTCTCTTTGTCGTTCGAGATGTAGGTTCTCCATTTATTTGTTGATTTCTTCGGGGTTTGGGATCGATTCGGTTTCCTACGCTCATTAATAAATTCATTAAACACAACATGAGGTGTTTCCTCAATACAAAGTGTCCTACGAGTTAAAGACGCGGAAAGCTTTGCTAACTAATGAGTATCTAAGAAAACTCCAGTCGGAGACTAGCTCTCAAATGCTTTAAGGTTGATCTTTTCCATTGTTATGAATGAAACAACGATAGCCAAATATATGAAAATAAGAGATAGAAGGTCTTCTCATGTTCCATAGTTCATATGGCGTGCATTGATGAAGATGAATCGGAATGGTTTGTTACGAGTATAGCAAGTTGTTGCGGTTGCTTCGACCCGTAATTTACGAGGAACTTCAAATTCAACCAACATAGATTTGGCTTGCTTCCTTTAGTGCTCGGTTCCTTCTTTCGGCTAAACCATTATGTTCATGAATCCTTGGAGCGAGGTCTCATGCTTGATTTCGTGCTCCTTGAGGTATCTTCGATGTGTAAGTTGATGAACTCGGTTCCTCTATCGAGATAGTATTTTCTTGATCTTGATGTCCTTTTCGGTACTCATTGCTCGGTGAGTAATTCGGTAGCTTTGTCCCGACATCTTTCTTCTTTCTTAGAAATACAATCCAAGTGTATATCTTGAATAGTCATCTACTACCACCATTGTGTACTTGCTTTGCCTCGAAAGCCGATATGACTTCTTGGTCCCGAACAAATCCATATGTAGTAATTCAAATATTCCATTAGTGGAGGAAACTTCTTTGTCTTTGTGTGTGGATCTGGTTTGCTTTCCTTTGAGGCAGACTTCATTTTCCTTTTCATTGTTGAATACTTCATTAAGAATGCCTAGAACGAGGGATTTCCTCGCTAATTTGTTTCGTTCTTTGATGTTAAGGTGATTTAGTCTTTTATGCCAAAGTCGGCGCGTGTACGGCTTGCTTCTTGTAACAAGACATCCGTCGGGTTGACGACTTGACCAATCGGCTACATAGATGTCTCTTTCCTATAACTTTGATAACCCAACATTTCCGGTAGACTTATCTAGAACGTTAGCATAGCCAGCATCAAATAAAACTATACGATTATTATAACAGAACTGGCTAATAAAAAGTAAATTATGACTAAGTCCTTCAACGTAAGAAACCTTTGGTATTAAAACAGTCCTAAAAGTCAGTGTAACATAGCCTCTAGTTTATCCAGAGGAATTGTCTCCGAAGATGACTTTTGATCCTGTCTTTTCTTCACAGTCAGTTAGGATGTCCTTCATGTAGGTCATGTGTTTGGAGCATCCACTATCCATATACCAAGCAGTTTTCTTCATTGCTTCAATTTCTCTTTCGATCAACTTCTGCACCTACAAATAAAACAGGTTCTGGTACCCTCTATATTTTGATTGGGTCTTAACAGATTAGTTACTTATTTTGAATCCAAACTTGTCTAATGACCCTGTTTGTCTCAGACTGGCCAGCTCTCTTTCCCTTTCCACTAATGTTGATCTTCTTATTTAGTTTATTCTTGGGAGCATATGTAGCCTTTGCTGATTGATTTTTTGATCATAGATGTTTGCTTTAAGGTTGATGCCTTTTGAGTAGATGGCTTGGTCTGATAGGTTCGTGCAGTCAGAACTCTAGTTTGATTTATGGTTTTGGTCGACTTTGCTTGGATCGGTTACATTATCCTTGCCTTTGTCTACCTATTCTGGAGACACTTCAGATTCCTTTGTGGCCATGATGAATTTGACTTAAAGGTCAGCCACTCGGGTAATCTTGGTACCGTTCTGAGCTCTATCGTAGACTTTTCCATTAGTCTTAGCATTATAGACAATCCCTTCTCTGTTTTCGTAATATCTTTGACGTATGAGCATTTCATCAAACATCTTCTATGAGGCGTCATACTTTTTTGAAAAGATTCCTTATTTGCATATGTTCAGATGGTTGATATTCTTCAACTTTAGTTCCTTCGGTTCAAGGTCTTTGATTTAGTTCTTGATTAGAAACTTGACTTTCCTTCGAGAATGTCGGACTCGAGGCTTTTGTTTCTTCGACTCCTCTTTCAATTTGTTGATGAGCTGATCTTTGTTAGTCTGATCTGAAACTCGATTTTCCTTCAGCTTCTTGTACACTATCTTATTTTGCTTACTGAGTATTTTGAATAGTCATTTCAGACTCTTGTGGTTCTCAAGTAGTTTATCGTATGCGACTTAGAGTTCGAAGTCTTCTGCAACTGAGCTATAATCTTGTGTGTGCAGTGTGGAAGAATTAATAGAAGGGCATTCAGAATTTACCTCGACTTCGTCATTGGCCATCAGATATATGTCCGTGTCTGGTTGTTAGGAGATGATTCAGTCCCTCCACAAATTGTTGGGGAGATCACTCGGTAGCTTTAGTGCTCTGAAGATTTGAAGATCCCAAAACCCTACTTTGGCGATGAACCATTCCGTTGTAATTTGTTGTCCTGTCTCTGAGAGTTTCAGACTTAGTAGACACTCTTCATTTTGGTTCAGGCGCTCAGTTCTGTCCGCTGGCTATTCAGCAGACTATCAGCCTCAATACCAGAAGAAAAAGACTCAGTAGTCTTGGACTCGAGCGGGAAGCGGTATGCGAAAGGAGTCGATCGGGCCGAACTCGGCGGGGTAGTTCACTGAACTCAGAGTTGATCTTCAGTAGAGCTAACTCAGCAGGAGTATGCTACTGAATATAGATCAGGCTCAGCAACGGTTGAACAGTCTTCGTTGTCGGGATTTATTAAGTCAAATCGGCGAGTCAATACGAGGTATAGAGAAGTCGGCTTCAGATCCACCTTGAAGTCTGTTTTGTCTCACCTACTTTCTTCAGCCTCGACCAATGACGAGCGGCCAGCTGTCTACTTTCTGATTAAAGCTGCAAGTCAACAACTTTCCAGAAATTGAGGGAAAGGACTCTGTCACCATCTTGGAAAGAGCCGTTAGCTACCCAAAAGAGAGAGACACATTGATCATCGTCTCCAACGGATCTATCCATGACTCTGCTTTATAAATAGAGGGATGAATTCAAATTGAAGCTCACCTACCCAATCGAAGAACACACGAGCATTCACGAGCAACTCAAAACGACTTAAGATTTTCGCAAGAACTTCAAAGAGTAATCTCCGGCGAAAGGCGACATACTTGCTCATAGGGAACCAAGCTGAACCAGATCATAAAGCCTTTAGTATCCAAGCGACTGAATATGAACCCAAGTCTATACTTCAAAGAGTTTTCTAACTCAACTGAATTTGGGCCTACACATTTTCGCACTTACTGAACTTCAGTTGAACGGTACTGAATTCTGACCTTAGTCAGCTAGCAGTCCTCAGTGAATTCAGTCACTCTGTCACGCGATCCCGAACAGCTTATTTGGTCTACTGAACTTGTTCGATGCGTCACTCTCTCGAAAAGGATTTGTTCGCGTTTTAAGTTGAGAAATTGTTTTGGGTGTATTCACCCCCCCTCTACACTCGAACGTTTAATCTCGGGACCAACAACGGTGTAGATTCGATTTGGTTCGGTTTCTACATGCATGGCCAAGTAGTCTTCATTAGCATCAGATTTCTTCACTTTTCTTTTCTTCTTTAGACTCGATTTCGGATGAAGAGGATGAGCATGAGGTGCCATTCTTAGCAATGAACACCTTCCGTTCCTTAAGGAACTTGTCTCATTTGAGTCTACGTTTAGCTCGTTCTTTGGTGCTAAGTTCGGGACGGTCGTGCGATAGTAACCATTGTTACGGCGGTTGTAGTACGACTTTGGTTCATCATCTTTCTTCTTGTACTCTTTCTTGTAGGATGACGATCCTTAATCTTTCTCCTTTCGACTTCACCGCTTCTTTGATGGTCTTTCTTTGCTTGAAGGACTTTGACTAGTGTTTGGACTTGTCCTTTCTCCCGCTCTTTCATTGGTCTCCTCTTTTGGAATTTCTCGAAAGGAGGACAAAAGCTTTTAGAAATTTTTCATGTGACCATTCCTCATGATTGTCATAGTTTTCGAAGCCTTGAAGGCCATCGTCCATGAGTTGTCTTTCTTCTTTTTGGAAATGTCGGAGTCGTTGAATTTTGATCTCGGCGGCCTTCGGGTTGGAGAATAGCGATTCGGTGTGCCTTCTTGCTGAACTCCTCAAATCGTTGGATGGTGTAAGTTATGTGCTTCCACTCTTCCTTGGGTAGACCACTCGAATGATGTTTTCGTTCGGTTCCTTCTTGGAGAAGGCCTTTCCCGGAGCGTTGATCTCATTCATCGAGGTTGGTGAACCTAATGTGCATGTCTTCGATCCGCTCTATCAAAGTTGTCAAGTTTACGTATGGCAACCTTAAGTTTGTTGTCCTTGCCTTATCATTTCATTCACTCAATTTCTTGAGTGTATCCCACATCTCCTTAGCGAGTTTTTGCATGATCGACTCGTCCGAGATCTCCATCATTCGGCGTGAGTAAGATCTGATTTACGGAAACTTTATCCAGATTATTGATCTTTATCTCTTCATCGTTGAGCTGAACTTTGGCCTTGGGAACTTCCTCGCCCGATGCAATGGATTTCCCATCCTTGGAGTCGAGTCGTATTGATCGGATGATGGGAATTGTTATGACAATGGCTCAGTCGGTGATCACATCCCACACGCGATCGTTAATGAATGATAAGTGAGACTCTATTCTAAGGCTCCGAGATATCATAGCGGCGATCGAGAACATATGCATTCCGGATTTTGCTAACGGTTTAGCCATAACAACAAATAGTGAGAACGAGGTGCGAGATATATAAAATCTTTGAAAAGCAAATAGGATCGATCAAGTTGACCAAGTAAACGGGAAACAATAGTCGGTCGACCACTATTATGATACCAATTGTTGGTCTGAGTACGATTTTAGGGGTGTGTTTTTTTTTTTTTTTTGGGGGGGAGGGGATACACTGATGACAAACGTTGCTTTTTCAAATCGGAGGGTGGTGATAGTGAGTCGGTCAGAGTGCGGAATAGTGATAAGCCCTTTTATGAAAATGTTTTTCGTGTATGCAACAGTTAAGCTGATATAACAAGTGATGAACAGTAATCTGAATGCAATGAAACAATAGATAACACCAATTTTATAGTGGTTTGGGTTCACAAGATCATACGTCCACTCTTATGCTTTCTCAGCAAGAATCCACTGCTAGATACTTGTAGACTGACGAGTACAGATCAATACAATCTATCAGACACATTAAAAAACCATCTAACAAACAATCAATCTATCAAGAATATCAAGTTAGGGTTTGAAGGGTATTGTTCAACAACAAGAGTATAACACACTCTTGACTCCAAGCTTGTGATTATTAAGCTGGTATAGTTGGAATATGAACAACTATGTAATTTCTAGCAAGAGAATTAATTTCATTCAGATTTATTTCTACTAGTATTAATTATCACCAACAATCAATCTCTTCTATTTATATTGAACATTATTTCCTTTCATCTACAATTCCTGAATGAAGGTGATACATTTCTGCCGATTCAAGATAATATTAATTCAAATAACAATTTAAAAAAATAATTAACTAATTAAACAAAAATATAGTAAATTGATTAGTATAAAATAATACTCCATAATTTATTTAAATATATTTTGACTACATAAATATATCTTAATTATAAAAGTAAAATATTTTAATTTTTCTCTCTACATGTCAACTATCAATATTAAGGGCATCGGAGCATTGGAGATGGTCTAAAGGGTCCCCTAAATAGGGGATTCCCCCATTTTCTTCCCCCAACCTCCCCTATACCTTCCCCTATTTTAGGGGAGGCAAGATTTCTCCCCTACATTTGAGGGAGAAATTATCCCTCCCCTATCCATATTTATCCTTTAATTTAATTGAAATCAATAATGGTAAAGGAAGATAATGAATTTAACATTAATTAAAATTAGTTAACATATATAAAAGGGATATACATGAGTTAAACATTAATTGAAATTACTTTATATTAATAAAAGGAAGATACATGGTATAATTTTAAATTACATCTAATAATTGTTTAATAATCAAGAATATCATCTCCGAAGCCTCTAGTGCCCGAGAATAGATTTTGAAACAAACTTGGAGGGTCGTCTTTTGGTAAGGTCGCATTCCCTACTTCTCGTAAATTTTAGCTTGCTCAATGCGAAATAATTCACGTTTGTGCGGATCATCAATCTTTTTAAATTGATTAGTAGGATGTTATCGTCTCTAATTAAAGACACAGATGTTCATTTCACGCTCCAGAATGCATTAATTGATTATATGTGAATGAATATTCGTCTTTGAAGAAGATTTTATCATGTTGATTTTTATTTAAGTAATTTAAATTATCTTTTTTTTGCAATTAATGTATAATTTTAATTTTTTTTTAATAAATATGTTATTATGTTTAATTTAATTATATAATTGCATTCTAATTTGATTTGAATAAATAAAAAATGAGAATATTATGGAATATTTTTTTTACACCTTAAAATAGGGAAAAAATTGTCGGGTGAGAACACTGTTTCCGCCATAAAATAAGGATTGAGTTCCCCTAAAATAAGGGAGACTCTTGGGGATACTTCAAATGGGCCCACTTATTTCTCAAAGAGTAATTAACCATTTTGGTGTCTAAACTTTCGAAATTTTTGAGTTTTGGTGTCCTTACTTCAAAAGTTGTATATTTGGTGCCTAAACTTAGAAACACTAGCAATTTTGGTGTCTTTTATTATTTTAACAATTAAATAATATTATATTGATTTAAAGAAAGATAAATTGTAAGATTATGTAAAATTTTTTAAAATATATATTTTTATTATAATAATGATTTTAAACTATTAAAATAATAGATTATGATAATTTAATACTTTATGTTAATTTTATTTAATAGTTAATTATTTATGTTTTATTTTCAATGTTTAAAATAACGTAATAATTTATTTTAATTTTTTTAATTTTTGTAAATAATTTTTTTTAATGTTGCACAAATATTACAATGTTAAAATGAGGTCTAAAAGTTATAGCTATGTATAGGGGTGTAAGTGGTTCCGCTCCGAACCGGGAAACCGATCGGACCGAACCGAACCAAACCGAAAAAATGTGGTTCGGTTCGGCTTCGCGGTTTGGTTCGGTTTATTTTTTTTATGAACCGTTTACATTCGGTTCCGTTCGCGGTTTCAAGAATTTTTGAGCGGTTCGAACCAAACCCGAACCAATATCCTATTTTTTAATTTAATATTTATCTTTTTTTATATGAAAATATTATTGGATTTAGATATTAGATTTAAGTTAAGATCAATTATAATCTATACAAAGGAAGAGAAAAGGAGTAACAACTCTATACTTATGAATTCGGAGCAGTGACATCCTATAAACTATTATTCTTCCATTATTTAGGATTTAAAAAATAAATAAATAAATAAAAAGATGCACCGATGAACCAAACCGAACCAAACAATTTATAAGCGGTTCGGATCGGTTCCGATATTTAAAAATACATGGGACCGGAACCAAACCGAACCATTTCTATGTGTTTGGTTCGGTTCCTAAAATACATAAAAAGCCGAATCGAACCGAACCGTTCTTGTTGGTCCCGAGTGTACGGTCGGGTGTAGAGGGGGTGAATACACACTGCATCCGATTTTCTCAACTTCGAACACGAACAGTCTGTTCGGGGGAAAGTGCCCGTCTTGAAATAATTCGGCGAGACCAAAATAGGCGTTTCCGAATCGTGTGTGGCAAAGAGTCGACTCTCTGAGATGCGCTAGGGCGGCGAGTCGAGTCGGTATCAATCGGGTAGAGTTCGGCGGTGCGGAAAAGTGTAGGCCACTATCGGTTGAGTGGAAAACCGTTTTATGCAAGTCTCGGTTCGGCAAGTAGACAATTCGGTATCTTTGAGACGGTTGTATGATTTTAAAGAAGATTTTCGGTATGAATAGTAAAATCAATGCAACGGTAATCAAACGAGACAATAACGAGACACGATTTTGAAAGTGGTTTGGATATCAATCGATCCTACGTCCACTTTGTCCCGAAAGTTCGGGAGGCGATTTATTATACCGAGTTAGTCTCGGTCGGCTTGTGCACGGGACAAAGTTGTGGCTTGGGGATTATGCTTGAGCAAGTCCCCGGTTACAAAGGCATCAAACTAAAGTGTTTGACAAACCTCTCCAACTATGAAGGAGTCCTTTTCCGATAAGGATTGGGTTCAAATATGAACTCCTTCGTCTAAGCTATAAGTATATTCGGTTGAGCTTAGGGTTAGAGGGATAGGGAATGAGAATGTAGCTTCTAGATCGACGAACAGCTGAAATAAGCTTTAGGTTCGTGTACCGTCGATTTGGATACTAGATGCTCTTCTAAAAGTTTAGCTTGGTTCCCTATGAGCTGAGAAGGTAGTCTTTCGCCGGAGATAGATCTTCAAGTTCTTGCGGAAGACTTAGGGTTTTCTGGTTCTAGCTCGTTTTAGTGCTTGTGTATGTTTTCGTCGTTTAAGCTTATGCACCTTCTCTCTTCTTGAAATGTCCCTCTATTTATAGAGCAGAGATTGGAAAAGATCCGTTGGAGATGATCTTCTTCTTTCTCTCTCTTTTGGTAGCAAACGGCTCTCTTGAAGTAGGTAACGAGTGTACTTTCCCACCTTTTTAGGTAAAAGGTTGATGCGCAGCTTTAGCGGGTGAGAAGACACGTGTGTTCTTGTCATTCGTCGAGGTGGATAGAGTGGTTGAGATAGCACGAGACTTCAAGGCGAGCCGAAGGCGACTTCTCTCTTCCTCGTATATGACAATGCTGATTGTCTTTCAAAAGTATCGGCGGTTCGGAAGGCGTCTACCGATGCTTGAGTCGATCCCGTATTCGGTAGGTAGATAGGCGAGTAAAGTCTGCGAAGATCGGCTACGAGTTCTTGGCGACTGCTCTTCTTTGAGTCCGGTTCACTGACTCTTTCGATATCTTGCTCCTGCTTTGAGTCCGAGTATCACTAAGTCTTCTACTTACGGTGTTAAGGCGGATAATCTGCGAGCGCCTTGATCGAAGCGAGGTGCCTACTGAGTGCGAAACCTCGAGAGGCGAGAATAACGATTACAACGGAATGGTTCACCAATCGAGATAGGGTTTTGGGATCTTCAAATCTTCTCAACATTCGAGCACTAGGATTGCTTGAGCATGGTTCGATATAGAAGATAGAATCATTTCCCACTAAGTAAGACTATGATGAGGATAGAATCATCACCCAACGGATTACACCCCTAGCTATGTATATAATTATTAAATTCTTTTGATAATAATATTATTATAAGAATGTGTGTTTAATTTGTTAAAAATAGATGTTAAATTGTGAGACACCAAAACGAGAAATAATTTGTGAAGTATGAGCACCAAAATTGCAATTTTTAAAGAATGAGCACCAAAAATCAAAAAAAGTGGAAGTATAGGCACCAAAATCGCAACTTTCTCTTTCTCAAAAGTTGAGCAGTTATTACAATACCTTTATCTTTTTTGAAAAAGTTCAAAAGTGGTTATTTTCATAATGTTTTAAAAATATGGTTATAAACTTATGATCATTACGAACTCGAAGTAATAGAAAATACAAATAGGACGTAAATTATTTGGACTATAAATATCCGCAATATATAAAACTATTAGATTAGTTTAACCATAATCTCTCAACAAAAGAGTATATATATTAAATGCATGCATTATATTTTTTTGTAACTTATTCAACGTGATAGATATAAGGTTCAATTCTTTCATCTCTAATTATTGTAGATAATAAAATAAATAAATGTAATACTAAAAAATAATTACATATTTGGTTCACGATAAGAGTGTCGTGTCGTGTCGGAGTAGATTTTCAAAACAATCAACATTAGCACTGAACAACAATTACATATTCATTCCGACACGGCACATAATCTTTGACACAATACGTTTAAGATTTACAGAGTGTTTCATTCCATCTTGGAAAAGAGAAAACACACTTTTTTTGCTAACAAGTTATCTAAACTAAACCAAATGATCTAATGGAGCAGTGATCACGCCCATAAATCCCAACCAGACTTGCAACAGATGAACATAGAAAAACACAATGCGCTTACTGCTGTATATCCTGTTTAGTCCGCGGCGAGCTATTCCCATTTGCAGATGGCACACCCCGAGCAGGGGTGGATTGCTCCGATTGGGAGAACTATATCAAGATTTGCAAAAGAGAGGTGACGATTGCCAGAGCAATGGCCGAAAATGTGGCCCCTTTCCATGAGGAGAAGAGTGAGAAACACTTGACTTTCAATGCCCCCAAGATGAGCAAAATAGCCCAAGAAGAGATTGCATGTTGTTAAAGTGCATGTTCATGATTGTTAAATAGGCGGTGTGGTTTTCTGAAAGAGAGGGAGTTGCATAAGTTACATACCAGAAGTGATTTCACTGGGCGGCCGAGGTCCAGGGGTTGCCCGTCGAAGGAATTCTCAGCGATATGCTTGTCCAACAGTGCGTCCTGGTTGAATAGATGCAATCATTAATGGCTTGTTTGGATTTGCTGATGTGACAAATAAGGATGCACAACACAATGCATGATGTTTTTTTGTAAAACTAGCTAAATATGTGTTTATGGGCTTTAGCGCATCTTTTTAGTTGGCGGAGGGACTATTCCAAAGACAGTACGAAAAGAACAGTGATAAGTAAGAATGGTGCACCTTCACAACAAAGGCTTCCTTGCACCATTGAGCAACATCATCATCTGTTTCTGGGAAGTCCTTCATTAAGTGTCTCTTAAGGTGGACATGCACCTAAACAAATCGAATATCAGCATCTAAAAGATGAAAAGGAAGATTGAATCTAAGCATTGTGTTCATGTTTTTATACTAGCAAGATTTTCTTTTTTTGAATGAAACAGTGATGAACGAAGAGACCCGTGAAACTCCAACATCCATCGACGTTGCAATTCTATGTGGAAAGAGAACCCCACGCAATTTAGTGTTTTCAAGTTCAAGAGCTTTACTTACTACCCATCCGGACGACTAGTCATCTGCAAGTAGAGCGCTATTTAAGAATTGGCATGTCATGCGAAGGAATGCATGAATTACCACAAATAACTTCAAATTCACATATAATAGCCACGGCATCGGCAATATGATACTAAGTTACATGCGATAAGATTGCTTACCACGAGAGGATTGCCCTTTAAATAGTCCAAGAATGGTTGGTGCGGGACAATTTCTAGTAATAGCACGATTGCATCATAAATTGCGGAACAAATGAACGTATTTGACTTACTGAAGTAACAAATCCCTGAAAATACTAATTGTTCAAAAGTAAGTACCGATCAGTAGATTCAATGAAACATGATATTGAGAAACAAAGCCACAGGTAAGCATGATATTGGTACTTTTATAAAAATGCAAAGTTGAGTGGGTGAGTTGCAATTGGAAATAGTTTAGTACAATTTTGACCATAGTGCAAATTATAGATCCCTATTTCTAGAATACTTTTAAAAACATTTACTAGTTTAAAAAACTTATAAACTCTTTAAGCTAACCTTAATCACCCACACTCGAGCCTATTCAATTCTCATAACTAATTGAACTACCAAAATATAAGCATAGAGCATGATATTTGGGAGGAAGATCCTAGGAGCAACTAAGCAAGTCAATTTTTAGTACCTTAGTACGAGGAACCAAAACATTTCTAGGAACAGGTAGTCCTGTTAAGGATGCATATTCTTGAGCTGCTAAAAGTTTTGCATGTGTGAATCGAGTACCCCTCAACAAAAGAGCTAGTTAAAAAAGGGTGTGGGAAATCCCTTAGGCATTGCAGTCCCTTCTACAACGGAGATTAATTGGATTAGTATAGCATTCATTAGTCGGCTAAATGAACTAAAAAGGGTAAGCGAGAGAATAGTGTTTGCTCGAGGCGAAAAGAAAGTCGAGAATATTAATTAATAGTTTACGGTGATAAATAATAGTTCAAGAGATATTCGAGAAAACCACATTGACCATGCTATCACCTTCATGCAACAAGTTCACACGTTGACTATCTTATTGTGTGCTCCTACAAGCATAATGGTGAAACGCGAATAGAACAACACGAGATGTGTATGTAAAATACTAGTTGTGACAATAACATACTTGAAGTTCATAGAAAAGATGCGCAACCTTTTCTAACAATTTAAATATATACACAATTTTTCACATCTACTGATACGGCTTATAATTCTCATACTTAGAAGTCAGAATCAATACCTTTGTGCGAGAACTCTTCAATACCTTTCAACTATGCGAGCAAAGTCTGTTTGGGTCATCTTCGTCCCAGTTCTCTCTTCGATGCGGCATACTTCACTTGACTTCTATTACCCCAAAGTGGATTGAGTCATCATTTCCTCTAGGTGGAGGTATGATTACAGGGCTCCGGAACAACGACTTCTATACCTTCGGATACGGCTTTATGCAAGTATATGTATAGATCGGAGTTCACTTATCATCATCCATTACGTGTAGGCATCGGCCTTAGTCATGTTGGGCGAGAACCTCCGAGAAATAATTGCGCTTGATGAACTCTATCTTTGCCGATTCCCATCTCTCGAGTAAATTGAGCAAGTATCCAATTGTCTGTCTTTGGCCATACGTGCGATTTCGATCAGTCGGCTCTTACATCGTATCGATAAGGAATATCGGCTTTTGAAGGTACTCTCGGCTGGCCTCTTCCTCGGTCCTTTTCCTCGGTGCTTCAAGGTCTGCCTCCCAGATTCTGTCTCAGCGGCTTTGAACTTGTCTAGCCTCTTCGCCTGCGTATAGGTATGCGTTCATTTGGTCGAATATGGCCTCAATTTCATCATCTTGGGCTTCGGTGGCTTCTCGAGGAATGCCTTCGAGATTCAACGGGGGTACTTGATTTTTCTTTTGACGTACCACCTTCTCGGTGCTTTCTTTGCTTTTGCTCCTTCTCCTTCTCCCTATCTTCTTCATCCTCGATAATCGGTTTCCTTGGAGGTATCCTAGCGAGGCTTTCTTCCTCCTCGAGCCGGGAGATTTTGTCTTTCCTTTGACGAGGCTTAGACTTTGGTTTATTAGCGACTTGTTTCAGGAATCTCCCTTGCCGGCTTCTCATCGTTGCAATTTGAGCCTCCTCCTTGGCTGAAATATATCTCTTCGTTTTCTTAGTTGGAGGGGTTGGGAGAATCAGCACTTTCTTGCCTTTTCCCCTGAACAGGTGAGGGAGAGGAGCCTCTTCCTCTTCGACTCTTCTGCTCAGCATACTCGCAACCTCCTTGACAAAATTATCGTCGGAGTCCGGGTTGCATGAGTAGCACGGGTTCTTGAGCCACTTGGGCCGGTCTCGAGTGTGCTCGCGGCCAAGACACCCTGGGCCTTACCCTGCATGCCGAGTCCGAGTCTCGGTCCTGCTTATCTCGGTCACGGACTTGGTCTTTTTCTCAGATCTCGGTGAAGGCTTTGTCCCCTTAAGTAATTTGACGGTTGTGGTAGGGGTCGGCTTCTCGGTACTCTTCTCTTTTCCTTCCGTACTCTTCTCTTTTCCTTCCCCCTTTTTGGCATCATCAATTACAGTAGGGGTAGGGACGAGTACCTTCTTATCTAGGCGTTTGTAGACGGCGGACGGTTCGTCCGATCTGCATGGATCTTTGTCGGCGCCAAGTGCAGCTCATTCCTCTCATTAGTCGGTTCCTCCGAGTATTGCTTATGGGAGAGGTCATTCTTTGCCTTGAATTCTGTCGGCTTCTCGAGAATCTTCTCCTCCACGACCCGGTTGAATGTTGTCAAGTCGGATTTACGTGGCCCGGGTTTGTTCGGTGAAGGACTCGAGTATGAGTGGACATTGAAGCCTTGAATGCTTCGAGAAGTTTGGCTTGTCCTTCTCGAATGATTCGAGCTGATCATCAAGCGCCTGTTGCTTAGCCAAAGCTTCGGATACAATTTCGGAGACAACAAGGGCGGGCGATTTAGATGCGATGTTTTTAGCTCCCGTAGCTCATTGGTTGTGGCTAGCGCGATGCATTTCCACACCTTGTGGATGGCCTTCGCAAGAGCTCGATTCTGGATTCCACTGAGCGGTGAGAGCTTTTGCTACGGATCGAGATCTCTTTGAAGTTGGGAATTGGGCGCCGCTCGTAAGTCGACTCCGGCCAAGAGGCGAGCGGGCTCTCGCGAGGACGAAGCACCAGGCCGTGGACTTCGCGAGGTCCAAGGATACGAAGTGGAGGTTGAGCTTGTTCGGTAGCATGTGTATCCTTGTCCCGGGGATTTTCCTCATCGGGCTTTCCGGGGCCACTTTGAATCATCAGGTGGATCTTGACCATCGTGGTCGATCCATCGAGGAGTCTTTGAGCCGGTAGCTAGGCTGCTTGTCATGTATCATTGCCGGCATAGCAGCCCTCGGGTTCTCCATGGTGCTTGAGGTCGGCGAAGCTCGAGTAGCCTATTTGCTCCCTCAACTTCAATTCTTCTTCATGAAGGCTGTGGCGGGAGTAGTGGAGTACTAGACGTTGTAGATGGGGCCACTCCCGAAATCGCAGCAACATGTGGAGCCTTGCTGATTTTGCGATGAGCAATAGATCGAGTAGTCGGCAAGCTTTGGAATCTGTTGAAGAATCTCTCGAGATGCTACGGATACGATCACCGAAGCTTCCATCCCAATTGTCTCTTCTTCGAGATGTTGTCTCGGACTCCAAGTCTATGGGAGACGTCGAGTCTCGGCGGGGAGGCACACTGGCCGAGTGGTGGAACTAAGAGGGGGTTTGTCAAGATGCCGAATCTCCTCGCTATGTACTTCGCATAGCATCCCCTTGTTCCACTTCTACGGGTTCCTCGGTAGAGACGGCCTTCTCCACTGATTGAGTCTTCTCGAGATGATTCGACTCGTCTATCAGTGCCCGAGGTGAATAGATTCTTGAGTAGCACTGAGCAGCGGGAACTTCGGGAGAGACCTCGGGTTCGGTAGGCACGTCCGGAATGGCTTTCCTCGATTTCTTAGCTTGGTGCCTTTGGAGTTTTTGTTGGAGGTGTTCTCTTCTTCGAGGGTGTAGCCTGCTGAGGCTTAGTCTGTTGAGTTATGGTCGAGGGACTGACCCGATCCGAAGAAGCGGCAATCATGTTGTGGAATCGACCTTCTTCACATTAAAATACTCCTTGTCATTGTAGGTGATTGGTTCAGATCCGCAGAGACATCCTCTATCATTATGGACGGCTTCGATCCCATAAAGAAGCTTGCCCTTTACACTCGGCGTGTAAGAGGCCTTGTCGAATTTGGCCGCTCGAGCCATGAATTCACGGATAAAGAACTCCGTCCAATTGATCCCGGGCTATATCATATATGGCCATCATGATCTGGATCTTGAGCCTCGATACTTGATCGAATGAGCACCTTGGCCGGGTCGGTGGCTGCGTCACAATATAAGCCAAAGCTCAGTGCGAGGCGACATGTTTTTTAGGAAAAGCGACTCACGAAGGTCGTGGGCTTTCCACGAGAATATTGTCAAATAGTCATCTACAAGATCATCCTTGTACCCAGCGTCTTGGCTCCTTCGGAAGGCGGATCGAAACTTCTCTTTAGCGCCTCCTTGATGGATATTTGCTTCGGTATTGGAGAAGCATCCTTGATCTCGTGAACGGCGAATCTTCCGATTATGTCCCCGCCTACCGAGTCGAATTAAGATAAACTTCGGCCACTTGCCTCGGGAGGAAGTATGTCGGCTTCCTTGAAAGAAAACTTTCAAGCCCGGACTCTCTAAGAGCCGAGAAGATCTCGTCCATATAATCGAGATCACGGGCGTTGAACTCCATGGTTGGCTCGAACCAAACACGATCCTTGTCCAAGATTTCTTGCATGTTAACCTGGGTAGACACCGAAATATTTTTTACTTGCCATTGTACACGTTACACTAGCATTTATCGATATCGATTTAAATAAAGTAGTTTGTATAGCGATTACGAAAAAGAAAATTAATTCGTGTAGCAGGTTGTAATAAGCATACCGAAAGAGAGATTACGAAAGGATATGCAAGAGGGGATTGCAAGAAATGATCTCGGAATTTTCGGATGCAGAGGATTTTAAGTGCGGTAATGGCGGTTTCTAAAGATATGATCGAAAATATATAATCTAACGTGAAGGTGAACGGTTTTCGATTAAAGGCAGAGTTTAAACTTGCTTTATGAGATGGACGGTCAAGATTAAAAGATATATTAAGTAATGATCACATATGCCGCCAAGTCAAAGCCAGTTGTAAATATGCCTAAGTAGTAACTATGAGATGACATGCATTAAATGCGTGCAGAGTTCAGCAAACTTGTGTATGGAATGTCGTGCATTAAATATAAGCCGTTAATAATAAATGACAAACTTAGGATATATAATAGCATGCTGAATCTTCATTATAAATGCATTCTTGTTTTATTTGTTACTACTGAGTAGAGATACGCAAACTCGTCGGTGAACATAGTAGTCGGTGATACCTCTTTAGATGGTTTTACGTCTCTACGTGCGGAATTTACTCGGTATTGAGAGTGATCATTCCCCCTTCTTGAATGATCCTCTCCCCGGAACCTTCTTACTAACCGGGGTCGATAGGGTCCGGCGGACCTAGCTCTATTGAAAGTTCTTTGAATGCGGATTCGGTAGAGGCTTGGTCAAAATATCGACCCTTTGTTTGTCGGTATGGATCTTTTCCATCCCGATATCCTTTTTTCGACATGGTCGCGAATGAAGTGATGCCTAATGTCCACGTGCTTGCATCTCGTATGTAGTACGGGGTTCGAGTGATTGCAATAGCACGTGCTATCGCGAGAATATCGGCACTTCATTACGAATGACGTCATAGTCTCTTAGCTGCTGTCTCGGCCCAAAGGATTTGGGCGCAACAACTTTTGGCAGCCATGTATTCGGCTTCGGTAGTTGACGTGGCTGCCGAGTGCTTGCTTCTTTGAAAACCATGAGATCGGCTTACGCTTTAGGGACCGACAAGTTCCCTGAAGTTGATTTTCGGTCAATTCTACATGATGCATAGTCGGCATCGAGTAACCAGATTAGTTCAATATTATCATCATTGGATACCATAAACCCGTGTCGGTGCCTACGAGGTAGCGGAGAATCTTCTTTGCTTTGAGTCCATGTTGCTCCGCTTAGGATTCGCTCGAAATCGAGCGCATGAACACCTACGGCATAAGTTATGTCGGGACGAGTAGCCGTTAGATATAATAAGGAACCAATTATTGCACGAAATTCAGTTTGGTCTACTGATACTCCCTCTTTATCAAGATCGATTTTCATATTCGTGTTCATCGGGATCTTGATAGGTTTGCCGGATGTACAACCAAATCTTTTGATGAGGTCTCGAGTGTATTTGCCTTGGTTAATGAACATTCCCTTTTCAGATTGTTTGACTTGAAAGCCGAGGAAATAGTTCATTTCACCCATCATTGACATCTCGAACTTGTCCTTCATCATTTTCTCAAATTGCTGACACATGACGACGTTCTTTGATCCGAAGATAATGTCGTCTACATAGATCTGCACGAGTAATAAGTCGTCTTCCAGTCGAATGCTTGAACAGTGTGATCTATGTGCCTTTCTGAAAACCTTTCTGAAGAAGAAACTCTGACAGGGTATCGTACCAAGCCCTGGGTGCTTGTTTTAACCCATATAGAGCCTTTCTGAGTCTATAAACCTGATGTCCCTGCTGAAAGCCGGGCGGTTGTTCTACATAGACTTCTTCTTTTAGTATGCCGTTCAGGAACGCAGACTTCACATCCATTTGATAGACTCTGAATCTTTGATGTGTTGCGTAGGCTAGGAATAGTCTGATTGCCTCCAATCTTGCAACCTGGAGCGAATGTCTCATCGAAATCTATTCCCTCGTCTTGACAGTAGCCTTTAGCCACGAGCACTTGCTTTGTTCCTTACTATGACGTTGTTTTCATCTCGCTTGTTCTTGAAGACCCATTTTGTTCCAATGACGTGTTGATGCCGGGGATCGTTAACAAGCTCCCAAACTTCATTTCTCGTGAACCGATTCAGCTCCTCTGCATAGCTATGATCCGATCAAGCATCTTTAAGTGCATCCTCAATCGTCGAGGCTCTTCGGTAGACAAGAAGCGGGGAATATAATGCGCTTTCTCCTTGACGAAACCGGATCTTGTCTTGACTTTTCTTTGAAGGATCTCCAATGATTAGATCGGGAGTGTGAGCATCTAGCCACGATCTACGATGTTTCAGCTCTTCATCCGAAATTTGATCAACACGAGATAGTAGGTGAGTTAGGAATTTCGGTCGTACTATTCCGAGATTGAAGCAATTCGGTAATGAGAGTGTGATCTACGAGTTTCTAGGTTGGGGGCATTCAGCTCAGGAACATTAATAGATGTTCCCCCTGAGTTGTTACTCTTAGTAGTGGTCTCAGTTACCTCTAAGGTTTCCTCATCGACCTGAGTTACCTGGGATTGACTGCGTTCGGGAGAGTCAATCTGTTCAGCTACTTGCTCTGTGGTTGAGATTCGATGAGACTTGTCTTCGGTTTCTTCGTCGAATCATCATCCCAACATAGCCGGATCTTTTCGGGTTTGTCTTTTACGCTTAGATCCTGTAGGCCGCTTCTGATGTCCTCGTATTTAGAGTTAGAGTTATTGCTCCTGTCTTCGGTAGCAAACTCATTAAAAACAACATGAGGGCTTTCCTCCATGCAAAGAGTCCGATAGTTGAATACTCACAAAGCTTTGCTAACCCGAGAGTATCCTAAGAAAACTCCCCGATCCGACTTGCTATCAAAAGTCTTCGACTGATCTTTCCCATTATTGTGGATAAAGCATGAACAACCAAAGATATGGAAATAAGATAAAGAAGGCTTCCTGCAGTTCCATAGTTCATATGGTGTTCTCTTATCTTTGCTTTGTCGGTAGAGATCGGTTCGAGTATAACATGCGGTGTCGATTGCTTCGCCCGAATTTGGTTGGGAGTCACGAGTGCGCGAGTAGAGTTCTTCTTGCTTCTTTGAGTGTGCGATTCTTTCGTTCGGCAACCCCGTTTCTGGCGAGGGGTGCGCGCGGCCGAATGTCTCATGCTCAATTCCTTCGCTGCTTGCGAACTCCTCTACCATGGAATTAAGGAACTCGGTTCCTGTCGCCGAACGAATTTTGATTATCTTGGTGTTCTTCTCGACACTCGAGCTTTTTCGAAGCGTTGGTAACTCTGTTTGACGTCGGACTTGTTGGCAATGAATATGACCCATGTGTAGCGCGAGTAGTCATCGATGACCACTAAAGCATATTTCTTGCCTCGATCGTCACTTGGAGAGACTAGACCAGAACAAATCCATATGTAGCAGTGAAGGATTCCATCGGTGGAAGGAGATGGAACAGGTGGATTTTGATTCCTTGTTTGTTTTCCCCTCGGACATGCTTCACTGCACTTTGAGTGTCTTTGCTTGAATACTTCATTCGGCGGTCCTCTTGCTAGAGTGTTCCTTGCTAGTTTGTTGAGCGTTTTCAAGTTGAGGTGGCTGAGTCTCATATGCCAAAGCCATCCCGTGCGGTTGTCGTTCTTCGCCAAGGACAAGCTTCGAGGTTCTCCGAGTTCCGATCGGCTACATATATATTCTTTTTACGCGAACCGATACACTATTTTCCCTGTGGATTTATCAATGACATCACGAAACCGGTGTCAAAAATCACTCTATTCGAGTTATCACGCAGAATTGACTAACGAGAGAGAAGATTATGTTGAAGTCCTTCAACATATGATACTCTAGGAGCGTGGCGGTTCCAATGCTTGAGTGCTCCATATCCTCTGTATAGCCTTTTGCATTGTCTCCAAACTCAGTCCTGGGTCCTTCTTCGACTATATAATTCTTGGTAGGTTCCTTTGGTAAGTCATATGTCTTGAGCATCCATTGTCCACATACCAAGGATCTTTGTGCACTCGCAAAACAGAATTATATTCGGTACCCTTTATTTTGTTTTTGGGTCCTTAGATGTTAGTTTTAGTAACCCAAATCTGTCTAACAACCACGGTGGTTTCGGGCAGTTTCTTTCCACTTGAGTCAACATACTTGACCATTTGGACTGTCAAAGCCGACTTCTTAGACGTTTCGGGTTCGGGGAGTCCGGATCTTCGAGTTGGTGGACTGCCGACCTTTGCCTTTTGTGCGTTTTTCTTCTTTTTCGACTCTTGGAACCTCTTACGTGGGATCATAGTAATATGACCCATCTTGAGGCTGGATGTGTCAACGAGGTGGTCCATACCGATCGGCCCACTTAACTCTGCTAGTTCCCCGTGGCCGAACTGGGGTGTCTTGGTACGATCTTCCGGTCGAGAATGCGATGCGTAGGATGAGGTGCTTTCATCTTTTGTTTGTTCTTTGCTTTGAAGGGTTCGGAAGATTTGCATTGATTGTTTCTCCTCGAACAAACCTATCGGTTAGACGCACTTCGAGTGTACGGGGCGAGATGGGGAAGCTTCCCGGTTGAAACCAAGTCCTTCCTTACGTGCTTGGGCTTGTTGCTTGCAAGCATAGCCTCCAGGCTTCTTTTCGGCGCCCATGTAACGCTCGGTCATCGGGCTCTTCCGGACATCATCACTCTTTTTTTAGTATGTCGTGCTTGGTCCGAACTCCCGACGGTTCTTGCTTTAGTAGACTCGGTTCGGTATCTTTACGAGTCAAGTCATTGGTGCAAAACGAAATTCGATCTTCTTGATGCTTGAGACTTGGCCATTAGAGAGTTCATCTCCTCCCCGAGTCTCAACACAAGTCCTTCGGCTTCGATGGCGGCCGACTCTCCCGAGAAAGTCTCGATTCTCCACTTTTAGGGTATCCAATTCTGAAGAGTCTTCCTGAGGCGGCAGACTCATTTGAATTTATTCATCTAATAATTCTTCATAGGCGGTCGTGATGTCCAAATTCCCATCTGCACCTGAAGTAGTGTCGTGTGTGCAGTGTGAAGAGGAATTAAGTGGTTCATGAGAGTTTACCTCGTCCTCTTCTCCTGCCATTAGGCACTTTTCAGTTGTTTCTTCAGCTTCATGCTCTAAGGCCATGAAAGCTGCTCATCGTCAGATGAGTCCATAAAGGAGTCGACTTCTTCTGAGTCGTCTGAGATTTCCCCTGCAATATAGGATTGTCTCTTCTGGGCGAATTTCTCTCTCCTTGCCTTACATGCTGTGCGTTCAGCACTACTGAGCTCAGGACAATCATATTGATAGTGTCCTGGCTTTTTGCAGTTGTAGCAAGTGATGACTCTTTCTTCTTTGCTTTCACTATCCTTTGATGGTGCTGAGTCGTCCTTCTTTCTGTATTCAGAAGATTGTGAGTCAGGAGTTCGTTTTGGCGTATAATCTGACTTACCTTTTGTGTCTCGGTATGCTTTAGTCAGTTTTCTGCATCTCTCCTTCTCCTTCTGATACTTCACAGTGAGCAACGCGTACTTCTGAGCGAGACTTCCTTCTTGTAGATCATTGAGTGAAGGTTCAGTCTTACTCGTTGTCTTGCTTGTCGCTGGAGATGCTGTGCTGACTGATGCTTTGAAGGCATGGTCAATTTTATTGTCAGCTTCAGCTCTTTGCTTTCGTTGAGGTCTGTCGAACTCAAACTCTTCTACCTGAAGTTCTGAAAAGATATGGTCAGGAGAGATAACATCTAAATCAGAATGTCGCAATAAAGTGGCAAAAGGTGTCCAGTGTCCGTCCGGCAGTGCCCTCAGTATCTTGAGATTCATTTCTCGGTTGATGAATGTCTTTCCCAGCCTATTGATGGAATTCATCAGATTCGTAAACTGATGTTCAGATCTTCTATTTTGTCACCAGGCATGAGAGACAGACTTTCCAGCTTTTGGAGTTCCAGCGCCAGTTTGTTAGCTTTTATCTTTTGAGTTCCACGACTCAGTAGCGCTAGAGCGTCCCAGAGTTTCTTTGCAGTTTTGCATTCCTGAACCCTGCCAAGATAAGAATCACTAAGAGTGGTCAGTATGGCATTTCTGGCGACTCGGTCTAAGTTGTGAAGCTTCTTCTCTTCAGGAGTGAAGAGACTTCTGTCTTTAGGGATCTTCTTCCCAGTCACCATTCCTCCTCCTTCAGCTGGGGCCTGAGTCACGACACTATCGATCATGGGAACAATAGGTCCATCTTCAAGCACTTCAGTCATACTATCATGGAGGGATGTCAGATGTGCTTCCATTCTGACTCGCCATACTCCATAATTCTCTACCGAGAACATGGGTACCATTCTTATCCCTGATATATCAGCCATATAAAACTAATGATATGAATGTAGAGTGATATGCAGTGAAAATGATTTTCCGGATCCGTTCAAGTAGACCAGTTTCAAGATAACAAGAGTCTTAAAGAACTCCCGCTCTGATACCAATTATTGGTCCCGAGTGTACGGTCAGGTGTAGAGGGGGGGTGAATACACACGACTCCGATTTTCTCAACTTCGAACACGAACAGTCCTGTTCGGGGAAAGTGCCGTCTTGAAATAATTCGGCGGACCAAATAGCATTACGAATCGTGTGTGGCAAAGAGTCCGACTCTGCCGAGATGCGCTGGGCCGACCGAGTCGAGATTCGGTATCAAACGGTGAGTTCAGTGGTGCGGAAAAGTGTAGGCCCTAATCGGTTGAGTGGAAAACCGTTTTATACAAGTCTCGGTTCGGCAAGTAGACGGTTCGGTATGCTTGAGACAGTTGTATGATTTTAAAGAAGATTTTCGTATGAAGCGGTAAAATCAATGCAACGGTAATGTCGAAAGCAATAACAAGACACAGATTTTTAAAGTGGTTCAGATATCAATCGATCCTACGTCCACTGCCCCGAAAGTTCAGGAGGCCATTTACTATACTGAGTTAGTCTCAGTCAGCTTGTGCACAGGACAAAGCTGTGGCTTGGGGATTATCTTGAGCAAGTCCCGGTTACAAAGGCATCAAACTAAAGTGTTTGACAAACTTCTCCAACTATGAAGGAGTCCTTTTACAATAAGGATTGGGTTCAAATATGAACTCCTTCGTCTAAGCTATAAGTATATTCAGTTGAGCTTAGGGTTAGAGGGATAGGGAATGAGAATGTAGCTTCTAGATCGACAATCAACTGAAATAAGCTTTAGGTTCGTGTATCGTCGATTTGGATACTAGAGGCTCTTCTAACAGTTTAGCTTGGTTCCCTATGAGCTGAGAAGGTAGTCTTTCGCCGGAGATAGATTTTCAAGTTCTTGCGGAAGACTTAGGGTTTTCTGGTTCTAGCTCGTTTGAATGCTTGTGTATGTTTTTTTTTCGTTTAAGCTTATGCGCATTCTCTCTTCTTGAAATGTCCCTCTATTTATAGAGCAGAGATTGGAAAAGATCCGTTGGAGACGATCTTCTTCTTTCTCTCTCTTTTGGTAGCAAACGGCTCTCTTGAAGTAGGTAACGATTACTTTCCCACCTTTTTAGGTAAAAGGTTGATTTGCGAGCTTTAGCGGTGAGAAGACACGTGTGTTCTTTTCATTCGTCGAGGTGGATAGAGTGGTTGAGACGGCCACGAGACTTCAAGGCAAACCGAAGGCGACTTCTCTCTTCCTCGTATATGACAATGCTTGATTGTCTTTCAAAAGTATCGACAGTTCGGAAGATCGTCTACCGATCTTGAGTCGATCCCGTATTCGGTAGGTAGATAGGCGAGTAAAGTCTCTCGAAGATCAGCTACGAGTTCGGAACTTGCTCTTCCTGAGTCCAGTTCCATCGACTCTTTCGGTATCTTGCTCTCGCTTGAGTCCGATATCACCGAGTCTTCTACTTCGGTGTTAAGGTAGATAATCTACTGAGCGCCTTGATCAGAAGCAGAGTGTCTACTGAGTCTGAAACCTCAGAGACAAGAATAATGATTACAACGGAATGGTTCACCAATCAGATAAGGTTTTGGGATCTTCAAATCTTCTCAACATTCAGAGCACTAGGCTGCTGAGCATGGTTCAGTATAAAAGATAGAATCATTTCCCACCAAGTAAGACTATGCTGAGGACATAATCATCACCCAACAGCTATACCAGAGGCTATGGAACACTCAGCATTGGAACCGCCATAGTTCCAAGAGTGTC